>JALJCO010004771.1:600000-987250 GCA_023101725.1 Atherinomorus stipes
TTCCAATGGGAGGATTACCCCCATTATTTTGTAATGTTCAATCCAAGAGAGACCACAGGGATTAGTTGGACCATTCATTTTATAAATTTTAGGCTATGAGTGTGTAGAGCAAATCAAGATAAATTGTATTATTTCTGTTACAATACAATGATAATGTGATATAACGTGCTTAAGGGTGACTTGAAAAGGCCACTCCATATCAATTCCACAAATGTACACTGGCCTGATTTTGTCAGGACAGACAGAAGGTCTCTCAGCAGGAATGGATTCCAGCAGTTCACCTGTCTCCTAACTGGGATAGATGCACCTTGATCAGCAGGCTCAGCAGATGGGGATTCCCCAGGAGCATTTGAAAGGATACGCAGCAGATGAGTCAGTTTTATTAATTTATATTTTGCTCAAGAAGGGTTTCAACATGTGAAAAATAAAAATACAAAACAAAACTCTTAATCTCCCTGTACTTTTGCTCCATTTTTCACATGCCAGCCGACATTGTTAGACAGACAGATTGGACACCAGTAGCCACAGGTCATGCAGAGTTTACAAAATGCTCTGATGATAGCAAAAGAAGCATCAGCAGATGGTTAGGGCACAAGCAGGATTTCATGCTAACTTTGCAGTACATAATCAAATGCATGTGTGGATGTGAGTGGGTCATGCTAGAATTGAGTCATATCATTTCTGCTTTGACAAGAATTTTTTCTTCTGTTTTGTTTCTTCACAAATTGGAATTGTGTCAGTAGGAAATCACTTCAAAGCAATTGATTGGTTGTATTGTGGAAGTCTTTTTCTCATTTCCCCCACAATCTATCCACACCACACTCCGCAGGCCATCTGCCCAGCAGGAGTGACTGGTTCATTGACAAGGATATGATTACTGTCAAATGTGTTTGATCGGGGGAAGAGTGATTCTGACTCACTGCTGCAGACGGAAGGCATTTGTCTTCAAATGACCTGGATTCACTTTTTTCATACCTTAAAGGTTGTAGTGAAGACTGGGAAGATAAAGTTAACAGAGTATTTACAGACTGTTTTAAATCATTTAGAATATTCAGCTAAGAATAAGACATAAGTTATAAAACAGAAGCTTTTGGAAAAGTTCTTTTTTTTCAAGTTTTGATGATAATGATTTATACAAAAACCCTAGTATATGAAACAAAATGAATAATTTGTTCTTTACATATGTACAAATGTATGCAGGATTATCTCAAACTAAAGTCAATCACAGCAGATTGCAGAGTGCCCCCAAATGTGACTTCAATATTACTTTAGACATAGATTTAGAAATATAGATGTCTTCAGCCATAATCCATTCTAATGATACAGTTTACCGTTTTCTCATTTAAGGGAGAAAAAAGTTTATGTTGTAGATGTTTATTGATCATTTGCAAAGTCAGCTCAGAGTGTAAAATGTGTCCATTAAGACTCTTCATTATCAGTGTTAATGAAATTTCCATATATGCTCAAGATCACCTCAAAATTAATATTGTCAGATTAGCCCCTTCAAACTATGATCACTTTTTAGTTAATAGCTCTCCTTCAACGTCAGTACATATTTCAGGGATTTAATTTTTGCTTAAATGCTAAAATTGAGTGGAATGAATTCCATTTTTTAAAAATAATATAATATAATATAATATAATATAATATAATATAATATAATATAATATAATATAATATAATATAATATAATATAATATAATATAATATAATAATATAATGTAATGTAATGTAATATAATATGATCTAATATAATGTAATATAATATAATGTAATATAATATAATATAATATAATATAATATAATATAATATAATATAATATAATATAATATAATATAATATAATATAATATAATATAATATAATATGATATAATATAAATTGGGCTTTGGAGGTTTATCAGAAGTCTTTGTCATCTTCTAACTGCACTTATCCTACTCGTGTTGACACTGCAGGGGATCCATCATATCATCTTTCTTTGTTCATTTTTCTCTACCAAGCAAAATTGTTTTTAATTCCCCCTCTTGTAAATCAATAAATATTGCTCCATCTTTTCATTTGATGTTTTCATCAGTCTTTAAATTTGTTAGAATAAGCCCAAAAGCTGAATTGTTAATGCAAACCTATGTGAAAATCATATGTAACAACAATATTTCTGAGCTGTGGTAATTAGATGTCATCACTTCCAAAGTTAGAGCAACTTGTCGAAGACCTTTATTCTAACAAGATTTTCTTTTTTAGAATGAGCATGTCAAAAGTGCCAGCCTACTTTCTGCAACTGAATATGTCAAATTGCCTTTATGTTCTTTGTCTCAACTGAAAGTGTTCTTCTCTGTGTCCACTTTTGGCCTCTCATCTACTTCTTGTGTTTGTATATTTGATCTCAAAGTTACTGTTGACACCATACTGTCCTTTAGCATGAACCATGAATTCTGTGGTTGGTATTATTGTGAGATGTGACAGGCCGTGACAAAACTAGTAAGCAGCATTAAACTTTTTTTTTTTTTCTTTGCTGTTGTTGTTGATCAGGAATCCATGGCATCGTGGCTGTGAGAGCAGAAAACTGTACATCCACCATTATTAAAATTGATGATCCAGTCGTCTGTACAAGACTTGCTGGGTTTTGATTGATTTCTGCACCACTCACTCGTTTCCAATATGCAATATAAACCACTGACTTGTGTTAGTATTCCCCTCAGCATCCCTTCTTAATACCCTTCTCCACAAGGCAACATGCAGGATTCTTTGTAGTGAAAAGTGGGAGATTCATATTTTATAACATTTTGGTTGAGGTGACCCCCCCCCATCTACAGTACAAGCATCCAACATTAGTCATCTCATTGGATATCCATATGAATGTTGGTAGAAAGTTATCTTGATTTACATTAAGTAGGATTATTATTCTTTTGTCACATACATGTGATGCTCAGTGACTGGAAAAGCTAGGCAACAGAGACACTCGTATATGACTGCACAGCTGCAGTTGTACTACACACATGCCAGCAACATTTGCTTGTTAGCAGGAGTGTCCTCACCAACTTGATGGTGCAATTCTATATCCTCTGTTCTAAAAACAATACCTAATGACAGCAAAGCATAGGGTTCTGCCTCAGCTGCTACCAAAAATAAAAAATAAAAAAAAAACACACAATATCATACTGCCTGCACACAAAATCCCCACACTGTCTGTGCAGATCTAATTCTGCTGTACCTGCTGCCAAAGCCATTATTCAGGGAATACTTTGATAACGCTGCAAGGAGAGTTGATATAGTGCCGCTCACTGACAAAACAGCGATATGAATGGGATGGTCCAGGAAGTCTCATTTAACCTTTTGAAAAGAGGGTGATATTCAATATTGTTTGTAAATAAAATACAGATGTATCTGATGTTGCAAAGCTGTTTGCTTCCGTATCTCAGTGTTTGAGCTTTGTCATATGACTAATGTTTTATCACCATCCCATGAGGAGAGAATGCAAACACTATCTATACCTATGCTACGTATAGGCCTATAGTGTTTTTTTTTGGTTGTTGTTGTTTTTTTTAACCAGTGTGTTTCTTTTGGCTTGAAATAACACGGTGATAAAATAACTCGAATGACAGGAGGCAACATGTCAGGACAGACTATATGACACTGTGGTCTCCATGGATGCCGACTCAGGAGATGTGCACACAAAAGCTTGTTTACCCTTTGCTAATGCTCACCCAGGTGAACAGGAGTGTTTTTGTTCATTAGATCTGTGGATGAAATGAAAATAAAACTGAGTGGTGAAAGAAAGGAAAGGCATTCAGCTCTAAGAACACCATCACCATAATTCACATGCAACGACAATATTTAAAAAAGAAAAAGGGAGGGAGGGGGGTCTTCTTTCTGTCTCTCTTTTTTTTTAAAATCAGCCAAAAACCAGGTAAATTCCATCCAGAACCTGCTGGGATAAAAGACCAGAATGGTCCAAAATCCCAGTGGAGGCACAAACAGACACCTTGTTATCAGATATAAGCAGCATTGTGTTTTTTGAATTAAGGTTTTACCAAAATCATAGTTACTAAAACAGTATCATTAAATCATTTCACACATTGTGTGATGTTGTGCTTTTTCTTCTTCTAACTGTAAACATGCTGCATTTTCCCCCACTGTTTTTTATTGGATCAAACATGCAGCCCTGGTATGAACAGAACTGAGGCAAGAAGGTTCCCAACTGGATAAATGAAAATCTTCCACATGCCATCTCTGACAACAGGTGTGACAATTGCTATCCATCCCCTAGAGGCTGTAAAAGACATGAAATTAACCAAGAGCACATTGCTCATTGCCTCATCTCTGCACTTGCAGTATGCGTAGTAAATCATGAGATGACTTTTTGTGCTTGATTTGATTGCTATCTGGATTACTTGTGTCTGCTATCTCTGTTTCTAGCTGTTTGTCCGTCCATCATCCTCTGTTTCCTCCAACAGATCAGTGCAGATTGGACCCAGCCTTAATCTGAGAAATCCACATTGCTAAGGCAGCTGCTGGCCAACCAAGAGGTTGGCACCCGCATCCTGTCGTAATGACCATGACAGCTGGTATGGCACAGGCTCGCATCATCCGGTTGGAGGCACTTATCTGTTGCTGCCATTTTGTAACATCACTCTGGGTGGCAAACTTTTAGTTAAACCATTAATTCTCCTTTTTTCCCCCATTGTTTTTATTTCATGCATCGACTGACAATGATATTATTTATCAGAGTACCTTTCTAAAATCACACCACAAGATCATGGAATCAAATTAATCACCAACAAGATCCTCTTTTCTGATGGTTTCTGCTGCACAGTTTCTCCCTCAGTGTTTTGCAGCAGATGCTCATGAGGCGAAAATCTGCATGGATTACACGATCTAACAGATGCCTCTTCTGTTTCCACCAGCAACTTCAAATCAAGCAGAACGTAAAAGTGCATGAGCGCAAATACTGTACGGTGTTTTCACCACTAAGGAACTATCACAAATGTTGAAAAACTTCACTTATGGAGCATATTACTGAGACCATTTGTATTAAAAAAAAAAGGAAAATGGCTAAACGGATTGCTGTGAAACCCTCTGCAAGCGCAAACTAAAAATCAGTCATTAGAATTCCCTGTTGACTCAACATCTTTTTGAAGAAATGTTAACATCTCTCTCTCTTTTTTGTTAGTAAGGCTTTGCCTCCTGCAGTAAAAGCTGCTGAATGTGGTGAAAATGCTACTGCAAAATTTCGTTCTGATCATAATACTTTCATCCATATTCCCATTTGCCCAGTATGCTGACAACTCAGTCCAACCAAATGGTTTGTGAGAAGTTTCCCACTTCTTTTCTTTATCTTTGAATGACAAAAAAAACACAGTAAAACACTGAAATGTCTGTTAAAATGGCTGAAGTTTCTAAACTAAACCCACAAGCTAAACCTTTCCTGAAACTCTGAAAAAAAAGGAAAAAAAAAAGAAAAGGAAAAAAAAATACACCAGCCAAAAGGTTGGACAATAATAATAATAGTCATTTGGTTTGACACATAAGAAACTAGGAATAGCTCATTCACATCCAAGACTAATTTAAACAACTGAGGACAAAACCTAAATTTTTTACATTCATGTTCATCTTTCTAAAAAAAATTCACAAAAACACACTGATGGTCTCAAGGTCACAATATGATAGAAACTCTGACTGCACCTGTCATTCAACTTATGATTTATAATAATAATAATAGAGAGGAGGCATAATGGTGAAGCATGAATTGATTGCTTCTGCATACAGGAAGTACACTTTAAAAGCAGAGCACATTTCCAGCAAATTGTGTCCACAGTGTAAGAGGGTTGTACATTTTACTCTGATTTGTAATCTAAAATAATAAAAAGATAACCTTTAAAATGCATTCACCCACTCTCAAAACAACAAACTTGGGGAAACACTGCATGCACCATGAGCCCCTGCCCAAAATTTGCTGTTTCAATCTGAAACGTTCACAATATACTATTGTTGTGGAGAGGTAATTTGCAACAGATGGCTGGATGTAATTCCAGAGAGAAGAAATGAGAGAGGCAAAATGCAATTCAAAAACAGACACTAAAAAAATAAAAAATAAAAAATATTGGCTGATGCTGAGATAAAACTTGGATTCTTTGCCCTATTTCAACAACAGATGGAATTAACAGTAAATGTTCTGGCAACGAGTGAGGTGAAGATAGAGGGGTCATAAATATAGAATTGTTTTTGCTTGAGCTCCAAATGCTTACATTCATTTCCAACATTTGATCACATTAAATTTGTGAGTTATGTAGTACCAATTTGTGGGCACATTTAGTGCAATCTTGGTTGTTAATGCTCAGAAGTGACCATTTTTGGACAAAAAGGTGAAGGATGAAAGTATATTTAAGACCTAACTGGATAGAAATGTATATATCAGACTTAATATCTGTTTGATAATGGACATAATTAAAAAAAATACTATCAAAACACATATGAGACCGATTGACTGTAATAACATTATTAAATTAAGTAGTGTTTTAAATATATTCACTTAATGTTTCATGAGAGAAGTCAACAATTCTTTAAAAGGGAGCCAGCCTCAGGCAGTCATCAGTGATGTTGTATTTTAACATTACGCCTCATTGGAGCCCTGTTGTGAAACCATATTCTATCTCACGTCTTTGGTTCTACCACCAGATAAATACCACCCTCCATGTACAGAGGATGTAATGAAGACATTGAGCTCAAATTAAAGTAATTTAGTCAACCATAACTTAGTCTTTCTAAACCAAACGTGTTTTTGATAAAGTCATTGTAATGCAGGAAATGATGTTATATATTCTGTCAGACATGCAGCAAATAATTATTTCACAACATTTGTTTTTCTCCCAATCCTAAAGACCTGCATGCTATAATAAGTAATTCTCTCAGCATGCAAGGTTGTTTCTGTTTTGGCTCTGTGATGAGCTTGCAACCTGTCCAAGTTGCATCCCACCCATCTCTCAATGCCCATTTGTAAATGCAGAGCACTGCTATTGACCTCAATCTGAACAAGGCAACATCACAATTGTGGCATTTTCATGAGTTGCAGACAGTGCATTCTATCTTATTAACATAATGTGATTGATACCAAAATTACATTCCTTACAAAATTTGCACCGATCCAAATTATATACACATCCACCAAACAAAGATCATCTGCTAGCTTAGAAGTCTCCCTTGTCCCAAATGTGTTGTCTTTTTACAATAGACCGTCTAATTTGAATTTAGCAACAAGTCTCTAAATAGGTTAGTAATAGCATTGTTGTGCATATAAATATAGGCATGTCGGGTATGATGCTATTTGCTCATTTGGAACCTCACTATACAGCGTACAGTAGGTGAATGGATAGATCATATGTTTGAGTAGTCTGATGATGCTTTTATTCAGTGAAATATCAATTGCAAATATCTGACATTTCTCTGTTATTTTTAACTTATTGCACTAAGTTGTTAAATAGAATGAAAGTTATGAAAATTTGGCCAATGCACCTAAAATACAGTATGGAAAGAAACTGGGAACTTGGCAAGTAGACTGATACTGTATGGGCCTCTGAATAGGTTACAGAGGGGTCAAAATAAAAGCTTAACACAATAGCAGATCCATTTCTTTCACTTATTTAATTGAAAATACTTTATGAATTTTCAGCTCTAAACAACTCACTTGTTCAGAGGAAGAACTAATTATTTTGACAGCTGTTTAATTTCTCTGTTCCTGCCTATAAACATTGTTTTTCTGGTTCAGACTTGTGGCTTCACAGGTTGATTTGATTTTGATGTTTTAACCTTGGAAACCTCTATAAAGCCCAGATGGATCGCCCACCACCTGCCAACCGGGTCACCTCTAAAACCTTATAAGCACATATAATTGATTTCCTTGTAAATAATACGGTGCTTTTGTTAGCAGTCCCACATGTTTAATTGTCTGCTTTGAGAAGCAGTACGCTCCCATTTATATGCAGAAGCTACACTTATTGCAAGCACAATTAATTGAATTTAATTAATCAGACAGTTGTTATGCATTTTAGTTTGATCACTTCTGGCATTGAAGGTAGACTTGTCTTTCCTCAGCTAATTGTGCTCCATAGGTTCTTTTAAAATAGAATAATTCATCCACTTAGGAGATGCACATGACTCCATAATCCTTATCTGTATTTTGCCTGCAGGTGTTACATTTCCTCTCTTTTGTTCCTCTTTTAGGATGTTTGTTTGCCACTCCAGTACTGCTGTTGTTCATTTTTGTCACTGTGTGTATATAACCAAGTATGTATAGTAAACACATATTAAAACCCCATATTTACTGTATTCCATGTGCACACAAATGTGTATCATAAAATGTAGATCTGACAAAAATGAACAGAGTAAGTCTGCTACAAAGACTGCTCTTCATTCCCCCTTTGGAGGTTCAATCAGGTGTGACTCATGGTGAATAGGCTTGGAGGACAAATGGAATTCACTGTGAGCCGTCACGCTGACAAGCTTGTCATCTTCCTCCTCTATAATTGTCTTTCCATTTCTCAGCGGGTCAGCAGAGATACAGCTGAAATGTGTAGTGTTGCATTTATGTCTCCCTGTCATCCAAGAAAGGATCTGAAAAGGAGAATTTTATCATGTCCTTAAAATGAAAGCCTTTTGTCTCCAACTCTTAATGGCCAAAATATGAATTTTTTCGGTCACCAATTAACTTTCATTGCCAAGACTCATGATGTATAGGTGGATTGTCATTGCTAGAAGCCACAATTCTCTTGTTTTAAACCTAATCTCTGCCGCAGTGACATTGGTTTAATGCAGGGGTGCCCAAGTCTGGTCCTCGAGAGCTACTATCCTGCAATGTTTACAGCATTCCCTCTCCAACACACCTGAATCGAATGGTTGATCCCCTCATGCACATGTCATTCACCTCTGCAGAGGCCAGGTAACGAGCCATTCATTTGATTCAGGTGTGTTGGAGAAGGAATGCAACCAAAACATGCAGGACTTAAAGGGGAAACCCAGTAACTTTTTTACCTCAATAAATGCTTTTCGGAATCCCCGTGGGGCTAAACAAAGTGTTTACGGAGCGATTCAATGTTTCCCCCCCTCTCGCCGGGGCCTCTGGCCTGCGAGCAGCTAAATACAACTTTGCCTGCGCCGACCCGAGCAGAACTTGCGACAACAGAAACCGCTGTACGGTACTCAGGTCCCCTATCTACCGAGCTGCTTCCAGCGCTGATTTGAACCAGACTACCAGCGCTAATTAGAAGAAAACATTTCTTTAGCTTCACACCACCTAAACACTGCTCCTGGCTCTAATAACCAACTCTTTGCTGGACCAGAGTGATTCATGTAGCTTGCGCTGCCTGGGCGCCGGGTGAAGCATCACTGCTTCAGGCTCAATAATCACTTGTCACGTCTGCAAAAAGTAAATAAAAGTTCGTATTCTTACCTGCTACTCGCCAACACCAGTGAAAAATATAATCCACGGCATATTTACCCGCAAATCGCGGGTAAAACGTCCCGTTTTAGAAGAGACAGGTCTGTGCTTTGAGCAGAGGGAGATGCTATGCTGCTACCAACGCAGCAAAGTAGCATCAACAAGCTAGAAAAAGCTTAGAAATATATCCAGGGATCAAAATAGAAGAAAGACAGGTAGAGAAGCCGTCTGTGTGCTGTGGGGGTGTAAGGGGGGGTTGAACACGACAGTGAAAGGACGCCACTAGGGGGAGCCCCGAGCTGAAGTTACTGAGTTCTGCTTTAACTCTCAAAGACTGGACTTGGGCACGCCTGGTTTAATGGATTAAACTTGGATTAATGGCATTTTTTGCTCATTTAGGAACATGAAAACCAAACTATCAGTACATTATTGTCAAATGACAATAACTAACTTTTTTTATTTTCATTTATCAATTTAGTCTTTTTTTTGGGGGGGTTACTTAATTTCTCTTTTAAATCAGAAACAAAAAATCTACACAATCACTCTCTTCTCTCCAAACATCAGAGGCTTTTATTTACAACATCTTTGATCTTGATGAATTAAACTTTCACTAGCCGCATGAGGTCATAAGGAACCCAGGTCCCCCTGTAGCAGCATGTGGTCTGACAAAGGGTCTGAGGAGCTCACCGTGGTATCTAATGGCAGTCACATGGAGGTTTGTGCGGATCTTCCAAGGTTATGCCCCTCCCAGACCACCACTGACCCACTGCCAAACCGGTCATGCTGGAGGATGTTGCAGGCAACAGAATGTTCGAAAATACCAGAGCCCGTGGACGTCAGGCTCTCATACCACCCTCATGGAGTCTGTCTCTAAAATGCAAATTAGTGGCCCGCTGGAGGTCATTTGTAGGGCCATGGCAGTGCTCCTCCTGTTCCTCCTTGCACAAAGGAGCAGCTAGGAGGCAGCTACTGGATTGTTTTCCTCCTACGACCCCTCTCCACTATGCTAGCCTAATCCCTGGTATCTCCTCCATGCTCTGGACACTCAGAGAGAGACACAGAAAACCTTCTTTCCACAGTGCACTTGAAGAGCTGCTTCTGTGGGTTGCAGACACCGCCTTATATTACTTCTAATGGTGAGGACACTGGCAAAATGCAAAAAGAACCAAAAATCAGCCAGACAGGATGAAGACAGGGAAATGGTCTGTGGCCACCACCGCTCTCCTCTCATTTCCATCTGTTTTCTGTTCCATTTGTACAGCTGTAGGTGAAATGTGAAAGAATGCTGATGCATTTGCAGTCTGTCATTTACCTTTGCCAGTGTGCAAGCTGTGACTCTACACCATTAATACCGTCTTTTACTTTTAAAATAGTGTTTGTTCTGTCCATCAAGCCAAAACTAATGAAACTGTTTTCAGATGAACTCCCTAGTTTAATATTCAGTGAAATTATACACATTTTTTGCCCAGGCTAATGATAAATGAAAAGAGTGTTTAAAACCATTAATGGCTTAAGTTGAGATGGGAAATTTGATGATGCCTAAAAGCAATTTAGAAAAAAACAAACAAACCAAGAAACTACTTAAAAATTAAACATATATTCATAGTTGCCTCCTTTGCGTGGGCATTTTGTTTCCAGTTTAGCACAGAGTTAGCTTCATGTGTTTGGCCCATGCTGTTTGGTCAGCCAGAGCATGAATAGCATTGTTCTTTTCAGATATGCAAGTTAACACAAAGGCATATCTTCAGTAATATTTCATGTGTTCGCTGGACAGAAAAACTTTACCTCAAAGGGTTGAAATTGTCTGCCAATTTCACTGAAGGAGAAAAAGCCTGAACACCCCTCAAAGCTGACTAGAGCCATCCTTGTGTAAAACCCTGCTTGTGAGCAGCTTTGTGGACCATGCTAAACTCCATGGTTGGAAAACTCAGTCAACAAACAGGCTTTGCCGAATCTTTACTTTAGAGTGAAGAGAGCACACATCTGTTGTAGCAGTTAAGCAATTAGTGTGCATGCAGTCCTTATGTTGTTGACTTTGACACTGGAGTCCCACCAAACCCACTCTCATTATGAAACTATAACTGTTAGCAATATGTATGTTCCCATTGTCAGTAAGTGGAAAAAACAGTCTCACACAGTGAGCATATGGAGGCCAAATGTATGTATGCTTTCTCATTTCTGAAAACAGAAAACTCATGATTAATGAGTCAACTGAACATTTAATGATGTTCTGTATGTTCTCAAGCTGTCAAGGAAGACCACAGCCTCATGTGATTATCCAGTTCCTATCTCCATATTTCTGTGTGCAGCTACTTGACAAAATAAAAAAAAAAATCAGGCGAGGGAAAAAAAGCTTGATTACTGTGTGTTACGGCCCAGGGCCTGTTGGCCTGCAGGGCCTGTATGCACATGTGGCTGTGCCATTGCTTGCAGGTGATTGGCCGACTCATCCTGCTCCTGCTGCACCGCCCTCCTGATGGTGCTCCTCTAGGATTGGTCGCCTGCTGCTCTGTCTCCCCTGTGATTGGCCACCTTTGATGACTCAGCCCTATTTGAAGACCTGGAGACCATCGTTCTGGGCAGCTGTGTCAGATTGGTGCACAGTTTGCCATTTTGGGACTGAATGGTGGTGATTGTAATACTGGTTGTATTTGAAGGTTGGGTTTTTGTATTTTGCTGTAGATTTACAGAAGCCTGTCACAGTTCCACATTTTAATCCCCTCTCTGACAGCAGCTCTGCTGGCTCCCGAGTTGAGGCTCGGTTAAGAGTTCGGCTGGCTAGGCTACAACTAGAAGCCCAGGAGAAGGCCCAACACAGACAGCTTCAGCTTGAAATCAAAAAGCTGGAAATAGAAGCTGAGAAAGCTGTGCGGTTACGCCAGCTGGAGTTGGACTCCCAAGCCAGAGCCAGGACTCCACAGACCCCTGTCAGGTCTACTGGTTATGTAGACATGTCACAGTCCGCCAGTCCTTTAGATATAACCAAGTTCATACCCTTGGTTCCAGAATTCAGAGAAGGTGAGGTGGATTGTTATTTTGCGGCCTTTGAACGCATTGCACATGCATTGCAGTGGCCTCAGGATGTTTGGTCACTTCTCATCCAATGTAAGCTACACGGTAAGGCTCAAGAGGTTGTGGCAGCACTTCCTCTTGCAGACAGTTTAAAATATGACAGAGTAAAAGCTACGGTGTTGAAAGCATATGAGCTTGTACCGGAAGCTTACAGACAGAAATTCAGATCCTATAAGAAAAGCTCTACCCAGACCTACGTGGAATTTGCCAGGGAAAAAGGCCAACTGTTTGACAGATGGTGCTCTTCATGTGGTGTCACAAACCTTGAGACTCTTAAGGAACTGATATTGTTGGAGGAGTTTAAAAACTGTCTCCCTGAGCGTCTTGTCATTCATTTAAATGAACAAAAAGTGAACAAACTGTCTTCTGCTGCTGTGTTAGCAGATGAGTATCAGCTGACACACAAAACTGTCTTTCATGTAAATTTGCCAAAAAGTTCTTCTGTTTCTATGAATGGAACCATTCCCACTGTCCTAAAAACTCAGAGAAAAGAGGAGAGGGAATGTTTTTTCTGCCATAAGCCCGGACATATGATTTCTAACTGTCTGGCTTTAAAGCGCAGGAAACCAGGCTCTCCTCCAAAACCCAAAGGTGTTGGTTTCTTGAAGGCTGAGACTGGTACGGTGAGCATGATTGACTGCACTCTTGATCCATGTTTTCAGCCCTTTGTGATTACAGGAACAGTTTCGCTTCCGGGTAACCCTTCTGAGAAGAAGCAGGTACGTGTTCTGCGCGACACAGGTGCGTCTCAGACCGTTATACTTGCTAGCACTTTATTGTTTTCTGATGCATCTTATTCTGGGTACAGCGTCATTCTCCAAGGTGTGGAGATGGGGTATGCACCCAGACCAGTGCATCTGGTGCATCTGAAAACAGATCTAGTTACAGGGACCTTTCCTATGGCTGTATGTTCAGCCCTGCCAGTTAACGGTGTTTCTCTTCTTTTAGGAAATGACGTTGCTGGTGGGAAAGTAGTCCCTGCCCTCGAAGTTCTTGACGCGCCGGTAAAAAGTATCAATGGCAAAGCATCATGTGTGCTCACTCGTGCTCAAGCACGTAAAAAAGCAGAAATCGTTGAAGTCGATTTATCTGACAGTTTTATGTCCCTTCTTCCAGATGGTGTTGGACGGGAGGGTGCTGCAGAGGGAGCCACAGCCTCTGACGTAAAAGCTCAGACGGCTCTGCAACCCTCTGTTGATCTCACCCTTCCAGTGTCACATGCGCAGCTGAGTGCCGAGCAGAAGCGGGATCCTACATTACGAAAATGTTTCGAGGAGGTGGTGAGTGCCGAGCAAGCAAGCACAGATACTATGGGTTTCTACATTGAAAACAACATACTGATGCGACGTTGGTGTCCGGTCATCATTCCAGATGCAGACTGGAATGTAGTCAACCAGATCGTAGTACCCTTGCCTTTCAGACGTCAAGTGTTGCACTTGGCGCATGACAGCAACTGGTCTGGGCATCTGGGTGTAGCAAAAACATACCAACTTGTGTTAAGACATTTTTATTGGCCAGGGCTAAAAGCAGATGTAGCTAACTACTGTCGTAGTTGCCACACCTGCCAAGTTGTTGGGAAACCTAATCAGCCTATTCCTCGTGCCCCCCTCCATCCGATTCCTGTTGTAGGCGAACCATTTGAACGTCTTATTATAGACTGTGTTGGTCCTCTCCCCCGTACCAAGTCGGGAAACATGTATCTACTCACTTTGATGTGCGCGTCTACTCGGTACCCAGAGGCCATTCCGCTACGCCGGATCACTGCTAGCACAGTGATTAAGGCCATGATGAAATTTTTCTCTACATTCGGTCTCCCTCGTGTGATTCAGACAGATCAAGGAAGTAATTTTATGTCAAGAGTGTTTAAGCAGGTTCTTCGTGAACTGCACATTCAACATGCCATTTCTAGTGCATACCATCCTGAGAGTCAGGGTGCTTTGGAAAGATGGCATCAGACGGTAAAGTCGATGTTGCGCAAGTACTGTTTTGAGGAACAGAGAAACTGGGATGAGGGTATCCCATTTGTGTTATTTGCGGCTCGTGAAGCTCCTCAGGACTCATTGGGTTTCAGTCCTGCGGAACTTATTTTTGGCCATACACTTCGAGGACCCCTTCAGGTCCTAAAAGAAAAACTGCTAGAGTCCCATACATCTCCAAAGACAAACGTGTTAGGTTTTGTCTCTACTTTTCGTGAGCGTTTACATCAGTCCCGTTCGTTTGCCGCCAAAACCCTGCTGGCATCACAGAGTGTGATGAAACATCGCCATGATAAGTCTGCTGTTTCACGTGTGTTCCAAGTCGGTGATAAAGTTTTGGCTTTATTGCCCGTACCTGGATCTGCATTGGATGCTCGATTCTCTGGCCCGTACATAATCCGAGACGTTTTGAGTGAAACTGATTACGTTATTGCTACCCCTGAGAGAAAACGTAAGACCCGTGTATGTCACATAAACATGTTAAAATGTTATGTGTCACGTGATCCATCACCTACTGTTGACCCGTCGCCTGCCACCGTCATGCCTCCATCTGTCTTGCCACTGCCTGATGTTAGTTGCTCTGCTCTTATTGTGAAAAACTCCCATACTGACCTGCCAGATGAGGGTTTATCAGATCGTTTTGCATCTAGGCTAACGCCTCGTCTGTCCAACTCAGAGATGTTACAATCCCTGGCTTCCACCTTGCAACATTTAACTGAAGGCCAGACCCGTGACATCATGTCTTTGGTGCAAAGTCATCCCTCGTTGTTTGGTGATATACCTACGCGTACTAGCATCATTGAACATGATATTGATGTAGGTAATGCGAGACCTATTAAGCAACATCCTTACAGGGTAAATCCAACAAAAAGGGCTCAAATGGCTAGTGAAACCAACTATATGCTGCGACATGGTTTTGCTAAACCTAGTTCCAGTCCCTGGAGTTCGCCTTGTCTTGTTGAGTCAAAGCCGGATGGATCTCCTAGATTCATAACAGACTACCGTAAGGTTAATGCTGTGACTGTTACCGACGCATACCCCTTACCGCGAATTGAGGATTGCGTTGATACCATTGGTACTGCCCATTTTGTCAGTAAGTTAGACCTTTTAAAAGGATATTGGCAAGTCCCTCTCACTGACCGTGCATCCGATATATCTGCTTTTGTCACCCCTGACAGATTCTTGCAGTACACTGTGATGGCATTTGGAATGTGTAACGCGCCCGCCACTTTCCAACGGTTGGTAAACGCGTTGTTCTCTGACCTGTCGAATTGCAATGCTTATCTTGACGATCTAGTTGTGTACACTTCTACTTGGGACGAACATGTATCCGCCCTTAGTGAAGTATTTTCTCGCCTTATGAATGCGTCTCTTACCTTGAACCTGGCAAAATGCGAGTTCGGAAAAGCAACTGACTTACTTGGGTCGACAGGTAGGTCAAGGTAAGGTGCGCCCCGTCGATGCAAAGATCATAGCAATCGCAAATTTTCCTGTCCCAGAAACCCGGAAAGCTTTAAGGAGTTTTCTCGGGATGGCAGGTTATTACCGCAACTTTTGTCGTAACTTTGCCACAGTGGTAAACCCTTTGACGTCTTTGTTAAGCCCAAAATCCTCCTTCATATGGACACCAGCATGCCAACACGCATTTGAGAGCGCAAAATCTCTGCTGTTGCATGCTCCAGTTCTCTCTGCGCCTGATATGACCAGACCCTTTAAGCTTGATGTGGACGCCAGTGCTGTAGGAGCAGGCGCCGTTCTTCTACAGAGTGACAGCGACGGGACTGATCACCCTGTTTGCTATTATTCGCGTAAGTTTAACCGGCACCAACTCAATTATTCAACAATTGAGAAGGAAACTCTGTCCTTGCTGTTGGCATTACATCACTTTGATGTATACATAGGATCCAGCCCTGCACCCACTCAGGTGTTCACTGACCACAACCCGCTTACATTCCTCGCCAGAATGTATAACCATAACCAGCGACTGATGCGGTGGGCTCTAGTCATACAGGAATACAATCTAGTAATACGTCACAAAAAGGGTGCAGCCAATCTGTTCGCCGATGCCCTGTCCCGTGTCTAATGTGTTGTATTGAATTATGTGTGTATTTGTACTTTTTGAAATCTTGTGGTCTGTGTTTTAAGGGGGGGGAGTGTTACGGCCCAGGGCCTGTTGGCCTGCAGGGCCTGTATGCACATGTGGCTGTGCCATTGCTTGCAGGTGATTGGCCGACTCATCCTGCTCCTGCTGCACCGCCCTCCTGATGGTGCTCCTCTAGGATTGGTCGCCTGCTGCTCCGTCTCCCCTGTGATTGGCCACCTTTGATGACTCAGCCCTATTTGAAGACCTGGAGACCATCGTTCTGGGCAGCTGTGTCAGATTGGTGCACAGTTTGCCATTTTGGGACTGAATGGTGGTGATTGTAATACTGGTTGTATTTGAAGGTTGGGTTTTTGTATTTTGCTGTAGATTTACAGAAGCCTTTGGCAGTGAGTTTTCATTTGGGTTTGCTGTAGCTTTACAGACCCTATTGAACTGTGTTTTGTTGAGTGCCAGTGTTGGCTTTAGTTCCTGTCACAGGGAAATCTTTGTGTTGTATCCCTGTTTTTGTTTGTTGTCACCTTGGCCAGGTGACATGTCCTGATTCAGAGACTGATTTGTAAATAAATCCTTGTAATTTTACTTGGTTGTCTCTGCCAGTTTGTGTTGCCACTCCCTTTTTCCCCTGGGCCTAGTAGGGGGTTGTAACACTGTGTGTTCCAAATTAAGTAACTACATGCTAGTTTAAGTTACAATGAATTTGAAAGCTCAAAGTGAAAATTCAGTGTTATCGTTACAGAGAGGCCAAGCTTTTGCATGTACTCCAAAGGGTTCAAGAGCAGCAGCTAATTTAATTCGGGTATGCATTTTTTATGTGTTTTTGGCATAAGGGGTTAACTTCACAAAACAGCCTAATCAACAACTAAACAAATGATAGAGGAAGCCGCACGAATAACTAAACTTAACTACTCTAAAGAACACAAAAATATGTACAATTTCTATACAACCCATGCTAATCCAGCTACAAACTACACTGATATAAACTACAATAATTAATGTTTTTAATTATCAAATATATTAAAAATGTTTTTGGGGAGTGGGTAGCCTGGTGGTAGCGTCGTGGACTTTGGCGCTGAGGACCGGGGTTCGAGTCTCCGACACGACTCCTAGGTGAACCACTGTGGACCCCTGAGCAAGGTCCTTAACCCCACCAACTGCTTCCCAGGCGCTTTAAGTAGCAGCCCACTGCTCTCTGGTACTGCTGTACAGAGATGGGTGAAATGCAGAGCCTTAATTTCCCCTAGGGCAGTGATCACCAATCCCGGTCCTCAAGGACCGGTATCCTGCTGGTTTTCCAGGTCTCCCTGCTGCAGCACACCAGAGTCAGACTTAGACAAGCTCTGGACAACTCTGCTAATTAGTCAATGATTTCAATCAGGTGTGTTGCAGCAGTGAGACATGGAATACTTGCAGGATACCGGTCCTTGAGGACCAGGATTGGGGATCCCCTGCCCTAGGGGATCTTACCAGTATAACGAAAAATAAAAAAATGAAAAAATAAAAAAGAACAAAAAACATGTCATAAAAGGCTGTAAAACTATCACAAAAACAAGAACTCATGTGTCTAGGTTGTAGTTGCAATGGCAGAAATACAACTCCAGCCGCTGGGTTGCCAGGCTCGCTGCCAATACGACAAGTGACCAACAGTCTGCACCATGTCCAGCAAGTACTGCAGAGGAGTTTATGACTGACAGCTAGCATTAGCCACGTCTGCAAACAAGTTAGCTTACCGATCCAGGAGGAAAGTCGCCATGTGAATGAAAATGTGTGTGTGGGTCCATCTAGTGTAGCCTTCAACTAAATTTACTCCAGTTTTTGCTCTTTGCAGGTCACTTCTCTAATTAGATGGATAATATTTTCAGGGCTCTGTATTGGCTTGTAGATGCAAACATAATCAAACCTGTTAAAATCTATTTTATATTAATTTTCAAGCTAAATATACTTTTCTAAGGAAATGTTGTATTTACATTCTACAACCCCCATTTGGGGGTTGTTCAATATACTGTAGCTTTTAATAAAAAATGTCTCATATTCAACCTTTAATCTCACCTGAACAAAACCTTAAAGGAAGTCTATATGATATAAACCCCACCGAACTATTAATTTAACAAACTAGCAAAGGAAAGACAGACCAAACAATTTGTCCACTCAAATGAATGGCAGCCAGGTGCTTTATGTCAGGGCACAGCAGCTGACGGTGGTTGGCTAAAGCATCAGCCAACCAGAAGGTTGAAGGCAAAGGTGTGTCAGTAGTAGTAGCCAATCCAAGGCAGGGGCAGTGACAGATTGGCCAAAACGGCAGCAGCCATAACATCAGTGAAGAAATAAAATTGAAAGGGAAGACTATAGAAAACATTTCCTATCAAAGGAAAAAAAGTGTTTGGGAAAGGAAGTGATGTCCCGAGGGGCCTCTGGAGAGGAAACAATGATGATGTCTCATCCAGAGTTCAGCATGTTGGTATAAATGAGCAGCCTTATCTTTGCACATGCAGGTCCGGGAGGCTTTCAAAGACTTGTCAGCTTGATTGACAGCTGGTGATGCGTCGATGATGAAGTTGGGTGGTTGATGTAAAAGCATTAAAATTTAACCAACATAGTTCAAAGGAAACATCCATCTTGTTTTTGAAAGCGTTCATCATGTTCAGGATTGTAGGAAGAGTATATATCTGTAAAGATACCACTGAGAGTGTGGCTTCATAACACTCCTTCAAGATGCTAATTTTTTTTCCTTGGAAAAAGAAGAGAATTACTTTCTTGTAATCCAAGTCTCTTTATTGATGAGCAGCCACGGCCTCTCCTTTTAGCTCTGCAAACTACAAAAGTAAGTGGTCCTAAGTATGTTATTATTTTTGACATTCAAGAGCGTTATGTAAAATCAAATAGCATCCAAATTAGATCAAAACACTTTGAATATGTCATTATATAAAAATCTCTCCTGCTTGACAAATTGGCACATTTGCACAGGCTGATGTTTATTCTTTCATAATTATCTGCTATCTTGGACAATTCATTTACGACTCAGAAGTGATTTAATGAAAAGGTCAGTAACTTATTACGCTAACCATCTCCCCGCTGACCAGCCAGTGGGTGGCTGCCACCTGTCTCTCTTTCTCTCACCTCTTATTTTCCTCCTTTCTTCTCGGCTCTCTGAGGTCTTTCCTCTCTAACGCTCTGCCAGGCTGCAGCTCCCTCAGATGTTACCCCCCATGTACTTTGCTATAGAGCTGTGTTCATATGATGGCTTGTGATCTCATGATGAAATGAATCCTTCACTCTGTGGATGACTCAGATGATTCTCTTTGACTTTTAATCCGTCCCCCATGAGGTTGGGGGTTTTCTGCATTGGCGGGCTGATAACGTCCCACAGCTATACATCATCAGTTAAATCTTTACCCCTGAAATCTGAGCTAGAACAGATGCCCTGTAACTACTTTATTGACAGGGTTTTATACATTTCAGCCACATTTTGTCACTATCAGGTTGTAATCTAAGCTGAAGTTTAATGTTGAATGCTGTATCATGTGAAAGGATTATTCCCTTTTCATGTGAAATGTGAAATAGGATCTAATGTTTCATTTTTTTTTTCTTTATTGTTATGAAATATAAGAAACCTGAACTTTTCTTTTCTGGAGCCCGATCTATTAGGTCTGGCTCCACTGCAGCCAATGCAATCCAGGCTATTTTTGGATCACGTGAAGCATAACAGTACAAATGTCAGTAAAATTACTGTCATATATGCTTAATTTCTCTTAAAGCAAATTTGATGGACTTGCTTCAATAGTGATAGCTTTGCACTTGAGAATTTTAAGAAAAAGATCAATGATCTATGAAAAGCACTTTGTAAAACCTACTGTTAAGCCTCTGACAGCATTTTAAGAGTCCTAGATTGTTTGGAACCAGGGAACTTGTAGAAGGTCCTTTGATGATTGATTCTTCTTTTTTTTTTTTTTCTTTTGGTGCAACCAATGGATTTGTTTTATGGGAGAGTCATAGTGCAGATAAACATCCTGGGCTCCTTGTAGACTTACTCCTGTTTAAAAGAGTTTTATTCATTGTCCTTGATGGTTCAGGTTACCATTGTCAGGCAGTGCTATTGCTACAAAGTCTTGGATATGGTCTGGCATAATGCTTAGGCCCAAGATCTCAATTCTCCCCCTTTGCCCTTCCACTTAGCCTTTCCCCTTCTTTTCACGTGTAGGGGTAGGGGTCTCTCAATCCTATTAGGACAGATAGGGTTAAATGGTAGGGGTACATAAAACCTTTCAAATGAAGGGTTTTCAGATGCACACTTAAAACGAAGGGGCATGAAATTAAACAGCAAGATGGCTGCTACCGAGTCCAAAAAACCCCACAAATGTAAATATTTTCTCTATAGACTAATCCAACGAGCGTTTTGTGTGTCGTGCCATCTTGTGGCGCCGCCATGAAGGTGGGGTTCAGTCCCAATTAACTCGTGTCAACCAACATGGAAAGCAGCTGAATATCTGGATTTCCAACGTTGGACAGCCCTCTAAGGCCATGATAACCTATAGGTATGTTATCCAGAGATCTTTAAAGTATTCTGACATTTATTTATTTTTTACATCGGGTCATTAATTTAAATTATTATTCATCTCCGGAAACTGGCTTTGACAAGCCACACTGGAGTAACACACATATCTCGCTATTACTTATCAAAGTTTAAAAAACTAAACTCTTTCAAAGGTCATTACTTTTCTATTTTATCACATATTTGGCTTTTGGTATTGTTCAAGGACTGTACAGGCTACGTAGCCCTCACATGTCCTGCAGATGAAACTAAAGGCAGCAGGACACCGTCTTCCTGATCCGTTTGTGTTTCTTACTGAACTGTTTTTATTTTCTGGTCCCAAAGTTGCCCTGATCAGAGCAAATAACGTTATATTTCACAATATCTCCCAGATTAGTCATTAACTCTCAGCAACACCACAGCTGTCTCTGTTAGCATTAGCTAGCATAATAACGCTATGCAGTGCATCATTTTTGGGAGCATAGATACGTGAAATAAAGTGTCAGATTAATGAGTGTTCACCATAATTTACCGTGTTTTTGTTGTTAGGGATTAAATCCAATGTTTTCTCCTCTATGGCAGCAAGTTATTCCTCCTCTGCTCTGTGAGTGTCCGATATTCCTCCCGATACAAACACACTGATGCACAGTGGACGGAGCAGTGTCCAGTTTTGTCACAGACAGCAGAAATCTTCATGAAATAAATGTCCGTGGTCTTCTTATTCACTTATTACCACATTAAAGTTTTCCTCTGATGTTTCGACAACCAGGAATGTGACAGTCCTTCCAGATTTCCTCCATATTGTTCAGAAAAAAGTCTTATTGTTATCTGTTGTAATTACACATGTACAGAAATGCCACAGTTGCAATGGCGGACGGTCTAGTTGTGTGTTTGGCCAAATTAGTCAATAGATAAAGTTTAAAAATGTATGACAATCATTGTATTGTCTAGTTTAATGCTGTTTAAATGTTTAATCGTCATTTTCTTTGTAAAATGCATATGAAAAAAAAATTCTTGTACCATAGTATGCTGAAGCTTCAGTAAAATAAATGGTACCAGTTGGAAAACCAGCGGAGCTCTGCTGGCAGCCCTGATAAAAATGATAGATGATCAATACAAACTTCAGGAACATCGCTGCTGGTCTCCTGTTTTAAGGCAAGGGGTAAGGGTTGGGGGTAGAGGTAAGAAAGGGAAATGGGCCTTACCCCCGGATTCCACATAGAGCGTGGGTGCTCCGTTCCGCTCCGCTCCGAACTCCGCCGCAAATACATTGCCATATTAATCTCCGGCAGTGGTTCCACATGATCCGATCCACCCCGACAACAGCACTCCGCTGCACTCCAGTCTGCCCAGACGAAAATATGGACCAACTCTATTTTCTGGTCCGCCTGAGTCTGGTCAGACCAAGCTGGACAATTCAGATTCTACCAAAAAGAAAAAAAAGCAAGAACAGTTTCCAGATTTTCTTATTTAATTATTGTCATCAGATTTTTGAGGCTACTTCTGATGCATTGTAGCTATTGATATTCACATTTCTTGTGATAACTTACACATACGTGTAAAGGGGCTTATATTACTGTAGTTAGAATTAATTTCCTAAATATGATTTAGGCATTCTTAAATATCCTAGATGTATTGTGTTGTTTGAGTAATAAGGCTCAGTAAAGTATTACCAAACTGTAAAGCAGCCTTTTAGTATTTTGTTGCCCATATATAAAGGTTATTGTATGAAACTATCAACTGAGGAGTCACGTATATTTTATTTTAAATGGCGTAAATGGCGTGACTACTTGTCGCAACGGGGTGAGACAGGTGCGACCGTGGTGCACATTTGTCATATCACCTTGAGCGCATGCTCTGCCATGCCTCCTTCAGGAGGCTCCTTCTTGCTTGACGGAGTGGAGCGATGCTCATGCACTGGATGTTGACGGTTGCAGTCAGTCTGGAGCCAGTCTGGACCGGAACTGAGCCAAGTGCACACGCAATATGTGGAATCCGAGGGTTAATGTGTCTGGTAAGTATAAAGGTAAAACCAAATTAATGCAAAAAAGCCAGGGTTTACAAGCAAAATACATAGTTGTGAGATGGCCAGTTTTTTATGTTAATATTAGTTTGAAACTGTGTACAGTAAAACTGATTAACATTCTCGATTGAATGTAATCGTACAACTTGTTCAATAAGAAACATTTGTCGTAGATTTTTTTGTGCAAATTTGAATTTAATAGAATTACTATACAGAACGACCATTCCTGTAACACAAAAAAGCTGCGACAGTATTTAAAAAAAAACTAAAAAATTTTCAACACTCTTGAACAACAAACATACACCTTGCCCTACATGTACTGTCATACTGTACTGTCATTAGTATGAGTCAGACCTGGGTGATTAAAATTTGTCTGATATATTGATCAGCATGTGCTGCTGGGGAATGAGAGGTCAGAAGGTTAGCAACTTAATCAAAGGAAAATACAGTCACAAAATGTGGGAAACTTGCGCCTCCACCCACTCCCCCCAAAGCATCGCTGAGGGAGCAGTTAGTCCGTGTAAATTACGCCAAAGTTTCCAGCATGACATGGGCTCTGAGACTAATTAGACCCACGGCCTCAGGGTATCAGTGAATATATGACTCCTGAACCTTTCTACAGCATATTTCAGGTTGGAAAAATCAAACATATAAAACAAGCACATACAGTAAATCCGAAAACTCACCCAGGCCTTTAAAACCAGTCTTCTACCCCTGGATACAAAATGCATGTTGGTTAATGAGGTGGGGTGATTCAGGGGCACCACACTAGCTGTTTTTCAGCTATGTATGACCATTACTTTGTTTCACATAGTCTCGTGTATTATTGTACAGAGAAACATTTATTCAGTCATACAGTAGAAATGCTTCACATTTTGTGGTATTGATCACAGAATATAAAATCTAATTACCTTTTCAAGCACGTCAGTGGAGTAAAATGCTTGTCATCCACTGAACTTTCAGTAATTCTTTATTTGAAATGTTTTATTCTATCATAATGTTTGTTGTCAGATGAAAAATGAGAAGTTAACGAATGCATGACTGATACAAAAAGCAATTTGACTTGTAATTCCTTATAGGGGATGGGTTTAGTTATGAGATGTGAGAATGGGACAAATAGTATGTCAGGACTTTGTTCATTCCCACTTAAATACCTTGTTGAAATGATCGTTTAGATTTTCAGATTCTACAGAGACAGACTTTCCTTTTTCTTTTTTGAAGCAGGTAAAGCTCCGACAAACCATTTTAGTTTTATTTGTGATTCTATTTTCATACGCATGGCTAGTTTTATCACAGCAGGCTGCAGTATTCCAGCACTAAGCCCATCAGCTAGGTATGTTGTTTCATTAAAATTCATGTACATAAAATTGCCCTTGACTTTCACTGGCTCGTTTTCATTCTTTTACAATCTCATCAGCTGGAACATCTAATTACTAAACAGATTTTGACCAATAACAAGCCAGCCGAAGCTGTTGGAACGAATAAATTAAGCTTGTGTTACACTTCAACATACTTGTTTAACCTCATATGTCACAGGAGAAAGTCTTTAATTGCATATAAAACACATACAGTGATCCACTTTAGCATAAAGGAGTTTATTGTTGCAACTTTTTATTTGACTTTAATCTGACAAGGATGGATAAAAGTAGTAAAAATCCCAAGTGCAGAACACTTAAAAATGAGACTGCCGCAGTTTACTACATCAAACTAAACACATTGATTGTTAATATCTTGACAAACAGGAGGGTGTTGGACAGGTGGCTCAGACAAGTCAACCTTTATAATTGTCTCAAGGACCACTGTGATCCATTGAGTCCCACCATGTTAATAACTTTGACCTTTTTCAGGAAGGATCCATCCCATTAAAGTGAAATAACCCCCATTTCACCCAGCATGAAGCTCAGCTGCTGTCTGGGATCGTGGACTCATAGCAACAAGTATTCACTCCAGCTGAACAACTATTACTTCATAAACATCAAGCTTAATAATATCCTGTTAAGTCTAATATAATTATGTCTTTGAGCTTTGTCAAATTAGAGTGGGACCCAGTATTTATCTCTGACACTGGATAGATGCTCAGCTGCAAACATCTTCCCTTTCAATTGTTTACTCTCAGCTTTGCTTGTTGGCTTACAGGTGTCCAGGCTACAGCCTTGTATGTGAACACAAACACATAAACATCCAATTCTGTATTTTTAAAAGAAAAAATGAGTAATTTGTCAGGCATTAAAATCACAATATCTGGTTTTACTTTCATCCTAGAATCAAATGAGAGGCCAATGATACACACGGTGACTCAACAACGTTTCAGGGTTCATACAGTATGGTCCTGCTGGTATTCATCTGTTCAGTGTGCAACTAGGCTTCAACATTAACATTTGTGTGTGTGTATTCTGTGCTATTTATTCACTCTGAGACAGTTGTGTGATTAGATGAGAGTAAAACTCATCAATCCATGGAGATAAGACAGCTGCCTTGGAGCTGTGGATTACAGCTAAATGAATCAGTGTGTTGGGGGAAGCAGCACCAAGTAACTCTGCCCACTACCAAACTACCACTTTGTTCATGCCTCTGTTGCCAGCTGGGAATGAGTCATCTGATATTGATGCTTGTATATCCCGGCTGATGTTTTGTGAACAGCCACTGGCCTGAGATGGCAATGTGAATCAGTCAGTTTGATCATCTATATTTGAAACACCTTCATGTTTCATATTTGTCTGTGTGCAAACCACCCAGTTAGGAATGGTATTCATACTGGACAATTTTGCACACTGCTTTTTAAATCTACTGACGGACCCTTGTAACACTGCACGTGTGCAAGAGTCTGATTTTCAATCAAGGGACTGGACCATGTTTTATAGGTGGTCGAAAACACTTACAGTAAACCGAGGAAGGACAACTCCAGTCCTCACGGACCACTATCCTGCTGGTTTAAAATGCTGCTCCATGTCAACACACCTCGGTCATTGTGCAGAACTTGACAACACACTGTTGGACAGATTTAACCCCCTACCTGATAGCCAAACTACTGTATATATATATATATATATATATATGTGTGTGTGTGTGTGTGTGTGTGTGGGTATATATATATATACACGGGCCACTTTATAAGGTACACCTTGCTAGTACCGGTTTGGACCCCTTTGCCTTCAGAACTGCCCTAATCTTTTGTGGCATAGATTCAACAAGGTTTTGGAAACATTCCTCAGAGATTTTGCTCCATATTGACATGACAGCATCACGCCGTTGCTGCAGATTTGTCGGCTGCACATCCATGATGTGAAAGTCCCATTCCACCACATTCCAAAGCTGCTCTGTTGGATTGAGATCTGGTGACTGTGGAGGCCATTTAAGTACAATGAACTCATTGCCATGTTTTAAAAACCAGTCTGAGATGATTCCTGCTTTATGACATGGCATGCTGTTCTGCTGGAAGTAGCCATCAGAGGATGGTACACTGTGGTCATAAAGGTCAGCAACAATACTCAGGTAGGCTGTGGTGGTTAAACCATGTCACATTGGTACTAAGGGGCCCAAAGTGTGCCAAGAAAATCTCTCCCACAACATTACACCACCACCACCAACCTGAACTGTTGATACAAGGCAGAATGGATTCATGCTTTCATGTTGTTGATACCAAAGTCTGAGCCTACCATTCGAATTTTGTCGCAGAAATTGAGACTCGTCAGACATGGCAACATTTCTCCATCTTCTATTGTCCAATGTTGGTGAGTCTGTGTGAATTGTTCTTAGCTAACAGGAGTCGCACCCTGTGTGGTCTTGTGCTGCTGTAGCCCATCTGCTTCCAGGTTGGATGTGTTGAGCGTTCAGAGATGCTTGTCTGCGTACCTCGGTTGTAACAATTGGTTATTTGAATTACTGTTGCCTTTCCATCAGCTCGAACCAGTCTGACCATTCTCCTCTGACCTCTGGCATCTACAAAGCATTTGTTCCCACAGAACTGCTGCTCACTGGATATTTTCTCTTTTTCGGACCATTCTCTGTAAACCCTAGAGATGGTTGTGCAGGAAAATCCCAGTAGATCAGCAGTTTCTGAAATACTCAGACCAGCTCGTCTGGCACCAACAACCATGACACGTTCAAAGTCACTTAAATCACCTTTCTTCCCCATTCTGATGCACATTTTGAACAGCAGCAGATTGTCTTGACCATGTCTACATGCCTAAATACATTAAGTTGCTGCCATGCGATTGGCTGATTAAAAATTTGCGTTAACGAGCAGTTGGACAGGTGTACCTAATAAAGTGGCTGGTGTGTTGTGTGCGTGTATATATATATATATATATATATATATATATATTCATACACTGATGTGGGTGTTTTGGGGTGTAGTTATGGATGACAAATTGACATGGAGATGTCATATAGCTTATATTGAACTGAAAATGTCAAAGAAAATCACAGTTTTCAATAAAGCAAATTATGTGTTGTCTCATACTGCAATGAGAATTTTATACTGTACACTTATTCTGCTATATCTAAGTTAATGTTTGGAAGTGTGGAGCAATACGTACAAATGTTTTACAGTGTGTTACTGTTTAACAATGAATCTTGTTCTATGTACATCACATAAGTGCTCTATGCAATACTTTGAGGGGTTCAGTGTCTTTCCAGTTGGAGAATGAGTGTTCTGCTGAGTCACAGCTACCCCATTACTTACAATACTGAGATGGTTTGGACGACGCAGTGAAGGAAGTCAGAGATCAGCAGCAAGCTATGAATGCTTAGCATGAAAAGTGGATATCAGGACTCACTTTATATTTTATAAACTTACTGTATTAGCAGAACTAATCTCTGCAACTTCAACGAACAAGGCCAGGCTGATTAATCAGTCATTAAGGAGGCACTCGCAACCTCACCCTCTACCTCTAACAGAGGAAAGAGCATCAGCAAATCTTTTTAAGGTCTCATCATGACGTTATTTAACAACAACAGTCATACCTGAACTTCACAGTGGCTCTTAAACCCAACTTCACTCACTAATTGGTAAAGCTTGACTCATTAACAGGTAAATAACAATCTCAATGCAACAGCAGAACATTTATGAGGCTAGTAAACATTCACACTTATAGTCATATCTCTGGAAGTATATTTGTGCTTATGAATGTGTATTTCTCACTGAAAGATCCAAGGCATTCGCCTTTTCAACCTGGATTTAACACAAACAGAAATGTTTTACTCTAGAATGCTATGTTTGTCTCATGATGTTCATAATTTTACTTATGCATAATGTACTGATGACACATGTTTGACATTTTTTGCCATGTTGTATAGACCAAAACGTTCCTCATGATGATATATGTAACAGAAACAAGCGCGCCTTTATCAATGAGCTGTTAGGAAACTTTGATGTATTTCAGCACGTATGACCATACTTTTCCAGTTTTACAAACAAACAGTAACGACTCAGTCTTCAAATTGTATTGCCAGTTAATGTTTAAAAGCTCATAAGTACAGCATTAGTTTATTTAAGTTTCCCACAGATCCAGAATTTCATTTTGAGGAGGATAAAGCGGCAGGTCGGACTTTCCGGGTACCAGTGGGAGCCCTCTGCACGTCTCTCCTGTCTATAGCTTCTGTTTACTGGGGCTGGTGAGACTTCTACCACATGAAACTGCAGTCATCTCCGCTGGAAAAGTCTTTTTTATCACCCATCGTTGCTTAATCAGTTCGATCATACAGCTACTGTATGGACAGACAGGTAGCCTATGCTTAGTTATGACAGGACGTCTCCAGTCATCAGATCTCCTCCAGCTGCTTCCAAAGATGCATCCTATAAACTGGAACTATTTAAAACTCGACTGGAACCATGCAAGTTGTTATGTTCTCATTTTTAAAGGCTAATTATTTGCAGAGTTAGCCGGTTAGCCCCGAGCTAATGCAGGGAACAAGTGCCTCTCCTCTGTCACGCCTGACTGTACTGTATGTCAAACTGGTGCAGCTCGTTAACAGTTGTGCGTCCACTTGTGCTGTTCTGGGTCCGCTCGGCGTGGGCATCGCAGGTTTATAGCTGTACAGAGTGGACTTGAGGCTGCGAGACAGGCAGCTGACAGTTCTAGTCCGATTCTAGCCTGTAAAGTTTGATTTCCCCAAATTCCTCAGCATTATCACACTCTTCTGAACTGGCTGATGATCCTACCACACAAACCAGTTTCAATCTAGCTGTTCTGGAGCCATCTTTCATGTTTCCCACAGCTTTAATTATACATGTAAATCAATGAGTCGTCCGCAACTCCTTATCACACTGATGTCACGGAGGCTAGGTTTTGCTAATGAAGAGCTAGCTAACCTCTTAAACATTGTATATTCACGGAAATACATGTCTAACTGCACAGAGCTACTTATTTTGTCTTGGTGTGTTGTATGGGAAAGTTACTTGAAGTTAAGGTCGTGTCATCAGCACTTTAAATGTGCTACAGTGTCAGAGGCAGGAGCCCCACAACCTGATACAGTCTATTGCATCTCATACACAATGTTCTTTGTCCTTACAGGCTTTGTCACCTGGAAAAAATGGTGCATTGCATTCCCAGTGAGCCCTGTCATAGTTTCCTCTGTCCAGTCTAGTGTTATGTCAGATTTTTTTTAAAACATGGCTGAAGGCATGATTGCAT
Organism: Atherinomorus stipes; assembly: GCA_023101725.1. Classification (NCBI taxonomy): domain Eukaryota; kingdom Metazoa; phylum Chordata; class Actinopteri; order Atheriniformes; family Atherinidae; genus Atherinomorus; species Atherinomorus stipes. The sequence continues at coordinate 629,766 of JALJCO010004771.1, forward strand.
ACATTAAAGCCTCTATTCATGATTCGAGATTTAAAAATCTCCTCATTAAATACATTGTGCAAGTACAACATTAATTAAATGAGATTAGAACCTCTCTGGATAAACAAAAAGTGCAGGCTTAACCTGAAATAAAATTTGAAAAGAAATACCCTAGTGGAAGAGGCCAACCCTTCTTAGATGATTTTAAGTTGCCCATGTTGTGTCAGATGCCTATTACACACACTTCACATACTTCTCTTATTCACTTAATTTTAGTGTTTGTTTTTTTTTTCTTTCTTTGTTTTGTTAAATTTTCTAAATCATTCAAGTTGTTTGGTAATCATTTTTCTGATGCTCCCAGGCAGTTCCCCTGACTTCGCAGACCATTATATTGGACTAAAACCATCAACCACTGCTTAATTCAAGCTGTGTAAGTGCTGAAAAATGATCACACTTTGGCCTAATTTGTTTTTATTTTGTTTGAGAAACTAATTTGAAATCATCACAAAGATCCATTAATTGTGTCCAGGCTACATTTTATGTCTGCACTTTTTCACTTCCGTGAATTAAAACCTTATTTTGGTGTTATTAAAAACACTGTTGTCTGTTTTTCTGATTATGCATAACTAGTTCATTTACATTTATATTTGCAGTTATTCTAGATTTGCTCCTTGCAGCGTTGCCAATGACTGCAAGTTGTAAGTTGTCTTGCTATATCCATGTTTAGCTCACACTAGTTATCACAAGTGCTCAAGTGAGCATTTCCAATGCAGCTCAATGCAATCACCTACAAATAACATAATTCTTATCAAGACCAGAACGTGTGACATAACCCTACTTTGAAATTCAGGGGCATTTCTTTTTTTCTTTTTAATTTTCTTTCATGAACAACTGTGAACAATGTTGCTGCTTGTATCGTCTTCGATTGAGCACTACATCTTATGGGCATAACACATTGTGTGCACAGAACCCAAGAGTGGGAATTCAGTGCTTTTTACATACCTCACCATTTTATTGTTTCTCTGCAATGTGTCCAACAGAATTTTGTTTAAGATACAGGTATGTGACAGTTTTCCCCCAGGAGATTTTAGGCATTTCATTAAAACAGCAAAATGTTCTTTGCCCAAATGAGTTGCTGTGGGTAGTTTTGCAAGTATATTTGGTGAATCATCACTGAGCTTCATTGAATATGTTCTAAAAAAGGATGTTTGACATCGTTTTTGAAGGTTTGCAAGAGAATATGAATGTGGAAATTGCAGTTTCTTTCTGACAGACTAATGTATCTTAAAATGTGCTGTAAAATGTAAACAAAAGCAAAATGCTTATTTTATAGTGTTATTCTATATGACATTATATCTAATCCTCAGAGATATTTCATTTTGGTTTGCTTTGTTTTATCATTTTCAAATCAAACTGCAAAATATTATTTTATAAGCCGAATGAATGCCAGTTTGCTGGTTTTCTTGGTTACATGTATACACAATGCTAAAACTTTGTCACCTCGGGTTGGTTTTTGCCAATATTTTCACTCTGCTTAGGGTAGGAACTCAAAACATCCTATGGTTGAGTATTTTGGGTGAGAAATGGCAGTTGATGACAGTCTCTTAGTTAAGCTTGTTGAGGTGGGCTTTGGTCCAGTAAACCACGGTTGGAGGCCCAGGTGTGGCACTAATGATGAACTAAGAACCACTGTGGGCCCTTGAGCAAGGTCCTTAACCTTCAACTGCTCCCTGGGTGCCATGATTTGGCAGCCCACTGCTCCCCTAGTATATCTAGAGATGGGTTAAATGCAGAACCACTTCCCAACTGGGATTAATAAAGGAGTACAATGCAAGTTCCAGCTTTTTTCCAGAAGCCTGCCCCCTCGTGACAAGTGGAACTGACACTAATGTCGTGCACACACGAGCTGCTTCAACTGCGGTGGTCTTTAACCTGCGCTAAACTCAGTCTGGTCCCAGAGTTACCATGTGTTCGCACCGGACGCCTCCATTCGAATACGCGCCCAGATTTCAACGCGCAAATGCTGGATGTTTACTCACTTGATTTGTGCGGTTTTTTTTGCGTGAATGGAGCGATAACTTGGCTGGTGAGTCAAAAAGTTAATTTCGGACACTGCTAGTAACTGTTTAGCTTAAAACTGCTGATGTTAAAGTAAATTGCACTATGGATCAGCCCGAGCCTACGTCACAACCTGGAATTCACGTGACCACGAAGCTGGTAGCGGTGAAAACATGCTAAACATTTGAACGGCGTCTGATGGACTATGAGCCTCAAAAACTGTTTTTGCACCCTTTTTAACAATTCCGCTGGTCTGTCTTTGAAATAATGTTGAAATGTCGTCCAGTTATACTGAAAGTCTTACTGCCGACGCTAGAAGAAGAGATGAAGCAAAACTAGTATCTGTTGAACTAAGTGATGCCCATCTTCTGCTGCTAGAGCCTGGTTAGACGAACCTACATAACAGCCCTGATGATCAATTTCCCAATCTCATGATGTGTTTGGTTTCATCAGGTAAGCCCCGTGTTCAAACCATTTATTCTTTATAAAATATTAATTTTCACCAGTTTTAAGAAATGATGGTATTTCTTTGATGTCCTTCTCAGGAGTTTACTCTCATCACCGGTAGCTAGAAGCTCATCGGTATTTTACTGGTTATGACTGGGCATTGTTTATAACGCTGCAAATGCTTTTCTGCCACTTTTTATGCTTTTACTTGTATGTGGGAATATTGATGGCAGTAATCTGGATAAACGTGAACGTGATCCGTGGTCCTGAGGAGAAGGGAACAGCGGGCGGCGCTGTTAATCTCTACATCCACTGATTCAATGGTGTTTTCTATCATTGTACAAACACAACTACAGGGTTTAAATAGTGAGACCACATTGTATGACTTTTTTATCAGTTCCCAAAGTGATCCGAACATATTGTTCGATGTTTCCATGGTTTCCAGCGTGAACTGTCAGCATTTATGGGCTTGATAGCCGCTAGCCACTTAGCATGTTGTTCGGGACTTTTTTCTGTTGTTTTGGGAACTGGAAAAACATCTTTATGGCAGCCATACACAGTGGGACTTCTCAGTATTTCCAAAGTAGAACAAACGAAGATTGACAATTAATGAAGCAGGTAATCAAATGGCTCCCCTATGCAACGAAGCAATGTTTTCACCTTCTGCCTAACTGGATATGACAAATTTGGCGAAAATTCCCAGATGCTTGCGGTGATCCATATGCTTATAGTAGCCTCAATGTACTTTTATAGGAGAGTCTGTAAGTGATGATATTTGTGATCAGACTGTGAGGTACATCAGAATATGAGATATGGATAAATAACTTGATTAATGGACATTCCTATGCACTTATGAATATTAATGGACTTGAAACAGCAGTGAATATGTGTGTTGATATTTTTGTTGTTAAATAAACCAAAATGCAACCTGGATGACAAACAGAGCATGCTGTGTCTTGATTGCTGCTAACACTTACCTCTGTTTTACAGTCATCATTTTGTTGCTGTGGTACCAATCCTGGGATCCGTAACACATGCATAAGGAGTTATGGCAAAGAATGTCATATTTATTTTCCCCAGGAGTAGCAGCTGAAAACCCATATCAACCAAGGTTTGGGAAACATGTTGCAGCAGTTGGTCTCAGTCTTTAACCCACAGGGTGATGTAACACAGTGTTAAGCATGCCTCTTTTCTAGCTTTTTAAAACAACATATTTAGAGTCAGGGTATATTTCTCAAAGGGAAACAACAATCCTCAACTTGATGTGTCTCTTCTCTGTTTTTGAGTGAAATGTGGTTGTAACACATGCGAATGTAACACATTCATTACATTCAATTTGTTTAGGTTTTTTATCATTTTTCAAACAGCAACTCTTTAGAAATGTTATAAAAAATAAAAACACTCTACAATGAGCTAAATTCTCTTTATATTGTAGTGTAGCAGGTAGACTGTAAAGCACTGATGTGCTGTAATTTTACTGACTTCACGAATGAAGCGTCTGTTAATAGACACATGGTCTAATAATATCTGGTGGGAAGGTCATTGAAAGCCACAAACAAGTCCAGTATGAGCTTCAACATTTGTTAAGCAAATTAAAAGGCTAAACAAATAAATAATTTTAATTTTCAGTTTAATATTAAACTATATGCCAATATGGCACTGAAGACATGAAGTATGTTACTTATTTTTCTATTGCCTAGATGCACAGTTTAAGGGACTTGAGGCAAGATTAAAGGAGTGATGACATAGCAGTAAAAACTAGTTTATGTTGTTGGCATTACTGCATATGTAAATACTCCAAAGACAAAAACTGCATTTTTTACAGCGGAGTATTGTTTTGAAACACCAGACCTCACTTCCTCAGCAAAACAGTTATGATAAGGAGCTTTACCCGGAGACCACGTTGACTTCATTTTGATTGGCTACACCTTATTTGGCTATGACCTTATTTGGAGAATCTAGGTCAAGCTGAGGTCTAACTTTGCTAAAGGCTAACTGCTAGCAACATGGGCACTTCAGACAGTGAGCTACGTTTATCAGACAAGACAGCATTTAGAAAATAAATAAACTTACAGGTAATGACAAGGTTGTGGTCGCCTCCCTCAGTGTTGCTGCAGAAGTTTTCTTTTAAATCCATTTGTTTGAAAACCCAGACCTGACTGCACAACCATCTTCTTCCTGTATCAAAACTGCAGATGTAGGTCATTTGACGTCACGTCCGCAGGGCAGCGAGGGGAATTCGGACACCGAATTGCAGCGCATTTTGCAGCACACAGCCTGTTCAAGGCAACGGAGGGAAACATGGGTTGAAACGTTATTTTTGTTATTTATCGCTTCATCACCCATTAGTATTAAAAAAATGGACATGCATGTTTAGTTTTCTTTTAATTCCTGCCTCTAGTCCCTTTAAGTCTGTTACATACTCTGAAAGAAGCAAGAACTTTGTTGTAATTCTTGATGCCACAAAGAACAAGAAAAAAAAAAAGTTTTTTTTTTTTTTCAGTCAATACATACTCCAATCATCATTCACGACATGGCACGGGTGTGGTGGGGGTGACTGTGTTGATGCAGAGATTGTACATTTAGGAGAAATGTAGTCCGTGCCAGGACAGGGTTTGTTCATGGTGCTGTCCATGTATTAAAATTCCACGAGTGTTGTATATGTTTTCGTATCATCTCGATCAGCTGTTCATTAAAACAGGAGAAAGCGACAACTCTCTGTTTAAAGCCTGTCCATGTTAATCACGCCTACCTTGAATGTCTAACCTGACTCCCGCCACCTGGTATTTGCAATACCATCTGGGGAGGGAGTTAACCTGATGTCATTTCAAATTAGTCTTTTTTTTCTAAAACTCTTGCATGTGATTGGATAGAAGATCTGTCCGTCATCTTGACTGACACGCTACTTCAGCCACTCACGTTGAACCGAATGACGCAACCCGTGACGCAACTCAGAGCGACACCAGAGCCACCACGCATAGAGGATCGAGTTATCAAAACATGTTATCAAGCTCAAAAAGCTTCAGTCAAACAACATGGCGGCGGCGGCGACAGCTAGTACGAGCGGTGTACAGTCTGTGAACGACTTTTGTCGAATGTGCAAAGAAAACCTCCGGATAAAAGGCAACATATGCAACAGATTCTACATCACATCCGGCCAAAACGCCGCCCATCCTTCAAAAGTCCCACCCGCGATTAGTGATTGGCTCCTATTATTCTCTAACCAGACGAAATCACCTATAACTGTCGCCTTACTCAGATGGAGTGCGTGAGGAAAGGGAACGCCCCCGCGTGTACTTGTTGAACGCACCCAGATGATGTAAATCAGGTTATTGAATGTCTGCCCAATCACACAATACTTCTCAGACCCCCATGAGAAAAAAGTTCTACTTGGCCGAGCTGTCGAGAACAAGCCGCAAGACGTCTACAAGAACAAAATGGCGTCATTTTGTTCTTGAGGCCTGGAGAACAAAAAGACAGTTCTTGCTTCTTGCAGAGTATGTAACAAGCTTAAGGCTTCAGCCCCTCTGCTACCCTTCATTGGTCTTAGTGGGTATAGAATATGTAAAGATGGACTACTTTGACACCATCAGAATATAGTAAATAGATTATATTAGGGGCTTGTATTGGCAAGATTCTGGTGATACGATATGTATCACGATACAGTCAGCAATATTGCTATACATTGCAATAATATAACTAAGACCAGGGCTGTATGGTGGTGTGGTGGTTAGCACCACAGCCTCACAGTAAGAAGGTTGCTAGTTTGATTCCTGGCTGGGGAGGGGTTCACTCCGTCAAAGCAATAAGGTTTCTATTCTTGAAACCTGTATTCAAGTAAACATTTACTTTTTACCTCCACGGAGACAGAAGAAGTGGTGAATGAAGAGGAGAAGTTGGGGGACAAATGCAGATACAAGAAAGCTTCAGTGATATTATTATTATCTTCAGAGACAGCTGTCATTTTTTTCATCCCTCAAAATCCTTCCCCAATGGGATGCTATGGGTCACAGCTTATGGCTCAATCTCACAGTGTCATCTGTATATCTCCTCTTGCTTATATGGTATCTCCTCATCCTCATCCATCCATCCTGATTACACCTCTAATGGTTCCTCTTCACAGTAGCCACCAACTGTAATGGAATTATGCTTGAATGAACAGCAGTGTCTCCCTTTTCTCTCCTTAGTTCTTTCCCTCTCTTAACACGCACACATACTCACCTCTTTCCTTTTTCATTTACAGAAAGAACTCAACACTAGTGGAGCATAAGAAAAAAGATGAAAGCATTACTGTCAAATTTTCCAATTTAGAGTATTTATCTTATGGGCTTTAGTCAGAAAGGCAAGGAGAACAAACACACAGCAGAGGCTCCTCATGTACATCCACTGTGTAAAATATTCCATTCAATAGAAAAAGATAGTTAATCCTCACCTACTTTGTGCTGTGCCTACTCTAAAAGATCTTCAGTAATCGTTCATTTTTAACATTATTCCTCAATTTCACTCCTGCATGCTCTTCATGTCAGTCTCTGCCTCGCTGAGTTTTTTCTGACACTAGCGTTGCCTCCTGCTCTCCTCAGGGAAAATCATTCCTCCATCGTCCAACCTCACCATCCTTATCAGTGACAGGAGAGAGATGAATAAGGGATCAAAAGGGCCTTTTCTCTCCCTTTTTCACACTGTCAGGTCATATTTACTGTGGGTCCCAGTGGTTCAGCACAATGCCACACACACCAATTACACATGACAGGCTTTTTCATTTCTGGGAGCTGGTTGATGCAGTTGTGTTGTCATTGAAATCTTTCTACCAAACTTTGTCAAAGATGGACCAAGACCATCCCTATGGGGTCAAGGTTAAATACTGCTTTACTTAACAGTGACTTGACAACACTGATTTTTTTTTCTCTTTTTTCACTTTTGAGCAATTGGGGAAGTTTGTGTGGCCTCAGAGTGTCTCCTTATGGCAATTTACATTCTCAAACTGGTAATAATGAATTGATATTACAGAAAAGTATTAATAATCCCCTATAATTACAAGTGGGGTCTGTTTCCATCCTGAACCAACAGCAGACAGTTTGTTTGGCATGTGGGATTCATCTGTGGATTCTCTGCTGTTTCACACAAACCCTGCTGCAGGACAACAACAACCAAAAAGCCCCTAAATCCCACAATGTATTTAAAAGGAAACAATAGGCAGCGACAGCATGGAAGCAAATATAATGAGCCATGTTGATACCTCATTTCATTGGTTTTGGATTCCAACACCTCCACAGCAGTGTCACCTCCTGTTGGAGAACTGCACACCTGATGAGGTCTTGTGATATTAAAAAGGATCAGGGTTAAAAGACTTAATCCTCTTTAAAAATAAATTTAAAAAAGGCAATTTGGTTTTGCAAAATAAAAAAGAAGCCGAAAACAGAAAGAAAAAAAAAATCAAACAAATTAACTGATTAATTAAAAAAAACACATTGTGTTTGAGTGCACTTTTAGCTCCCATTATAATGTAGTAGAACCTTGGCTCTGGTGCTGGGGACTGGCAATATCCCACCACTTAATGCGTAAGGCCTATTACTGCTCATGCCAGGCGATAATCTTCTATTGGCATAACCAAATCAAGCACAGAAATGTTCTTATCAGCAATGAACAGTACACACACACACCCAAACACCCAGCGGACCTCCGACTTAATTGATTTTCACCGTCCCAAGGCAGCTCATCTTGCGCATCAGACCAGTCTGCCTCTTCTACGTTTTTATTTTATTTATTTTCCTGTATATTTTCTTTTGATTTCACAATGTGATTTAGGCCTTGATCTTTTATTCTTTCATCTTTTCTTTTTAACTCTCTGAACATTGTTGTTCTCTTTTTGTTTCTTTTAACATAATTAAATTTGTGAAAGCTCTCTAACAAAGTAACTTTCCCACATCAAACGACATGGAAATCATAGTAAGGGTTCAAGAATGGTCCAATATGTTTTGCTTCCACTATGCTGTGATATAACTCCTGCAGCGCTATGAAGTTCCCACATGCTGAAGCTTATGATGTCATCATGTCAAAAGTTGCCATGCTAACAAAGGACAACAAAGCAAGATATGGACGTAAGTAAGTCTTTAACCTTCAAGTGAGAGATTGTGAATTTGAGTTATGTCCAGTGTCCAAAATGAACTTTTTGACTCATTGGCCAACTTGTCCGGTAGATAAAAAAAAATCCACTGGCCAAGTATATTTTTTTTTACCGGACAAAATATTTAAGTATTTCGCACACATATACCTTTGGGCACGTTTTTTCTTTAATATAGTATTATGTTGAATGTAAATTGATAGGAGATTACAGCAATATTAAAACAACAGGAACAAGAAAAAATATTAGTATTTAATAAATTGGTCATTTCTGAATCTATTCATTTAAACCTCCTATTCAGACTCCTCGCTCCCTGTTCTCCTCACATCCAAGCTCTAGTGCTCAGATGGATGATTCAAAGCAAAGTTTATTATAATAATAATAATAATAATAATAATAATAATAATAAGAAGAAGAAGAGAAGAAGAAGAAAAGTTAATATAGTGATAAGTTTTCACCCATCTTTTTCAGGCTGTCGTCTGCTAAGTGTAACAGTGACTGCTGGAGGTCTCTTAATTAACAAACAGGGACAATCCTTGGAGTGGGACATTAATTTGCTGGTTAGAGCAGCTGAACAGACCATAATTTCAGCCTGAGTTATTTGAGGAGTTATTTCAATTATCTACCTAACTTAAAGTCCACACATCAACGTCATGTATCGTGTTGTAACAGCACACCGTCGGTTCTGAGCGGATCAGAGTGGAAACTCCACCCGCCCGATTCGCCACCCAGTCACCCCGGCAGTAAATGGAGCGGACCCGGTCATAGTACAGCTGGTGTCTTACAACGTCTCCAAGGCGCCACTTCACATTGAGCTTCCTGGTTGGCTTTAATGCTGCCTTCATGTGGTATGGGAAAGATGTTTTTCTGTTAAATGGAAATTAAGAGCGTTGTGTTAAGTGATTTTTGTCATAATGAAGTTTAAAATGGAGGCTATTTCGACTGACTAGCTGCTAGCTGCTAGCTAGAATCTCCTCTGAGGAAGTAAACCAAATAATAACCATATTTTTAAAAAAAATAAGTTTAAATGGTGATGTTATTAAAGTTCTGTACGTCACAGAATTATCCCAACTACAAACTAACCACGTAACAGCAGAGAAAACTTTAAACAGAATGTCTGCTTCCCATTCAGGATATTTTCATTGCTCTCCGCATGTTGAAAGGTCAGGTTTTTCATCTCGGCAACTAGGGCATATAAAATTTTTCCAGTTTCCCAGTGGGAATTACGACATGAGTGGGTGTTCAAGTGCAATTTTGATGTTGGACTTTGGTATTTACCATAAATACGATACCACATGAAGGCAGCATAAGTCCTGCTGGTTTATCTTCCTGTTCACTGCGCTTTCCTTTGGAACGCTGACTGTCTCCTGCTAAAACTCGCCACGCATTCGCACCACTTAATCAGCCTGAGCTAAACGCTAGTTGTTAGTGAACGGAGGTAACGGAGTGGATGGTCCTCTCGTGTCATGAGAGCGTGTTTGTGTGTGTCAGTTTGAACATACATACCTGCAGACACCAGAGCAGCATGAAGAAGAAATCCACAATATGAAGATTTAAAAACATGACTTATTTGGAGCAAATGGCGGATAGCCCTCTGAGATTAACTCACCAAACAGAAAATTTACTCGCATTTGGCGCCTGCCGAATGTTAATTTTGGACCCTGGTTATGTCTTTTAAAAGATTTTTATCTGTTTGTTGGCCTTTCTAACCTCTCGCTGTTATTTCATTTCTTTGCGTACCCTCAGCTAATGGCGATGATCAGGGGCTAAATATGGTCATAGTTGTCAGAGCCTTTGATATGTACGTCCATTGACTCCTGTGTACAAAAAATGGTGGCGCTCTTCCCGGTTATGTACGTCCAATGGTTCCATGCAACAGCTTAGACTGCATTCAGCTTTAATGCAGAGGTAAAGAATTAGTGAACTACAGCAGTAAAAATGCCAAAAAGGAACAAATTTGATTTGGAAAACACACAATTCATAGAGAAGCAAGTCAATTTAGTCTTTAAACATGAGCGCCAGCTGAGATGCTTATTGGTTTGGACTCATTTGTCTTCGACTGAAACAAATGAAGCTGCCACCTGCTCACTGCCCAAAGTAGATGTGTCTCTGGGGATGTCTCCCTCCTTGGTTGGAAAGGATGCTGACAAAGAGGTACTGTTCTGGTGTGAGCATCCAACTTTCAACATTGTTCTGTGCACAACCCTGTACCGAAGGACCCTGATAGAAGAAAGCACTTCACTCCGGATGACCAGACCAGTGAGATTTTTAGGCACTTGAGGATTTTTCTCATGTTCTGTCTACTTGAAGCACATGTATAACATTAAAACTTACACCTTTGAATAAGGCAAATAAGTTTGCTTAGTTACAGAGCTGCATAGTCAGTAAAATGAAAGAGGGTCTAACTGCTAACATAACTTAATCCTGCTGCACATCTATAAACAATTAATGATCAGTTAATAGTCAGTTAAATAAGAAATGAGTAAGAAATGAACCAGGAACAACTCTAGATTCATATGTAGGAGTACTGGAGTCTACACCACAATATCCTGATGAATCATAATGATTGATATCTGTGAATTAATGGTACTTACTTCTTTCCTCACCAGAAGTTCTGCATTAACTCTGAAAAATGTGGCAGAAAATTAGCAGCTTTCATAATTAATTGCTTAAGTTTTAATAGCTGTTTTAAGCACCTTAATGACACAGTAAATAATAGCTACCAAGCAATCTTACATGTCAACACTGTTTTGTGAATTATGATCATAGATTATTTCGCTTTCTTGTCAAAGTGAAACAAATTTAAGGATTTGCAGGGGACCAAGTGGCAAACGGCAGTTCAGTTTAATAGACAAATCATCATTCAATCAATAAGCGGGCCGTTCAAGACGATTGGATGTTTTTTCCAGTCCTGTCCATGGTGACTAAATGTTTTAATTTTTGTGTCAGAGCATTTAAATATATGGTTGCAGGGGATTTTATGCAATATAGTAAAAAAAAAAAAAAGGCAATTTCTTAAAACAACATAGTAAAATTAATTGTTTAATATCAAGACATCAAAATATTAAAAGTTGTTTTCTTATCAACATTGCTTAATAAAATGTCTGCTAGGAAAGGGCTACATTCTCTAGTCATAAAAACAATATATCGTCTATAATTGTGAAAAGCCATTTCATATATCAGCTATTAAAGTAATATTTTACATCAGTTGTTTTTTTTTTGTGCAATATTACACAGAGAAAAGTTTTTTGGTGCCAAGTATAGCTGACCTGAGATGAATGTTTACCAGAACAGAACTTTGTCAAATCTGAGAATTTCAGAGAAACTCAGAGAAAAGGTTTTTCTACATCAAACTGATGCCGACAACCTTCAAAAACTGCCGGCTCCCCTGTAGTTTCTCCTCATGCTACCAATGTCTTGAAAAAAGAAAATGCACATAAGCACACTCCAAATATGACCTCCAACTTCCAACCAAATCAGACAAACTGCATTCTGCTGTGTTCAGTTCAGACAAAATAGTGATTGTGTACAGTGTGCTCGTTATTTAAATTAAAATAGTCTTTTGTGTATAAACATCTTATACCAACCAAACCTGATTTTTTTTTTTAATTCATTCTTTTTCAGACCAAGTAGATGACAGGCAACATAGTACGGTATATTTGTACACAACTTAAACTGTTAAATAGTAAAAAACTAAACAAATAAAAGATTGTTTTGCTTTAATCAAGTATTTATAATAATGCACAATGACCCCGTTTACAGGAGAATTTTAATTCCTCTTTAATTCCAAGTAAAAGTTAATTCCCCTTTAAAAAGACCATGTAAACCCTTAATTCCGAAATGAAAATGATAATTCTGAATAAAACTTCATTCCAAACTGTTATGAATAATATAATGCCCCTCATATGTAACCGCTGAATCCACTTAAACTTAATTCCTGCTGTTCTGCACATGCTCCTTCCCTTTTCCTATTATAATGGCACTTGACAAAGTGCACTTGGAACAAGCGCTGGACTCGTGCAGAAATGACAAAGTATGTCAGCGTCGAGCTGCTGCTACAAAACTACAATCAAAATACTGTGAAAATCTGTGTTATGTGATTTTTATGTCGTAGCCCAAACAAAAAGGAAGAACCGGCTTCTGTTCACTTCTGGGCAGGGCTGGACTGGGACAAGAAAAAGGGCCGGGCATTTTTAACCGAGACTGGCTCACCAGATATTAGGAGATGATTATACCTCTGAATGAAAAAAAGTGCTTGTACACTGTCTTGTTTGTATGTACTTGTCTAATGTAGCTTACTTGTTTAATAAACTTAAACCTAAACCTTCCTCCCAACATCTAAAGGCATGTACATTGGGTACAGTAAACAGGTCTCCCTTAAAAAAGAGAGGGCATCTCAATGGGGCTTACCTGTATACATAAAGGTTGAATAAAAAGATAAATAAGAACCATCCTCCCAGTTCTGTTAAGTGGTCTGTAAAGTATGAATAAGGTGACAAAAAGCTACAATATAATCAGCAGAATGTTATAATGGCCAAATTATTGTTTCATAAAAACAAAACCAGGTGAAAAAGGTAACCAATGCACTCTATTTATCTTTATCAAATCTTTACTTTTTTCAAGTATGCCATATAGGCCCCTACAATCTTACTCCAAACAGGCAAACTGGATGTAGCCGAGATACCAGCAACCTTAAAATCGGTGCTTCTGAACTATATAGCTTTTCATGAACTGGGTAACCTCTTCATCACAGCATGTGATGACAGTTAAAGGTTGAATATGTAATACGGACAGTACAGCGACATCACGTGTGTCTAGGTTGTAGTTGCAACGGCAGAAAAACAACTCCAGCCGCTGGGATGCCAGGCTCACTGCCGATACGCAAGTGACCAACAGTCTGCAGCATGTTCAACAAGTAACGCAGAGGAGTTTATAACCGACAGCTAACGTTAGCCATGTTAGCAAACAAGCTAGCTTACCGATCCTGGAGGAAAGTCGCCGTTTCCGTGTTTTGACTCTGTGGAAAACGTTTATGTGGGTCCATTTAGTGAAGTCTTCACCTAAATTTACTCCAGGTTTTGCTCTTCTCAGGTCACTCCTCCTCAGAAACAGATAACAACATCTCCAGGACTCTGAAGCTGCTGCTTCACTCGTCATCTCTACGGTTTTCCCCTGTACCAGCCTGACTATGACCAAAATATTGTTTCCACACAGAGATCGTATTTGGCAACCTGCAATGGCGGCGTGTATTGGCTTATAGACGTAAATAAAATGCCATTATCGAACCCGTAAAAATTTATTTTATAATTAGTTATAGGCTAAATATAATTTTTCTGGGAAATGTTGTACTTTCATTCTGTACACCCCCAAACGACTTGTGGAGGTATTATTTTTGAAAAAATATAGCTTTTAATAAAAATGTTCCATATTCAACCTTTAAATAATTTAAATATAACAGCTGCACACTGTGAAGTCATGTTACAATTCCAGTCTTTATCATAGAATAATATTCCATAAATGACTGAAATATCACAATTAAAAACAAACAAACCCTTGTGTCAGACCAGTTATTTTCTTTTCTCCTGATGCAACATTTCATTTAATGGGCTTGCTCTTAATATTCTTTCAAGTTCAGCTCACAGATAACACGATGACGTTAATAAAACCTTAGAAGGACTGGATCCTTTTAACTACTGAGAACTACCGTTAACGACAGTATTCAGCTCTGTGCGTGCCTGTGATGTAGGCGACACATTGGCGTGAAAGGAGGAATATTCTAGCTGATTTCCTCATTCACCTCCCTGGTAGATTTATAAAAACGCTGATATCTGTGTCTGACTCAGCTGACGACGATGTGCGCGCTCCCTACGCGATGCACGGCCTGCTTCTAACTACTGACTTTCAAAGAGTTAGCAAGCACAACAAAAATGAACTAGACTACACCCAAACTTGATTTATATCTTACCCCCCACCAGGGTCCGCCGCGGGTCTCCCCTCATCCACCTGCAGGCGACCTCCGCCTTCGTCATCTGCAGCTGAAAGTTCCTCTAAAGCCTCCAACAAACTTCTGTTATTTTAACACAGTTGGCAGCATCTGTATGAAGAGCTGGTCTCTTTAATTTTCAATTTTCACCATGAAAACTTTTCGTGTTTTGCTCTTCCTTTGGTTCTCTCTGTGTGATTGATTGATTGATTGATTGATTGACTGATTGACAGCAGTGGCCCAAGATGGAGGGGGCTATCGGCCCTCAGCTGTAATTGGTCCAGCCCACAATCACCCAGCAATAATTGGCGACCTACCAGTTTTGTACCAGTAGGTATGATGACTTATGCCACTGACCTCAAAAGCTACCATATTTTAAAAAAAAAAAAGAAAAAAAAAAGAGGCCCGGGCCGCCCGAAAACACCATCGGTCCCATCGGGAAAATGCACGGTGTTCCCGAAGCCAGTCCAGCACTGTAAATACGTCACCTTCACCTCCTGTCCAATCAGAACTCTTCCTTACCACCAGATCTAAAGCAGAATTGGATAAACGTGTTTTTCATGTAAACCTTAATTCAGAATTATTATTTCCATGTAAACACGAATGAGAATAATTTAATTCCAAATAATTTAATTTGGAATAATTAATTCTGAATTAAAAACATCATGTAACTGGGGCCAAACATGGATATTGATCCGATATTGGTCGATATTTTCAAAATTGTATTTGTTTTTTTGATAGGGACAGAGAATATAAAAAAACGAAAGAACAACTTCTAAATATGCTAGATTTAGCCAAAAAGCTAGTTTTCAAATTTTATCAAAAAAGAACCGGGATAAGAAAGGGGGGAAAGATAATAAAAGGGGTGAAACTTTGGGGTATTTTTCTAAAATAGCGAAAAGCCCCGGAAGCACAGGGGGTCAAAAAAACGGAAAAAAAAGAAAAAAAAAGAAACCTAGACAATATCCCTTAAAGGCATTATAGAAGATGTTGCTTTCAGCAATTTTTGCAGTATTCAATGACTGCCCCATATGCTATAAAGTAAGAGTGATTGACGGTCAAATCAACGGGTAATAGGCGAGACTGGTCAATGAGTGTGATTGATTGGGGAGGGTAATACTGCGTGCGGGAAGCTGCACACTCGTCTGATGTTTCCAGCAGGTAGCTAACAATCATTCTGCTAGCAGTTAGCAAATTTCAGACAATGTCATCTGTTTTACTTGCATTTGTGACATGATGAGAGAACCTGTACCTGTTGTCTGCTAAACACCAGAGTGGTTCGTGCACGTTATTCTGTGGCCGGGAGAGGGAACTGTGAATCTAGCAGGTTGATTTTGCGCATGCGCATTATTCAAAAACTTGCTAACAGTCTGCTTTCTGAAATGCCAAAAACATCTTCTGCAGTATACCGCCTTTAAAAAGCTCCCAGAAATGATGAGATATAGACATATCAAACTGTAAATAAAACACTTATTAATATAATTAACCATACAGGTGCTGTTTGGTGGTGAACCCGCTGTTTTTTCATTTGTTTTTCTTTCTTTAAAATAATAATAATAATAAAAAAAATCTGTGGGGCATGGGTACAACATAAGGCTGCACCCACCGTGCAACATTATGACATCTCCAGCAACTACTGGATCTGCAGAGGATACAGCAGAAGTGTTTGTCTGATTGTGTACAAGTAATGAAAATTACATTTCAGCTTTAAAGACCCACAGCGGATTTTTGTAGCAGTTTTTCAGTGACATGCCCCCTATCGACGGCTAAACTAGCATCCATCTTGCATCGCACCTGTACTGTGAGCTCACTCCAGCCAGTAAAAGACAGTCTTATCTTGACTCTTGTTCTGTCCCTTCCCCTCTTTCTTTTCTGCTCTTCCTCTGGTGATGTTTCCTTGTGTTTCTTTGCCAAATCTGACATGATGTCTGTTCAAAACACCCGTTGTGTTTATGTAACCGTTTGCTAGTAAGTGAAGCAGTGCGCAACCAACAGTCTGCTGCAACGTCACGGCCGCGTCCCGGATGCAAAAGTTACGTAGTGTAGTTTCTCAGCCTTGGGACGCTGCTGGGTAGTGAAAGCTCGAAAATGCGTATAATGGATGTTGGTGTGCCATCAAAACAAGTCAGAAATGCATATTTTAAGGTGTAATTGGTATCTTCATCCAAAAAAATTATTACAGTTGTCACATTGTTTGAGCACAGTTAATTTACTCTGCTCATGAGATTCAACAAGCTGAATCTTTGCTTTAAAATAATTCAGTGTAGTGCAACAACTGTTAACACTAAACAACTCAAAAGCCATCAGAACAGCCAAGATTTTTTAAATGAGTTAGATATGGAACCAATATCACAATGACAATGAGGGCTTGCATATAATGAATTGTCTGTAAACTGCAGAATTAGACATGATAGCTGAGTAGGAAATAGGTTTTTAATTGCAAACTGACAGAATCATTTACTCTTACACCTCACTGTTTATGTTTCTTCTCTATTTATGAAATATCTGTTAATACAGTGACAAGATGTGGCCATTTCTTATTGATGCAAATCAATGGAACATATGATTCTCTAAACTGGGGTTAAAGGATAACTTTCTGTTTTTTCAACCTGGCCCTTTTGTCTAGGAGTATATATGTGCAATTACTCACTGGCATCACTTTGAGTCTTTCAGAAAATATTGCGTTGCGTCGCCCTTCATTGTGCATCCAGTAATAATGGCGGAGATGGGATAGCCACTATAGAAGGCATTATCTGCAGTAAAACTCCTTGATTTACGCCAATACTTTAAGTAGAATAAACGAACGAATGAGTACTATTGGCCCGTGAGTCCAGATTTAGCTTTCCGTAAGTTATGAAGGTTTTCTACACACTTTTTGGGGCTGGGTGTTCACAATGCGTGCTTTCATAGTACAGCTGAGGAGCAGCTCGCTACCCAGACAACAACAATAACACAATTTGCAAAACTCTGAACTCACAGGACAATAGTACTCATTTGTTCATTCATTCTTCTTAAAGCATTAATAAAAATCGAGTTTTACTGCAGATAATGTCTTATAGTGGCTGCCCCATCTACGCCATTTTACAGGATGCATGCCGCAGGGCAACTCAACGAAATTTCTTCCGAAGGACTCAAAGTGATGCAGAAACTTTACCGGTAAGTAAATGCACGTACAGTATATACTCCTAGAATAAAGGTCCAGGTTGAAAATAAGAAAGTTATCCTTTAAGGGGGGGGGGGGGGGGTTGGTCTAATTAAACTGCATAACAGTACCAAAAATTTAAGAAACTTCATGAGTAGGGCTGTCAACGAATATTCTAAATTCGAATATATGTTCGAATATTAATAAAAATCCAAGATTCGAACGTGAAAATTAATATTCGAACTTTAAATAAACGGTGGGAAAAATAGCCTATTTTAGGCCTATTATTATTATTAGGCCTACATTTGCTACACTGGTTTGATTACAGGCCGACTGTTTCAAGTTGCTCCATGTTTATTGCAGCTGCTCGAGCATTCATTGTTCGTTAATTTCATTTCAATTTGTCGAGATCTTTAATCGCTCGCACACGTTAAGGAGATGCGGGGAGGTGAGGGAACTGCAGCGAGTTCATTTTCTAATTTCCAGGGCATTGTTAAAGATGTTAATAATGAAATAAACACTAAAAAAAAAAAACAAAAAAAAAAAAAACATAGACGAAACTGGCTAAACGCCACAACTAGACCGTCCACTATTGCCTGGGAAGCGTTTCTGTACATAACTAGAACAGATGAGAATGGGACTTTTTTCTTAACATGGAGGAAATCTGGAAGGACGTCACATTCCTGGTTGTTGGAACAGCATTGGAAAACTTTAATTGTGGTAATAAGCGAATAAGAAGATCGCGGACATTTATTTCAAGATTTCTTCTGTCTGTGACAAAAGTGGACATTTCTGCTGCTCGCGCTCAGTCCACTGATGTCAGTGTGTTCGTATCAGGAAGGAATATCGGACACACAGAACAGAGGAGGAATAACTTGCTGCCACGTTGGAGAAAACACTGGATTTAATCACTAACAACAAAAACACGGTAAATTATGATGAACACTCATTAATCTGACACTTTAATTTACGTATCTATGCTCCCGAAAATGAGGCACCACATAACGTTTTTATGCTAGCTAATGCTAAACGAGACAGCTAAGTGTTGCTGAAAGTTAATGAATTATCAGGGAGATATTGTGAAATATCAGGTTATTTGCTCTGATCAGGGCAACGTTGAGACCAGAAAATAAAAACAGTTCAGTCGCAAACACAAAGAGATCAGGAAGACGGTGTCCTGCAGCCTTTAGTTTCATTTGCAGGACATGTGAAGGCTACGTGGTCTGTACAGTCCTGAAACAATACCAAAAGCCAAATTTATGACAAAATAGATAAGTAACGAGCTCTGAAAGGGTTTGGTTTTTTTAAACTTTGATAAGTAATCACGAGATTTCCGTGTTATTCCGGTGTGGCTTGTCATTAAAGCCAGTTTCCAGAGATGAATAATAGTTTAAATCAATGCTCCGATGTAAATAAATAAAATGTCAGAATACTTTAGAGATCTCTGGATAACATACCTATAGGTTATCATGACCTTAGACGACTGTCCAACATTGTAAATCCAGATATTGACGCTGCTTTCCATGTTGGCAGATAGGAGGTAATTGGGACTCGTTCCCTAGGCAACGGCGGCAGCGCAAGATGGCGCAACACACAAAACGCTCGTCGGCTGAGTCTGTACAAGTAGTTATATCTTGTATTAGTTTGTCCTCCTGTACATTGCTCAAATGGATATTCGAATTTATTCGAATTATGTGTAAATTTTAGAGCAAATATTCGAATGTCATTTTGGAGCAATTTTGACAGCCCTATTCATGAGTGGAGTCTACTCGAAGCTTTTGCATTGGTAGATTTTATGTGATTAGAACAGGGGTGGGCAGCTCTGCTCCTGGAGGGCCGGTATCCTGCAGGTTTTAGGAGACACCTGACTCGGATGTAATTAGCAGAATTATGCAGTTACTAGTACTTACTTGTGCTAATTACCCATTGATCCGAGTCAAGTGTGTTGCAAAATAGAAAATCCTAAAATCTGCAGGATACCAGTCCTCCAGGATGGGAGTTGCTCTCCCCTTGTTTAAAGGCTTTTGCATACATTTTTACAAGAGGTCTTGAATTGTTTGTCCAGGCATGAAAAAGGATCTTCGTTCAAATTCAAAGTTTAACGTAGTTTGGAAAAGATTAGAGCAACTTTAAGGTGGTTTCTTTTCAACACTGTTTGTAAGGCTTTGTAATGTTATTTTTTTGGACTTTGTGATTTCAAACTGTTGGACAGGAAAACTCACTTCATGGAGATGTCAAAATGTGCAGCAACTGGAGCTTTTTAAAAATAAGGAAGATTTATGCTTCTCTGCATGGCAAAACTCACATGATGGACCTAAGTGCTATTATGTATTGCAAAAGTATTTTGTGAGTGTTTTGTGTCTAAATCTGTTATGATACCACAAAACATTTAAAGAGCAATTTTACATAAATTGTCCCTTAACAGTGCAAAACTCATTTGCAGATCTTAAACTACCTTCTGCTGCAAACTGGTTCATTAGAAATAATTTTCCTGGTGTTTTTAAGATATTTTCTCAACACTATTTTTGTTATCCCCACACTCTTACTGCATGGAGGTCCACTGACAAATTGCTTTCTCCGGGAGAGCAGAGCAAATGTGAAAGTGACAGAACACATTTTCAAAATGTTCCAGGATCTTTAGTGGGCCATTTAGTTCATTTAAATTTGAGCAAGTGAGTGTATAATGTAGATAATTGTTCTTTTATTATTCTGCTGTGAATGTGTTCTCTGTGGGTTCAGCTATTTGCCTGCACTAGAAGATTTGTTTCCTGGAAGTAGTTTTCTGGGTTCTTTAATTTCACCTTTCAGCTTGTCAGACTGACAGTACATTATAGCAATTTGGCTGTGCAACAGCCACGTCAGCAGTAGACTCCTGCGCTCCTTTACCCATATTTCTTATTGTGGAATGGAGTGCATACAAAGTGAGAAGCAGGTATGATGCATTATCAGTCAAAAGTTTGGACAGACCAACTAACTAAATGGGTAGATGTCTCCAAACTGTTGACTTCTATTTTACTTTTTGGCATCTACCTCTGCAGTCTAGTTTCTGTATTTATACTATACTTTTTTCAATTATTTTTCCCCTCCTTTGTTGCTCTCGATGCTCATAAGGAAGTTCTTCTTGAGCATTGCAATCACCTTTATATTTCAAATAAAGACATTTTTCTCGTTTTTTGTGTCCTTGAAATACATTTTCAATCAGTAATCACTACATTTTCACTCATCGCCCTGCAACTTTTGAGCAGTTGAACAAAACAATGTACAATTAATCAATTTGAATAAAATGCTTTACAGTTACTGTAAGTTTATCATCAATAATCCCTTCCCTCCCTCATTCACCTTTATTTCAGTCCTGTCAATAACGTTTTTTGTCAGTACTGACTGACCATGGGTTACAAAGAACCCACACATTTCAATATTGATTTGAGGCTTGCTTTGTAGCAACTGATTGAGGCTGCAGTGGAAAACACATAAAATACTTCCTACACATGTTTATTGCTGTTTTTCATCTTACATTACACTATTTTTATACCAGTCCAGACCAACAGAAATAACCCTTGACTACCTGACAGACCCTGGTTTCTGAAGGCATGGCTCTGTGTGCCTGAAAAGCTGATAAGTAGCTCTGCAACCCCACAGGGAACAGTTCTGTCTCCTTTCATGTTCGCACTGTACACTGCAGACTCCAGATGCAAACACGACTCATCGTGCCTTTGAGGGAGTGCCTCAGATGACTCTGCAGCAGTATCATAGCTGTGCAGGAGTCCGGATACAAGCATGGAGTGGACAGCTTGGTGGGCAAAGCCAAGTGGAGCTCATTGTGAAAGAAGATGGGGTGGGTTTAGGAAGTGCAAAGGTCACACATGATGACATAGTCATTATCAGATAGAACGTTAACTCCTTATTAAAGGAATACTGTGTAACTGTTGACCCAAACAGTAGCCTGATATAGGTAATAATAGATGATTTCTGGGGTCAATATACAGCACTTAATGCATGCTGGTGCACAGATGGGGCTGACCTCCTCAAAAAACAGATGTTGTAACTTTGCAAGAGCGAATCCATCTCTCATTGGTTAATGTGACCTTGAGCTCTTTGCTTTATGGCTCAATGACTTTGCTATCAGCTGTTCAAAATGGGCTGCAAACACAATTCCAAAATACAGATAGAGACTGTAATTTTGTGACAGTTGTGCAGCATGTGGAAAGTTACAGGTTTAGTGCCCCTAGTGGCCAAATGTTAAACAGTGTCCCTTTAAGAAAACCTCATGAGACACCTTTAAAAAAAGAATAAAAAATCTGATATAATTGTTATGCATAATTAATATTCGAATAATGGATGGATGAATTAATATTATTGAAAAAAAATAAGGCTGAATACTCAAGGTGCCAATCAACCCTTCACACAAAGTCTTTTCTTTTGTTTCATGCATTAAAATTACAGTACATTCAGTTCAGGTTGAACCTAAACTACACCTTCAGTCACTGCAGTCCAAGTGTGAATATTGGTTTGATTTTACACTGCTGACAGATAATGTTGCCTCAGATCAGGGATCCTCAACTCTGGTCCTTGAGAGACCAGAGAGTATCTTCATGCTGCAACACACCTGACTCCAACCAATGGGTAATTAGCAGACTTGTGCAGAGTTAGTCTGAATCAGGTTGCAGCAGGGATAGCATCGTGAGACCATCCTGATCTTGCGAGCTTCAGGTTTTCACTCGCAGGTCAGTCTGGCTACTTTCCGTTGAAGAGAATTTGGAGCAGTTCACCAAACGAACATCCAATTGGCATTGGCTTTGAGGCGGGTTGAGGTGTGACGCAACGAGAAGTGACAGTTCAGTCTAAACAACATGGCGGCTTCAGCGGATGAAACTAGCGTCAGCATGGCTATCGCTCAAGTTTTATCGGAATTACTGCCAACATGTTTTTGTTTGCTGAGCTAACGAGCCATTGCCGGCAGCAGAAAGAGTAACCTGGCTTGTGGTTGTGTTTTCGTCGTCGCTCTGTTTGTACATCATATGCTTCGTTGATCTGATTGGTTGATTTGGCCCGTCTATCACCAACATACAGTAGGTAGTGATAGACAGATGCCTTATCCAATCAGCTAACCAGTATTTTCGCCCCTTCCCAAAACTACTCTAACGGATGATTCCCAGATGGATATGCTGGAACAAATTCATCTGGCGGGGTCTGGTTACAGCAGGGACACCTCTAAAACTAAGATTAAAGAGCTTTAGGTAGGATACTCTTTTAAATATACAAATTAATTCAAGTGATAACCTAGTTAAATCATTTAATTCCCAACCATGTTGATAAAAACATTGCCTAACCAACAGATTGCATCAATCTCCTATTCAATCCCCCATCCTGAGCATACACAAGGTGATGGTGAAGAGCAGAGCAGGAAGAAATCTCCAGCAGATCCACATATAGGACGGACAGCTGTCTCTCTCAACTGATTTGGGACTGAGAGAACATGAACTTGCCAGAGATTCCTGCAGAGCAAAACAAAAGAGATACAGAAGTTTAAGACACCAAAAATATAATTAATACAGAGATGGTGAAGAGAGTCGAGTGAAGAGAGGTGTTGTAATGTGGAATCTCCCCCAGCATCCTGGGCTTTTAGCAACCAGTCCAAAGACATGTTTGATACAGTAACTGGTGATTTGAAATTGAACATGAGAGTGATTCTATTTTGTTTTTAATCTGTCAACTTGAACGGATGACCACTCCAGAGAATAGCATGCATCTTACCCACTGTCAACATTTACAGGCTCCAAGTAAATGAGCGTTGTATAGATAGGTTTATAAAGACATATTGCTGTCAACATCTTGGCAGCAACAATATGAAGCTCAAGAGCCAATTTCTACAAGTTTGAGGTCTTTCTGAATTTAGCAGTCATCACTGAAGAGTGACAAATATGAATTTTTTTAAACTATATTTTGTTGACCTCCTATGCAAAGTCAATGTAGATATGGTCTTACATAATAGGGGGAGAGCCACAGCTTTTCAAAGAGCAGATCCTTTCACCTTTGGTTTGCCCCCCAACTGAGTAATTTACTGAATTTGTACAGCGATTGATTTTCTTTTCTAGAGCCAAAGATGAAAGTGTTGGAGCTTCTTTCATCCATGGCCACTCAACCCACACATGCCTCCCCCATCAGGGCTCTGTTTTACCTCCCTTCCCTGGCCAGCAATGGCCTCAGCAGGTTGACATTGTGTCCAGGTCTATCTGCCATCTACTCCAATAGCTGCAAATTCCAAGAGTGGGACACTATGATTGTTCCGTACCATTTTCATTCTTTTCTTTGATTCAAACTCTTCAGTTTCCTCTGAAAGTGAACTGCCAAGGCCTGAGCCAAGTTGAAGAATTTCATCACCTTTCTTTGGTATTTTCACACACATTACTACATGCTCCCACAGGAGATTCTCTGCCATGCACTCCAGTTGATCCAGCTCCATCTCTCAAAGCCATGAGGTCACACATTACGCTCTAATAGTGCTCTGTTAATGGATCTCAAACTTTTAAATCTCAGTGAAATGAGAAATCTGATTGGCCAAGAGCCACCCCATGAATGGACAAACAAATTCTAACAAATATTTAACGTCACCTGACCTGGTAAACCTCACATGCCCAAGTGCAAGTGAATGCAGCACTTGACGTACATCTATATCTTTTATCACATTTTTTAAACTTCTAATCAACTAAAGCAAAGTTTTTTTTGTTTTTTTTAAGTTTTTTTTTTAATTATAAATTAAGTTTAAGTGTCGGTGCAGCAGTGATTAAAAACATTGAATACCCCCATGTGCCCCTGCTTGCCCACCCATTAAAAGTTTTCCCTCTACCACTGCATTTGATTTAATTCTGCTCATATACAGTATTAGATAAAATAGTGAAGTAAACATAAAAATTGTAAACATGTTTTAATGTTTCAAATTTCTAAATTCTGCCATGTGCAAAATAAACACATGCTCTTTGCATCAGAAAGCCAACTGAAGTGCTTCTGCAGTTTTAAATCTGTCCATTTGTGCAAATCTCATTATTACAAACAGACTTTGTTGCTGTATCATTAACTAACAAGAAACAGAACCTTCAAATCCATCCACACCATTTTCTGGGCCATTTCAGGAGTCATTTCAACACACCGTCTTTTGGACCATTTCACACTGTTTCGTCTCCATTGAAAAGAGGTTCAATAGCAACCCTGATGCCACTAATGCGTGTCAATGTAAGCTCGGCTGGTAAAGCATCGCCCCTCAAGATTAATGGTCTGATCTCCTGCGATGGCCTCGACAGACAGTAAATTTGTATATTCTATGTGGACTGACATCTAATTAATTTCACCTCCCACCTCTGAGACTCACAACCCCCGACTTGCATAAATGCTACGGTTATATAAGTAACAAAAGAAGAAAAAAAAGAAAATTCTTCAATAAATGTCCATTAATGTTTCTGTTAGGTAGGTGCCATCTGTATTAGCCAGCTGGTGATAAGAGCTATCACTGACTGTATTCCAGGACTGGTAGGATGAAAATAAACAACAACAAACAAGGTGCCTGGGAATTTATGTTTTATTTTCCACCCACATATATAATAGTGTAACTAAATGTGATGCCACCACAGCTTTTGCTGCTCATTTGTCTTTGTGTTGGCTTGCAGAATGGCATTAAACCCATATTTGATCAGGTTTAGATTACATTGCAATCACTTAGCAAATGCTCTAAGTGGAAAATGCAATGAGCACTGTGGCCTTCAGAAACTTCCCCAAAGGTGCAACATCCTTCTGATTGAAATGGGACCACTCTACCTTCTGGGCTACAGCTTCTTTGACCCCTTGTTAGAATCATTCATCTATCCTCTCTACCCTTATTAGTCCAGTCAGGCTTTGAGGCTGCAGTCTATCCCAGCTGCCATCAGGTGAAAGGTGGGGTACACCCTGGAGGGGCCAACACAGAAGCCAATGACACAAATAACCATGCAAGCCCACACTGCTAATTAAGAATCACCAATGAAGCTAACAAAGATGTTTGTGGACTGTGGGAGGAAACACAATCAACAAAGGGGAATTTTCTTGCACCATGACCAGCAGAAATGTTCTCGGAAAGAATATTATGCACATTTAGCTTATCTTGTAAACAGATCTTGATTGAACATTAAACTAAAGCTCACCAGTTCCTGCCTCAGTTTAACTTCTTTTGTTCTTCATGTTGAAACACAAAGATGTAACATGAGAAATGAGTGGGTTGTCTAATTTTGAAAAGCACCTTTTATTCCACCATTAAGGAAATCCTACAGTATATCTTTCTCTTTGGGTAGATTAGAATCTCCAGAGAGCTCTAAAAGCTGAAAACTTAAAGGAGCCTGCTTTCTTACTGAGGTGCTACTCACAGCTTAAAGATATTGATGTGTCTTGATTGAAGTGCTAGCTGAGGTGTCCTCCCACCTTTACATGGTTTAAAATCCTTTTGAAGATGTAATTTCAGGTGCAGAATGTGTTATTTTTAACAGTTTGGATATAATAAAACCTAGAAACCCACACCAGGCTAAATGCTGTGACCTCATACAGTATATAATGGGGAAATAGAGATACTGATTTACAAGGCTTCCCATATTAATAATGGTTTGTAGTTTTAATCATGTTTGATAAGCTGAATAGCTTAACATGCTGTAAGCTATGACTGAGAGCTGCAGAGATAAGAACCATATCTTTTCTTTGCCTTCTTGATTTACAACTCCCAGAAGGGAAAAAGGTTAGACTTAAAGCATTGTGTTAGATTAGTCTCTGACATTCACCTTATCCACTGGGTAGTGCAATAAGTTGACATACTGCACTCGCATATTATTGGCTGATAATCTTGTCTGATGTAACTTAAGAGATATTAAATGCGAGGAAGAAACTGTGTGATAATAGGGTAAAAGGTGAGTTTAATTTACAATGGAAGCTGATTTCCAACACCTGCATGCTTTGATAATTCTGTCACCCATCTCCACTCTGCTTCTATATTGTGTGTCTTCTCACACCTCCTGTAGAAAAAACGTAACTCAAAAATAGAGGGTTAATCGGTGCTGCACATACTTGCGAAGGTGCCTGGGAGCATTGCCCAAGGGAGGCCTGGGGATAATTACAAACCATTCAACAAACTCAGCCTGGCGGCTCACTGAGACATTCTGATGGTGAGCCAATGGGTAAACAGAGCACAAATGAGACGGAGACTGCAAAACATGGAGAACATAGGTTACACAACATTAAACATCCGATTGGAAACATGGATTGAAGGAACAAGGAGCACTTTACTCACTGAAGAGGATGGTGGATATGATGCAAGAGACCACAGCGCAGCTGAGACTACGATCCGTCCTCTGAATACTCGTGAATATCACAGATAAGAATTAACAGCAGCTAATTAAGACAGTAAAGGAGACAGTTTTCTGGCCAAACATACCCTTTATATTCACATGCTTCTAATCATTACGATCTCTTTTGTCATTATCATCATCAGCACCTCCACTTCCATAATTTCTTTCATTCGGGGATTTAAGACTAATTACCCTCATTAGTAAATGTCACTGAAATCTGCAACCACACAGAATAACTCTCTGGAACGTATCTACTCTAAAATGTGAGCTCGCAAATGCGTCCCGGTGTGTAATATTTGATGAGATAGCTTTGCCCCACAGGGTTGATTTTCAAACTGCAAAAGGGATTGGGCCAAGCAGAGCACTCTGCAAAAGACTCTGATCTATCGGGAACCTAAATCATGTCCCACACCTTTGGCTAACCTCAGGCTAGGTTAGGGAATTAGCAGAGCAGCTCGGAAGAGATGCAGCACTGCTTTTGACTTTGCACTTCAGAGGTGTGAGCAGTTCACCCCTCCTTTGGAGATTCTTGAGAAAGACCATCATTATACATTAATAACACCAGAGATTTCTCCCTCAGCCTGCACAGCCTTTGTTTGTATCCCTTATTGATTTTCCTCTGGATTCTTTTTCATGGGAGTGGAGGGACTGACAGTTTGATTCCGTTTATCATTATTTGGTGCAAGTTTGGGTGAGCCCTTATGTATGTGGATGTAGCGGATTTACAGCAAGTATACTTGTCCTTGATGGTTTTACTTATTCTTCATTTCTTAAAGGATTTTTTTTTAAATTCCAGATCACCCTCAGTGCAATTCTGTGCAGCTCTTCGTTTATTTGCAATGTCAATTTTTCTTTTGTCATCATGAAGTGTAAGCAATAGATAAAAAAAAAAAAAAAAAACTAAGAAACACACCATCTTTAGCTCTCAGAACATATAAAACACCACAGTCTGCAGGCTGTATTGTGAGGGCGAACAGCTGAGATAAACACCTCTTCCTGGGAGACTTCTCCTTTTCCTCTGAACGTCTCTGGCTGGTCAGATTTCAGTGACATTCACAGATGAGACTAGAAATGAGCACTAACATGAACACACAGGAACACACATGCTTCTGAGCACACACCTTATTGGACAGAGACATGGCCACCAGCCAGTGACCAAGGTTCTAAGTACAATCGCTTGATCTGCTGTATATTTGCCAGTCGTCTGTTAAGCCCTTACCCTTGATATTAAAGTCACGGCTCATTCATCGTGAAAGGAATCACTTCATTATTGCAATATTTTGTCAAAAGCCCGGAAGGATATGGGACAAATTCGATATCTCTGCAGTTTGTCAGCTGAAGTGCAATGTTTGCACATTTTTTTCCCCATCAAACAGGAACTGTAACCTCAGGGTGTGGGAAGATATTTAGTGTTAACTGCCTTTTGTTTGAGTAAGCACAAGTCAATACTGTATGCCTGCTTTTACATGATATATAATGCTCTCACTTAGAGCTGCTTATGAGCCCTTTACGGTAAAGAATGTGTGATGTTCATATATATCTTTAAAATGCATCAGGTCACCAGATGTTTTATGCTTATGAGTTCGGTGTTTGTAGATGGTGCATAGATTAAGACAATAAAGAACTGCAGGGAATGAAGTAATGAAGTCTAAATCATGCGGAAAGTACAGTGCAGCTTAAAGAATTAAAGATTCTACTTAATAATATACATCAATAAAGAAATTCTTCAAATATTGCTTGTACATCTATCTCTATACTCTTCTAATGTGTTCACACTCCACAATGTGTAGGGGCATTGTTGATCCACAGGAAAAAGCAAACATGTTGTCAGCAATAATAGCTCGACAACTATAAAATGACTTGAGGTTTTACAGAAATTACCATGAAAAGTAAATGTTGACATCTCACAATTTTGAGTCTCTGTTGTGCAAATGTATGTTTTGCTTTATGAATAAAGACAGCTCTTAGATGTTCCCAACAGACTAAGCTGAATGCTTCTACTTTGGTTTTATTATTGAGCTGTGATTGTGTTTGCTGCATTGGTCATTCTGAAAGCAGTCTGAGATGTCAACACAACATCGTAACTGATTATGCTCGCACTTCATGTGCAGTGGACTCAATACAGGCCCAAAGAAGAGGCGATGCTGTTGAGAAAAAGACATTTAGGTCACAAGGATAGTTACAAAATGAGCGTCTACCAGAGGAGACATGATGATATAACACAGGTGCACCACTTTCGATCAGACGGTCCTGTCTGTCCAAGGTGAAAACCTCCTGTGGAACAATCTCTTACTAAGGGGCCATTCACACGAGGATGATTGCAGGTAAAAATGACTAAATATTTCATCTCAAGGGCCTTTCGTTCCCATGGCAACGGCGTTATTCTGGGTTGAAGACGCGAAAATCTGATCGACTCATTCCAAAGTGGAATTCCTGAAGACGCGACGCTGTTGCGTTGTCGTCTGCACGGTCCAAAACACAAATTGATAGTGGACCTGCTCACGTCCCATGCGCGTTGACGTCACACACAAACAAGAACAGCAACAATGTACGTAAACCCAGCGGATCTAGGGTAGACTTTACGCATGCGAGCGGACACGATGAAGTTCTATCACAGCACCACCTAACGGCCTGGCGTGCATATTTAATGGAATTCCACACACTCTTGCGTCCTCGTATGCACGCAGATTTCTTCATGGAGACGCTCATGTAAACGCGGATAAAAAGATGAAGACGAGACGCCACGTTTGCGTCTTCTCTTCCGATTGTTGCCGTGTGAACGTAGCCTAAGAGAAAGTCCCACATATCATTCTTTGAAAAACTGGTTGAACTGGTTGTTGATTTATCATCATTTAAGATACAGCATTTGTCTTGTGAGAAAATTGTGGCTGGAGTCAGTTTGAGAAGTGTAAAGTGGTTAAATCTTGAGCTACAGACTAAAGTGTGGATATGAAATTGGATTGATTGTGATATTGTGAATTTTAGTATAGATTTGCACTGTACTGTATAGAAGAATGCTTGCATGGGTGAATGTGCCAGAAAAAGGAGTTGGCCTTCCAGTTTTGCATTTAAAGGGTGCTTTTATATGGAGGGTATATTATTGTTTTATATTTTGTGTCCCTGGGTGCTATTTAGTGTCTCCAAATGCCACTTAAGGTTCTTCTAGGTGTATTTTTGTATTTTTGTGCCCCTTTATGACCCCTGCCTTTGGGGCTGCAGATGGAAATTAGCCTTAGGCTACAACCTGACATGCTTACATTCATGTGCTTGATCACGTCTGAACATTAACATGCATTGACCCCAAACCCAAAAAAAAATACAATTACAATCTAACCAGGAATTGCAAATTGCTCAAATGCTCAAACACCTCAGGGTCTTGATTTAATAACTAGGCTATAGGCAAAAGTACACTCAGATCAGTGGAAAGACTCCATGACAAGCCCCCCTAATGCTGACCGAGGGTCAACATCAACCCTTCCAGCAAACACTTTTGATCATACATTCATTGCTGTATTAATAATGACTGGACATATGCAAACATACACATATATGGTTAAAATAATAAGAAAATACATAAATAAACAGAGAAATTAATAGAAAGTATCACACTTTATAATAACCTTATACAACCAGAATACTGCTCTCATGTAAGATCCTTTTATTTTTTTATTCCCAGTCAGTCCCTGCTTTTAAAACCTCACTGAAGACATTCCTATATGAACACAAATTTCTAAATAAATATATTATTTCATTTTTTTATCCTTTATTTTAACATATGGTTGAAATTGTTTAACCTGGTTGACTTTTATTGACTTTGCAAACTCTTGTGCTGTTGTTCTTTTAGTTTTGAGTGTTTTATATGTTGGGAAGCACTCTGGGCACCTTCAGTTGCGTAGATGTTCTACAGTATATAAATACATTTAAACTTGAAACTTGATAGTTTAACTCTTTATTTCAACATTTGACCTCTTTTTTTCTCACTCAAATTGATTTCTTAAATCGACCTATATGTGTGTGATATAGAGTTCATGCAATCATTATTCATCATTAATAATAATCCTTAACTAATAATTCATGATTATTACTCCTCCAATAAATATTTTAGAAAATAAAATGTGAATCTGTCATTTGAAAGAACGCATGAGAAAATCAGGTGGGAAACAATTGAAAAAAGGGAGTGGTTCATACAAGCATTTATTTTTTTAATCAGCAAGTCTCCATAATCAGCAGTGATTATTTCCTTTGTGCTGATTTTATTTCTTTCCAAAATGTCGTTTGTACAATAAAACCAAAGAAATACAAAAAGGCAAACTATTAATTCACAGTGTCATAACATTTATTTAGCTATTTCCTTCCTGTGCGCTGTCATCTAAGACAAACTATCCCTCCCTAACAACACAACCTCAATCCACTGGTGGGTGTAGGACCTGCTGACAATGCACATTGTGTAGCAATGACCCCATTTTACATTTATCCCCCTTAACCCATCCTCACTCCTCCCCCTTGTGACGGCATGTTCATCACAGCCAGGAGTAGTCTTGCTTCATTTCCTGCTCATAGGACCTCTAATCATCTGTGTATCACACTCCTTAAAGTGAGCAAAAACATGACCTGTCCTGCAGTCCATATTGCTGACATTGTAGAGGGCTACAATTCACAAATAAAAAACACATGTGCGTGTGTGTCAGTGTGTGTTTGGAGTTCATCACATGTCCTGTTTCGATAATGCAGGTGTTTTTCCAAGTCCCCATATCGCAGTACTTCTTTCATTCATGTCACATTTGCATTTTGGATTAATGGAAAGCAGTATCCTGCTTCAAGCAAACCCCGCATGCAGCTGTATTCTGGCTGTAAGTGGCATTTTGCATCTTCTCTTGTTTTACCTGAAGTCCAGTAATCCAGTCTAAAATCACCTCAGATGAATTGGTGCAGTTTGGAAAGGGTTCCAGTGGTGTAAAATATCCCATCTGTGAAATAAATGAGGCTGTTTAGTATTCTGTTTCATCCCCTTTTCACCCTCCTACTAGATACCGAGAGTCCTCTGCTTTAAACTCTCCAACAAGCATCCCCTTCTTCTTCTGCGGGCATTAGAAGTCCTGCTCGACTGATCAGCCTTTCTTTAACACTGGATGTTAAAATCTCCAGCGTGTTTGCTGTGGCTGGACGATGGTAAAGACAAAAGCAACTTTTCCGGCAAGCAGATTTAATCATATAACTCCCTATATGGTGTTTAGTTTACACAGTAAGCTGCCCATACTCTGCCGCTGTTTGGGTTGCGGTGGAATAGGAGGGTCCACGGTGCGGTGGACGCGGAGGCGGTGAGGCAGTGATACAGCAATCGAGGGCAGGGCGGTACAGGGAAGGAGCGCTGCCCTGGAGCGCGTCGCGCAAACCGAGGGGACCCGCTGATTGACATTCGGAGGTACGAAGCGCACCGTGCGGCTCGCGAGCGGAGCACGCTAATCTCCCAGCACCTGTCCTGTCAAAGGCATCTCTGTGAAACGGCACCGAGGAGATCAGCCTGGCGCAAGCAGATTGAAGGAGGCTCTATCCACCCCAAGCTTCAGCATCGGAGGTTTCTGTCGCGTAAACAAGCCCGAGAGGACGCAGAGGCTTTGCGACCCTATCCCATCCCGCTCCTTCACCTGTTCAGGTTTTTTTTAGTGAAAACAGTCTGCGGACAACCTGTCGTCTCATACCTTCAGAGTGGATCGACAAAAAATCCGGTTGCATTTCACAGTTTGGATCAAGAAAGATTTCGCCAGTTTCTTTTTGGAGTAAAAGACTGCGCTTTTGTGCTCACGGGGATCGTTTTTGGGTTCCTTTTTGCTTTTAGGTCTAGTACCTTCACTCAAAAAACTCACGGAGCTTGGGACAATAACTCGCTTTATCCATTTTACATGGAATAACGGATTGATGATCAGGAAACTCTCGGAAGGAATTTAAGTTGGTGCGCAATTTGTTCGGCGTGTGCGGTGGCTCAGCCGCAAAAATAGTTGCGCTTCATCCCTTCATCACAATTTTTATTTTACAAGAGCACATTTGGTCATGGAGTAAGCCGAATCACAGGTAAAGACTTACATCAAATAGTGGGTTTATTCTCTGTCGCCTGGAACGAACAGGCGGATCTAATGCGCAGATTCTTCGTGGGATGGTAAATGACCGATGGGGAATCATGAACAGCTCTTCTGAACTCGAAGATGGAACTCGGCATAAAAACCAGGTATGTTCCGCACAGCCTACACTTGCGCTTTGGTTTATGAGGAGTGGTGCATCTGCTTGGTGCAGTGTTACCACGCTGAATTTGGTGCTGTGCCTCACGTGCGAACGACTGCACTGTGGAGACATTAGCTGTAGATGAGCTTTTCTCGACTCTCGAGCTTCTGTTCCTGTCATACTGTCTAAACCGATAACCTCAAATCCCAAGTCCTGCTTAGCGTGTCAAAGTCTGTTGATGTGATATTAAGCGCGCTTGGAAAATTGACACAATTAGAGGAGTAGAGGTAGAAAAAAAGAAAAAAAAATCACCGCAGGAGATAATTTGCGCATCTCTGCCACATATTCTCACTTTCTCTCCGTGGAAGCTCAGATTGTACACTTAAATGCCTGGAAATTGCATTTTCTGATTGGGAATTAAAACTTGGCGTTCAGACACCTTCTAGGTTTTAACACTCGGTGGCTCCGGCTGTCCCCCGCGTGGTGAACTGAGACAGGAGCGGACGTGCGTTGTGTTACAGTCAGGCAAGCTCACTTTGGGGAATAGTCAATGTGTTTTTCACAAGGTCAGTAGAGGGTTATTGACAGCCCATGAGGGAGAAGGCTCCCATGGAGCGCGGAATCGGATTTCGGTGCGCTATTAAAGGCTGTCGCCTTTACCAGTACAGAGAAGCAAAATATCATTCTCCTCGCCTAATTAGAATGAGAATAGGGTTGGGATGTCTGGTGAAAAGTGATGTTAAAATGGTGAAAAGTTTGTTTGAGCTGTTGCAGATGAGTTTAACTGAGACTACAACTGGAATTTGACATCTTTTAAACGTATAGGAGCCCTAATTCTGGTGACTGTTATCAAGAAGAAACAGCAGTGAACAGTTTTTCTCCCAGATGGCCTCTTTAACCATCAATTTCACTTCAGCAAAACAGCTGATTCCCAAATAAATGTTTGCTCTCAGTGCCATTCAGCTTGCAATTGTTAGAAGGAAACAGTGGCATTTCCTGGCCTGGCTGGAACTACAGCCTGGTAGCTGATATGTTGCCTCTTCTCCTCTGCTTCTGCACATTTCTGAGTCCCTTGAATGGTGGCACTCTAAAATGGGCCTGCACTAGAGTTGTAGTTACATTAGCATCGACTGATACAATGCTGAAGTTAATTTATCACATGCTACTGCTCTGCAGCTGGTAGATTTTCATCTGTCCTTCTGAGCAGACACAAGGCCAACAGTTTGCCTACAGTACATCCCACAAGCTGCCTTGAGTCGTTTATAACCACTTAAAGGTCATGTGAATACCAAATATGTCTGCACTGGGTTTCATTTCTCTGATTATGTGTCCTGTAATACTAGAATCTCTTTCTGTGATCATTCAACTGGCCAAGAAAAAGAAAGGGGGAAAAAAAAATCTGTGAATGGAAACTGATACGAGTTTAATTTGATGTTTTTCATGTCTGCGCTCATGAAAAAAACATATCTGAATAACTCAGTGATGCTGAGTGGTAAGCCTAGAGGATGAAAAGGCAAAAATATGTCCCATAACTTCAACACTTACCGCGGATCAGACAGCATCAGGGGATGTTGGATGAGATGAGAGGTTGTGGGAAATGGGGATGGCTAATGCTCCTCTCTGTCCCTCTCCTCCCTACATCAATCTGTCTCCCTCTCCTGCACTTGTTATTTTGCTATCACACACAGACACACACACAAATACTCTTTGTGTGTGCGTGTTTGTATGTGTGTGTGTCTGCGTCAGCCAGTCTCTGTAATCTTGAGCAGTAACATCAAACCTTTATCTCCTGACTTGTGCTACTGACACAGTCATTTCAGAAACAGTGGGTGGGGGGGAGTCAGGTAACGGGGATCTCTGGTAGAGCCTGGTTTATGTTTAGATTACAAGACATGACTTGATATTCTTCTGCTTATGATTCCTCAATGAAGGTCTGTTGCCTCCACTGGCCTTTTGTGACAGATGGAAGCAAGTTGCAGCTAAACTGAGATTTTAGAACAGCTTAGATGAGCTGTGAAATCTAATTTACTGGTTATAAAGCAACATGGATTGGGGCAACATCTTTAGATATTCTCTTTATTTATAAAATAGTCAGTGAAAACAACAGTGACACAGTAAAAAAAAGGAATTTTGATGAAAATAAGCTGAATGACATTGTATGAACTGTAAGAAAAATTAAGCTAGTCTGTGCATGTGCTTCTTTTGCGTTTCATACATGATGATACTACTGTATGTACATTTCAAGACATTTTTCCTCTTTAAAACCCATACTTAGCATTACTGAGAGGGTGAGGCCTGGTAGGATTGCCCAGTCCAACTTGAGGTGATCGATAATTCTCAGAGAACTTCAAACTTTCCAAACAATTGAAACGACTGTGTGTAGCTCGCTAGCTCACTCTAAACTCAAGCATTACAAACTATATATTCAATGTTTCATTGGTATTTATAGCCCTTGTTTCACTTACAGTAAGAGCCACACATACAGATCACAGCCAGAAAAGTCAAATCAATACTTCAGATGTGTTTGTATCTCCAAATGATCAAATACAAAGCTATACGAAGTGTGCACTCTTATGCTATTGTGTGTGACAGACAAACGCTCAGCAGCACGCCAGTTAGAAATGATAGCAGTCTTGCATGTCGCTGCCAAGATTTATCTGTCTCCAGTAGCTCACATGAATGGACACCCACATGTGGTGGCACTGTGGGTGTGTTCTCACTTCAGCGGCATCATAAACTGCCATTTTGTCAGGACCCTTCTTGTCACAAATCATCGTTTAAGGAGACCTTTAGCATCAGTTCTCAATCAGCAAGATTAACATTATTTAGCAAAACACAATCCTTCCCTAACTGTGGAAAAGTAGATCTCAGGTCTGAACTTCACCAGAGAAACCAAAAGTGAGGATGGAAAGAAAGGAAAAACGTGTGAATCACAACAATCTGGGCTTGAATGTAGGTGTCACAGTGAAAAATCTTATGGCAAACCACCACCCCTCTTCTATTTTGATGACAGAGGTGTAAACTTGCACATCTGCTCTACAATGGTGGTCATGTGACATAGATATCATCACCAGGGAGTGTGTGTGAAAGTTACTGTGAAACCCCAGTCATTCATTCAGAAATGTGCCCGTAGTACTGATTCATGGTGTGTAAGCATTAAGGGTGCCACGAACGATTATTCTGTTTATCGACTTGCCACCAATTATGTTGGCGATTAGTTGACTGTTCAGATTATACAAGAATTGTTGCGTATTTATTGTACCAGTCAACAGCTTAGACACTTTATCATTGAATCTAACAGAAAAACATACCCAAACTTATGGTTCGTAGTGTGTATGTGTTTATATGTCAATATACACTACAAGAAAAGCTGACCCCAGCGTAGGGCTGGGTGATATGGCCTTAATGAAATCTCAGATTTTGTAAAAAATTCCATTTATATATTTTTTTTTCTTCCTGATTTTAATGAAAGCAATAAATCCAAAAAGCAGACAACTTAAGACAAGTTTTGCTTTTAATCAATCAAAAACACGACAAATGTAACCCCCATGTTTGGGATGAATAATAAACAAATGAACACCCTTTTGGAATCAAAGTCCCAGCTAAGTTACACTGTACTCTCACTGGTAGCCATTTTGTCAAAAGGGAAAAAAAAAAATAAATAAAAGAAAAAAAAAAAAAGACAAAGCTTAGAAAATAAACGATTAATATATCATCAAATTAGTCGTGATTAATCGACTAATCGTGGCAGCCCCATGGAATCGCATGCTTAGGGCTTCACTAGATTCACTAGAATCCAGATCTACTTGTTGGCAGTAGAATAGGGAGCCAAAATCATGCCCATCTACTTCTGCCCCATTGGAACTAAGAGACCAAAAATATGAATGGAAGTCAATGGGGAGAGCGGTGAGAGCTGTAGTCCACAAAGCAGCTTCAAGTAAATTCTGAAATAATCAAAGTTCTTCGTGGCATTTTTTTATTTTATTTTATTTTATTTTTATTTTGTTTTATGGCACAAAACATTTTCATTTAAATCCACAACCAACATATTTGGAATCCAGGGCAGAGAGCGACTGGGACCAGAAAATAATTATTTTCTCCCCATTGACTTCCATTCATATTTTTTGTCTCTTAGGTCCCATGGGGTGGAAGTGGATAGGCGTGACTTCTAGGGGTGTGACAAAATATCGATACACTGAAATATCACGATATTTTACATGCCGATATATCGATATTTAAAAACATGGTATCAATTTATTTTAACAACGAAATCTCGCGAGATTTCATTGTTCTGTTACGAAATCTTGTGAGATTTTGTTCCATCAGCAGCAGTCCAGCATGTAGAAGAGTGGCTGCTTTCCATTGATATCTACGTGCATCTGCAGGTTCAGGTTCAAGTTTAAGTACAAGTTAAAATGTGCGTCCAGGTTTTCATAGACCACCCAGTTGTTTGAGATTATAATGAACTGACAGAAATGTTTATTTTTCATATGCTCTAATATGCATATCATATACTCATATACCACTTTTTTTTTTTTTACTAATTTCACATCAATTCATGTACATTCATTCTATTCCAGCTCAAGTAATATTGTTTTCAAAAGCACTTCATTTTCATTGCATTTGTATATCTTTTCATTTCCCAAAGTGAGAAATATTTATGATCAGTGGGGCGATTGTAAGCGTTTTCATTATGAGATCCAAGTAACAAAGAAATCTGTCCAAGTTTAATAAATGGGAATTGAATTTAATTGATGTTGACCAAT
This sequence comes from Atherinomorus stipes, assembly GCA_023101725.1. Lineage (NCBI taxonomy): Eukaryota > Metazoa > Chordata > Actinopteri > Atheriniformes > Atherinidae > Atherinomorus > Atherinomorus stipes. The sequence continues at coordinate 667,837 of JALJCO010004771.1, forward strand.
TTTGTTGTTTCAGTCATTCGATGTATGGACATAGATACAACTTTTATTACAAGTTGCATTTTAAATTTTTCTGAAGTGCCTAGAATATCACAATATATTGTAATATATTGCACCATACTGCACCACATGGCAAAATATTGCAGTGTCACAATATCACAATATTGTATCGTATTGTGACCCTCGTATCGTGATACCTATCATATCGTCAAGTCTTTGCCAATACCCACCCCTATGGACTTTGGCTCCATATAGGAGCGATATAAAGTCTGTGTTGCTTGAAGTTGTTAATGTGCATGAAATATAAACACCCCCTTGTAAGGAATTTGATATTTCTTTCATTTTCTGGGAAATGGTTTGATTTTTTTTTTACAAAGTAATCTTACATATTTAACAAGATTTCCTCTAATACTTGCAAAGTAATCTTGTTCTACTTTAGCAGAACCTATAAAATCAGCTGTGTAAATCTTGCTGCCTCTTTACCGTCACGCTTAACCTCCCTCAGTTGCATTCGGATATAATCAAGAAGTTTGAAAGAAGCTTTATTTATTCAGATAAGAGGAGAGCAGGGTTGACTGGTAATCACAGGCTGTTGGTTGGTGACAGCCGATATTGATGTTGGAGTACAGGCATGTAAAATGTTGCAGTAGTGCACTCTGTTTAAGATGATGGTAGCCTCATAGAATGAAAGAACAATCTGCTTCAGAGCGCAGAGTCCTTGAGGTTTAGATTTATAGCTTTTCTGTAAAACAGAGAAATTCTGACAAGTCTGTTCAGCAGCTGTCTGTTAGTTACACTCCACAAACTCAACCAGTGGTTGGCATGGAAGCACACCAAGAATATAAAAACATGAAACTCACTAAAACAGTTTTTGTGTAAGAAACCACGTCAAAACAGTTGTGACAGCAGCTGCAGTGATGTGTAAAACACTCTGAGATTAATGCCGAGATTAATCAGCTGAATTTATTTTCCTCTGCCTCTTGAAGCCTTGTAGCCATCTTTAGATCATTGTTACACTTTTAGCAGGTGAAAAATCACCCCCACGTTGCTACTTGAAAAAAACTGTGTTTCCCTTAAAAGTTTCTAGCACAAATGACTGAATTAGGGGGAATCATGACTGATCTTATATGGTTTTATTACGAATAAGTTAAAAGACACTGATATGAGTGAACAAATGAAAACCAGGATATTGAAAAATAAAATGAAAAAAAAAGACATTAATTAATAGTGCATTTATATTTGTCATCAAAGTGTGCAAAAAACATATATATTGCAGCTTAAACCTTTAGCTGCCATGGCTTGTTTTTCTTTTTTTGTTTGTTTTTTTTTGGTAAACTGTTCTGCAAAATCTATCTAATGAGACAGGATGTGCATAGGGAAAATCACAACCTTAAAATCTGGATTTTGATCATCCATGATGATGATTATTATAATACTCCTCTGAAAACTGATACATGGTGCACTGTAACAATATGATTTTGAATTATTCTCTTTGTAAGGACACCTCCTCTAATATGTTAAAGGCCTCCTTCCACTGAAAACCCGTTTAACTTGCTCCTTCTGAAATACGGAGGGTTTCCCCTTGTTTACTTACACATTCTGACTTGCTAGCGTTGCGTTCCCCCCAGTCGGCTGTGCTTTCTCATCAGAGAAACGATACGAAGAAAAGAGCGAATCGGGAACAGCCTTGCACTTCTACGTCACATTGCAAATAGCGTATCCCACGTGGGGTTTATATCTGTCCATTGGAAGGCAGGTAACCCTCCACTACACACTAGAAGTAAAGACAGCATGACTGTACCTTCGGAGTTGAGAAGCTAATTAGCTAACTGTTTGTTAGCATGGCGGAACAAACTTGTTTGTCGGCTCTATTTCCTGTCTGTAACAAAACAAGAGCGGAGGGCGGAGCTTCCTTCATACACTGATGGGAGCCAGCCAATCAGACGGAATTTCATGAGAAGGACCCGGAAAAGCCTGCCGTTGGACCACAAGCCTCTCTTCTAGTATACAAATACAGCTGAATACAAAGATACCAGAAGGTTTTTTTAAACAGAAACGATGCAGAATGCATTCAATAATAATGGAGAACACAGAAATATTGATGAAATGACCATGGAAGTACAACTTTAAGAAGGTAGTTGTGTGTGTTGCATGTGGGCAGGCTGGGCTGAGAGTACCACTGTCGGACTAATGAACTTGCTGAGCTGTCTGATAAAGGAGGTTGTGTGGACTGGAGCAAAAAACAAGGTAGAAAGACTTCCCTTGTTCACTTGACCTGTGATTTCCCTGCAGGGGGGAATTTTATGGCAGTAGTGGAACTCTTAACAACTTAAGCTTCATTATTTGTTTTTATATCCCCATGGGGTATATCCATTGACACAATGCATTCCTTACGCTAAACCTAATGCCCATAACTGATTGCCTAAACCTAACCCTTGTCCTAACCCTAACCAAAACCTAATTGTAAATCTCTAAAACCTAATCTTGACCCTCAAAACGGGGTTCGTACAATCCTGGTTTACAAACCCTCCAAAACTGTCACCAGACGGACATGTTGCTTCCTGATTAGCTTAGCATGACATTTAAATCCTCGTCCATCAACAGTCGCACTTCACAGGAGCAGAAATAAAAGACTACAAGTTGTTAGAAGCTTCTAAATATCTGGTGCAGGATGTTATCAGACCTTCAGCTGTGGAAAGCGTCCCAAACAAAGTATTTCTTCTTCATGTCAGAGATGAACACAGCAGACCCAGATAACGTTAACACCATGTAAACATTATGGACGTCTACATTATATTCACTGTACGAGTTAACGTTACAATAACAGAGAAAACACTGCTGTTTTATGACGGTTTAATTTATTGACACCACAAAGGAAAATAAAAGTCTGTAAGCTTTATTAACGCTGAGAACTGAAAACTCTCGTTAGCTTGTTGTCTTCTTGCAAACGTTTCCAGATCTTGCTTTTGCCTTCTTTTATCTGGATCGCAGACAAACACGAAGATGGACAGGACATAAGCTGGGGACAATGGAGTGTCTCATGTTTACCTGAAGGAAGACAGAGTAATCCTCCATCAGATGTCTGTTTGTCTCTGAACAACAGCCAAACGTGAAGCATCCAGTCGCAAAAATGTTGAAACAACTGCAGTTTTCTGCATTTTAGCCGCATCGTTATTATTTTTATGTAGATAAATATATGCAAACTTAGACCAGCTCACCAAAAACAGAATTAGCAGGAAACTCATCACCGACAACAGTGCTGCTACCGGGCTGCTGCAGCCGAGATCTCTCATGGTTTCCAGTTAAATTTATCACGTTTTATGGCAGCATTCCATTTAACTTGTCGATCAGGGGCAGCAGGCGGCCTGAAAAATTAAATCCCATCCTGGAATGTCGATCGCCGCATCCAAAGACAAAGCACCAAGGTACCAGTATTTTTTATGGAGTTAAAATGCTGCTGCAGCAGCCGAGCCGCAGTAGTAAACCTGCTGTATTGAACTTTTTGTCACCCTTGTACGTCGCTGACGTGACTGTCACATGATCAGCAACGGCAGGCGAGAAGGGTCTATAGGTAGCATTGAAGAAACATCTGCTAGCAAATAGCAAATGTTTCAAGATGTAGAATTGATTTGCTCTTTTGTAATTTCACATATTTCAACGTTTCTGTAACTCTCACATATAAATCACACAAACTTATAGTCCTTTATTTATAATTTATTTTCATTTTTATTAGTTTTATCTTCACAATATGATCTTCTTTCTGGCTTTGAACACATATGCACTATATAGCTTTGGTAGTTGAAGCCCTTTGCTTTAGTATTGTTGAATTGTGTGCTAAAACCCATAAGTGGTTAAGAGGAGTGTAGGCCTATTGTTAGAATGAAGGTATGAATGTATGAGAGGAGTCTGTGTGTTGGTGGATCAAAGCGGTAACGAGCCATTACTGTCAAGTTCTTACATAAGTGAAGAGAGCTTTTTCATACAGAGTGATTTGGGCCCTTAATGGAGCAGTGTGCTGTTTTGTGTAGATTTGATGCAGAGATCCATTTTGTCCAACATGCATATTGCCCTGTCTGAAGGTTATACATGACAGCAGCTGTCCTAGGTGCTTTTGGACTTGCTCGTCTCCAATCTCTCTTTGATATCTGACCCACACACCTTTCAAGTCTTTTCCTCATTTTCTCCCTTCTGTATCGTATGCTGACATGAAGGAACAGAACATTTCAATATCAGATGTCTGGTACTGCAAGGTGGCTGAAAGGCCTTGAGAGAATGTGGCCGAGGCAAGGGAGGACAGGAACGAGAGAGAAACGGGGCTCAATGAAAGCATGGGAATGAAAAAAGAACAACAAAAAGCAAAGATAAGAGACAGGGTGAAGAAACAAAGGAGTAACTAAAGCAAGGGGAAAGGACATGGAGGACACAGAGGATGAATCACAGGAGGCTCCACATAAGTGGTGAACAGACAGCAAGCTAGCCGAGGTCCCATGTGTCTTTGTAGAATAAAGCTGATATATTCCAGCTGCTCCTTCAAAGGTTTGTGCCCCGTATGCAGCTCGTTGCGTTTATATGGACAGTAATTTTCTGGTATTAACTCCATTTGATCTCACTTTGAATAAGATGCAAACTCTATATGTTTCAGAGTTGACCGGACCACTTATTCTAAGTAGGAATGTCGCGATACCACTTTTTTTGGCGACCAAGTATAAGTACAAGTATGATTACTGATATTTGAGTACTGGCCAATACCGAGAACCGATCCAAGTGATTAATAGGGAAACTTGAAAGGCGTTTTTTTTTTCTTTTTTTTAAAATAAATATTTAAAAGAAGGATCTCTGCATGCTCAGGTGGAGGGATATATATCGTGATTTTCTCGATACAGATATCAATACTTCTTATCGATACTAATATTCATTGATACTTTTATTGATACTATAACGTAATTTAGAGTAAACAATAAAGACATTACAAGATGCTAAATGATCCAGTGGTGGAGAACATTGTTCAGATGGCGATGAAGAGGTCTGGGCGTAAAGGTAGGTAAAGGACAGCTGTGAGAATAAGAGAAGTGTGTCTGTCTTACTCCATAACCATGATTACATGACAGTGATATAATTACATGATGGTTAGATAGACGTCAAAATAAATGACAGAGTTTGTCCAGAATCTAAAAGTACTCAAGAACGGTAAGGATAGGGAACAAGTAAAACGACACCGGTCTCTGTTATCACTACTCAGGTGTGATGCGGGCATGTTGCTGCCTTATTAGCTTACAATGACATCTCCATCTACTTCATCAAATGACAGTCGACTTTACAGTAACAGAAATAAAAGCTTACAAGTAGTTCGAAGCTTAAGAATAGTCTGATGCATTTTCAGTTTGCTGTATTTGAGCAATACATTGTACAGAGATAATAAAGACTTATACCAGCTAACCAAAAATATACTTGGAAAACGTATGAGACAGCATTAGCAGGAAACTTACCACTGACAAAGTGAATCCTGGATGAAATATCTGAAACTGTTTGTGTGTGAGGGTACCGCAGGTCCGGTGGGAGAGAGACATGATATGGGTCAGATATATTTAATGTATGCTCGTGTAATAAAAAGCATCTTCTGATTTAAAATCAGACATAAACTCTGACCGAGTAAATGCAAAGCCGGCGTCACTCATATTGAAGGATACTTCCCTGCCAGCATGACGGCGTAAAGACAGCGAGTCACGTGACACCTGGGTATCGGGTGCTGTCACCAGCGAGTGTTTTATTTGTACGAGTTCAGCAAAATAGGCCAGTATCGGATAGGGGTGTAACAATACATCAATCTACATCGATACATATAGATTGAAGTATCGATTGTAAATCGATCCAAAACCCAATATCAACCAAATATCAACATCAAACTCACTTTTATTATGAAAATGGCTTTATTTTGAAATTTCTTCTGACATTTTCACAACAAAATACATGTTTATAGTTGTGCAGTGGATAGATGTGACACAGGAAGATTTTACTGCAAAGCTCACAACTATATTAACAAACAACAACCTTGTTTATTACTTGTAATATTGTTTTGTATTGTTCAGTGGATCCTAAATCAAATCAAATCAAAATCGTATTGTGACTGAATTTGAGATATCGGCAGACATCGAATCGCTATCCACTGCATTGGTATAATATTGTATCATGATTAAACCAGTGATTTACACCCCTAGTACTGGAACGAGTACCGATACTGGCATTGGTATCGGGACATCCCTAATTCTAAGCAACCTTTGCTTTTTTAAGAAAAGAATGCTGTGGATGTTTTAGGCTTTTTCATAGAGTAGGTTGGTTGTTTCTGGCAGAAGTTCTAATAGTGAGGCAAACAAGAAACACAAGTTGGATAATTCTCCATGTGTTCATGCATATGGATGTAATTAAGACTTTGGATAGGAACAAACATTGCATTGACTAAGTGGATGTAATATAGAAACTTAGAAACAGAAATATGAATCTATCATATTTCCTAAACAGAAGTTTATAATTGGAACATAGGTGTGTATAACAAACAGACATGACTTTTTAAAACAAGAATTTGTTCTTTTTGTCCTGCTGTCAACTCTTGGGTCATCACAGAAGCTTCATAAAAGGCTAGCTTGGGTAGAGAATAACTACAGCAGAAAGTAGCTGCAACTCTATGCGTCACAGTGTTTTTTCCACCATTTATTCTCCATCTTTGCTCATTGCTCTACTTTTATTAAGCACCCCACAGGACTTCTTTCCAAAATTAATCAAGCTTGTTTAGATGTTTATTTGCAAACCTCCAACTCTCATTTCTGTGAGGAGGATGCAGGAATGATTTTCATTGGATAATTTCTCTACCATGGTCATATTCGCAAAACACAAATCAAAACAAAAAAAAACAAACAAAAACAAAAACAACATGACTTAAAAGTTTGTTTAATTAAGATTTCCTCCTGCAGTAAACTATTGCTATGGTCATTAATTACATACACAATATAATCGGCCCCCTATCGGTATCGGCCTATCAGTCTTAAAACTGAGTATCGGACATCGGCCATCCCACAGATATTTAATCGATATTTAACCAATAATTTAAGCGATCAGCCCGCTGTTTCTAAAGTCTAAAAAACAGAAAAAACATCTTTGTTTCATTTATCTTCAAAAACAACTTTTTTACAGACTTTAAAACTTCTAAAGAGTAGGGGTGGGAAAAAATATTGATACACATAAATATTACAATGTTTTTATATGCCGATATCATATTCACATGCGGTATTGATATATTTTACTAACAGAATCTTGCGATATTTCATGGTTCTGTTACGAAATCTCGCGAGAATTCACAAAAATCTTGCGATATTTTTATATGCTGATATCATATTGACATTTAAAAACACAGTATCCATCTATTTTACTAATGAAATCTTGTGATATTTCATTGTTTTGTTACAAAATCTCACAAGAATTAACGAAATTTTGTGAGATTTTGTAGCAGAGCGATGAAATCTTGCGAGATTTGGAAGTAAAATAGATCAATACCACGTTTTTAAATATGGATTTGATATTGGCATATGAAAATTTCCAATATTTCAGTCTTTCAGTATTTTTTCCCACACCTATTTTTTAAAGTGTCAGAAACAGATAACAAAACTGCTATTTGCAATTATGTTTTTCAGTTTTAATATTGGTATCGATATCGGTTATCGGCCACATGAGTTTTAAAACATCGGCATATCGGATATCGGCCAAAATTCCCATATCGTGCATCCCTAATTTATCTGTTTATGTAAAGATTGACAGCACAAATGTAAAAGTAAATGCATTCAGGCTGAGCAGTTTGTGTGTTTAACATGTTCTGTGTGTTTAGCCGAGGGGAAAAGACTCAGCAGACAGTAATCCAGGAAAAGGGAATTTTAATGTGGTGCCTCATTGCAGCATCTGTTTTAACCTAAGCCATGAGATTTTCCTAAGCTTTACCATGCAGTTTATGAAGCATGACCTTAATAAAGCGGTTTGTAATGTATGAAACTGTGACAACCCAGTCATTGAATATAAGAATGGCAGATTGGTGAAGTTACTACATTAGTAGGCAGGCAGGCAAGAATTATTTTGTTCATTAATATTTTGTGTGGCTCCAATATCCAACTCTTTTGGCCTTCAAATATTCGCTTAATGGGATTTAACAGTTATTTTTTGACAGTGTTATTAAAGTAGTGAAGCTCTGTGTAGTTATTTTTGTCACTAATCCAATTAAACAGCTACCTGAAAACACTTCTGCTCATCTTCCTTCGTGGTGATCGATTATGGTATCCATCATTAAGTAAATAGGGAGTCCATTGCTCCTTTGTTGGAGCAAGCTTTGAGGAGTTATATTATTTAACAGTCTGTGAAATTTACATCATCTTGCCTTTGCTAAAGATGAGAGTCCACAAACCACAGTCCCATAAAACATCTAAAGTTTTAGACCTTTGAAAAATGATCTGTGAGCTTAAAATGCTTCAAGTTGTTCCTTTCCCTTTTTCTTCATTCTCCAGTTGCTCAAAACCAAGTATTGAAAAGATTTAACTTCGTGCCTTCTGGGGATCAGTTCGTTTTCAACCTCATAACTTTTTTCAGCAACGGAAATTTAAAACAGGGTTGCCAAATATTTTAGAAGCCATAGTTTCTCTGTAACAGAAAGCAGAAAAGGCCAAGGTTACACTCCACCTTCCACTCCACCAGAGCGCAAATTGACAGATGTGTCAGCGAGCTGACCTGATGGGCAAGATTTCACTGCAAAAGAGCTAAAAGCTTGATAGAAAGGGAAAGCAGGGAGAATAGGGCATCAGATTTCAGTCGGCAGGGCTCAGCATCTTGTGCATGTTTGTGTGTGCATGTGTGTGACACAACTGTTTAGAGAGAAAGGCTCGTAAAACAATTAATTTCTCTCCGGAAGGCTGTAATATCACAGTGCTGCAATTTACGGTTCACCTAGCTGCTAAATCATTACTGGAAATGTATTGAAAGTCACCTGTGAGAGGCAAATGAGAGGTGTTCAGATGGAGGGAGAAGAGTGGGCTGGAGATGAGGTAGAGTGGTGGAGTGAGAGATGAGACAGTGACAGTGTGTGTGCGTGTGTGTTACAGCGTTCAGTCATCTTGATGGACAACTAGCCAGGCCCATTCCGCTTACACACTCAAGTCTATCTCCACATCTGTAGAGAGATGTGTCCAATTTTCTTTTGGTGATTTCCATCTGAGAGTTGAAGAGCTCTGTTCATGTAATGTAACAGAGTTGATGAAATGGAGATGTGACTTTGGGAGACTTGCTGTAAAGGGACTCTGCTTTCCAAAACATACTGTAATGTTGTTTTTTTCTTTTTGGTCCATGGAAGCGTCATTAATTAATTAACAGTTGTAAACAGAAAACTAAAATCACTTTCACACAAATGCAGTTTCCTTTGGTGATGAGTTTTGCATCTGACCAAGAATGTTGACTGAGCAATAAATAATAACAGAATTAATTACAGCCTGAAATTTCAGTGGATAATTCATGATGAATGGAGTTAAATGAAGCAGTCGCTTTGTCTGAGCATCCAATCTGGAGCAGAGGAATATTACAGCACACCAGCGGGAAAACTTACTGCAACATAAATCTCTTTATTACATGTTGGGCTGGTTTCTTCCTACAGGCTTCCATTAATGATAATTAAACACTTCAGGGGTTCCCCTGGTAATCCTATATTCAAGTAACAGGTATTGCAATGATGATGGCCCCATCAGTTAGTTTTTGAGTTTGCTTTGCAGGTGATAAGGTGATTAGTGGCATGAACCCACTCAAGATGTTCTCCAGCCTGGTTAGCATGTGAGATTCATTTGGTTCTGACAGAATCTGCATGTTTGCTTTGGCTTCTTTATCACATGTTTCCATGTACCCATTTATACTTAACATTACTGATACTCATTATTTCTTGTTCACTTTAATATAGTAAATTATTTTCTGAGGTTCCGTTTACACTGCAGGCAAAAGTGATTCAAATCTAACTTTTTTCCCATGTGACCCATATTGGATCTTTTTTTTTTTTTTTCAGTCTGAACGGCACAAATACAATGAAAGAAAAAGAAAATCGGACCCAGGCCACTTCCTTATGCTGTGCTAAATCAAATGCATATCCAACCTTTTCAAAGCAGCCTCAGTCTGAACAGTCATGGCTCATTTCATCCAACTTTTGCGTCATTGAAGTGAGACAGATCTTAGAAATCGGTACTGGGTTCAAACTCTAAATGCATGGAGGAACAGAGGTAGCAGCCACTGCTGCATTAAAAGACCATTAAGGGACCAAAAGCGATTTTCGCCGCTGCTGTGTAGAGACCAAAACAAAGTGCATCATGATTGACAGTTTTTGTCAGTTTCATACTCCAGGAAAAGCGAGCATTTTTTTCTCTGGTTCTTGAGACAACTTGCAGACTTAATTAATTTGCGACTTGTCGAACATTTCAGCTGTTTGAATGATGGTAGTGGAGACAAACAACTATAATGTTCACAAATACAAGGTGTCTAAAAACAGAGACACTCCTTTTGTTTGTGACCTGGAGGCAGTATACATAGACTCGATATATTTGAAATGACTGTCAACTGTTCAATGTGCATAGAGCGTACTTAGCGGTGAGAAATTGCTTTTAGTCCCTTTGATGTCATGGGTGGCCTGCAACTCATTCATGCATCCCTTCTCTAACACACCTGAATTACCACATGTGCATGCCATTCAGCTCTGCAGAGGCCTGGTAACGAGCCATTCATTTGATTCAGGTGCCTTGAAGAAGGGATGCATTTAAAAGTTGCAGTAAATGGGCGGGGCGATATACCGGTATGACGAGGGAGATATGATATTTGCAAATATTGTTATATTGTGATATTAGTTGTGAACATGTTTTTGTTTCATTTTTTCATAGAGACCTGGCTGCACCTCGACGAACCTCTGACAACAAAGGTGTCACCTGATTATTTAAACTATCCGTCTGGATGACACACACATATATATATATATATACTATATATATATATATGTTTATATACTGGTATATATCAAACCATCGCCATCTAAAACAAATATATTGTGATATGATATTTGGTCCATATCGCCCAGCCCTACATGTTTTTAAATCTTCATTAAACACCGAGTAATAGATGACACCGGGCAATCCATAACAGCCGACACTTTCCCACAACCGGATCAGGCATGCACAGCTAGTAGATGGCGCTCTTTACCTGGATCGAGGTCTTCAAAGCAGTGAATCGATTTCACAACAGATGTGTCAAAGTGATTTAGAGCTTCAGAAGGCTTCAGTTTTACCATCCCTATGGTGCAGCTTGCAGTACAGCTGACAGTGAGTGTGGTGAGAGGCAGCGTTGAGTGGTAGTATTGTAAGTTGCTCAAACACTGTTTTTCCTTTTGGCCAGTCCAGTGGACAGCCTCATTTTGGGGGATTTGGTGTGTGGTAAGTGACTGGAACAGTTGATATGGGAGCAGGCCCGAGGTTGCAGGTACATGGGGTTGCTGGCATTTAAAGACTAAGGTGAGTTTTTTTCTGGTTGGCAGCCAGAGGGATGAGACTGTAGAGATGATGTATGTAGCTGGGTAATTCTTCTGCAGAAATGTTGAGTTGGACCTCAAAATGTGTATAAAATTGTGCACAATGAGCCCATCAAAGTCGAGTACTCATGGTTGCCTCTATAATAGAATGAGTTCTTCAAAATCACATCCTTTTTAGGTCTTTCCTTAGAAATGTAAGGGAACATATAAGAGTTCATTTACAAAAACACACAAACACCATTGTGTAAAAATGGAGTTAAAGCAGAACTCAGTAAGTTTTTCACTTCAATAAATGCTTTTCAGAATCCCTGTGGGGAAAAACAAAGTGTTTACGGAGTGATTCGATATTTCCTAGCCTCCCCCAGGTGTCTCTGGTCTGTAAGCGGCACTTGCAAGTCAGCCTGAGCAGACCCGACACAGATTTTGCGACAACAGAAACCGCTGTACGGTACTCACGTCCCCGATCCACCGAGCTGCTTCTAGCGCTGGCACTAGAACCAGACTAAAAACTTGTTCTTTAGCTTCCCATCACCTAAAAATTAGCTCCTGGCTCTCAAAATCAACTCTTTGCTGGACCAGAGTGACGATCCAGTTCACGTAGCTTGCGCTGCCTGGACGCCGGGTGAGCATCACAGAGCCTCACGGCTCAATAAACACTTGTCATGTTCACAAAAAGTAAATAAGTTTGTTTTCTTACCTGCCATCTGCCAGCACTAAAGAAAAATATAATCCACGGCATATTTACCCGCAAAACGCAGGTAAAACGTCCCGATGCAGGAGACACAGGACTCTGCTTCGAGCAGAGGGAGACGAGCAGCTGCTACCAACGTAGCAAAGTAGCATCAACAAGCTAGCAAAAGCTTAGAAGTATATTCTGGGATCAAAATAGAGGAAAGACAGGTAGAGAAGACATCTGTGTGCTGTGAGGGTGTTGGGGGGGGTACGAACTTTACCATAGTGAAAGGACACCACTCAGGGGAGCCCTGAGCTGAAGTTACTGAGCTCTGCTTTAACTGCTTTCTGTCGCTGTCAGGTACAAACCTCCTATCTCCATTTTCCATTGAAACCCTCGACTTCATGTGAGCTTGTTTTGTTGAAAATATTCAAAAAGTTTATTTGCAAAAGCAGTTAACTCTGTTTTTTCTAACTGGTGTTGGTCTGTTTTTGCAAATGAACTCTTCATACCCTTCACATATAAACTAAAAACAAATAAAATAACCCTATAAATGAGTAATTTAAACAAATGGGTGAATATCATTTCAAAAATCCCATTGTCAATTTTTTTTAAATACAAAAAACTTGGCTGTTGAATCTGTCAGCTGCTACCTAACAGTTTATATTGACACTTTACTCTGCTGGCTTTTGATGAAGAGCATTTCAATGTTTGCAAATTTGTGATGACAACAGATTCAGGAAAAACAAAACTGGTTACATTGAGATGCATAATATGCTGATGGAGGAAAAAGGGCGGGATGCAGAAGAGAAAATGAAGTGGATCAAGAGATGAAACAGTGATAGTATGTGCATGAGCTAAAGCGTGTACAGTCATCTTGATGGACAACTGGCCAGGCCCATTCCACTTACGGACTGAACTCCATTTCCACATCGGTAGCGAGACGTGTCAAACATCCTTCCGGTGATTTTTAACAGCTAAAGACTTCTGTTCATGTTATGCTAGAGATTTGATTGAATAAAGATCCTTTCTAGACTTGCTGAAAAGGGACCATACTTTCCTCAGAGTAGGGCCGTTTTGTATTTGTTCCTTTGGCACATCATTAATCAACACTTGTTAACACAAAATAATTAAATTCACACAAGTGCAGTTTTCCTTTGTGATGAGTTTTGCATCTGACTAAGAATGCTGACTGAACGTTAATAACAAAGGAATTAATTACAGCCTGAAAATCCAGTTCATAATTTATGATAAATGTAGAAGTTAAACCACGCACGCAGTCACTTTGTCTGAGCATCCACTCTGGAGCAGAGGAATATTATAGAGCATGCAGGCACAGATTAGAATAACTCTTATCTCAACATAAACCACTGAAAACTGCTGGAATATGGAGGATGTCTGGCAGTGAGCCACAGCTGGCTTTAAAATAATGACGGTGTGATATCTATTCCACAGATTTTATTGTGTGTTAAACTGCCATGTGATTGAGCTTCTTTGCTTTCTAGCTTTTTCTTGCTTTCAATTTCTCCAAAATTACATTATTGGTTCTTTTTTTTTGTAAAATGAAGTAATTTCCCAAGCAAACTGGCTTCATACTGTATATTTACCTGCTGATGACTTGCTTGAGCTAACGGAGGAAACATGATAGCATCATGAGAGGCCATGCACCATGAAATGTCTCAAGGGTAATAGCAATGTTAGTTGACTTGAAGAAAAAAAAAGTCGACTCTCTGTAGACTATCCATGTTAAAACATGTTAAAAGATGCAATTCTTTAACTTCTTCTTACTTTCATCACCATGCTTCAGCACAACGCTTTTCCAACTTTATAAAGTTGAATTTTGAAACTTAGCCATTGGTGCTGCACTTTATCTAAATGGGTGGTGGTAATGTATTGAAGTGTAATTTTATATGATATTAATTTCCCCTCATACACACATCTATTGTTAAGTTTCCACAATCATCGACAGAACAGCACATAGCAGAAAATCAACCAGCATAATAAATGTTTGAAAGATTTACAGTTTCAAGGATGAAATCTTGACATGCCTTCACGGTTTTGCTTTGCATTTGGTTTAGCAAAATTCATGATTGTCATTTTTAAAGTGGCTCTACTGAGTTTTGTACTTTGTTTCCCCAGTGAAAGCAAATTGTGCATCCGTTTTGCACCCTGTCTCTCCTCTGAGCTCTCCCCAGCAAGGAAAAGCCATCCAGTGTTGACATTTGTCTTCTGTCTTGTTCTGTCACTTTTTCTTTTTCCTTGCTTCCTCCAATATTGTCTCCTTGTGTTTCTTTGCTGAATCAGCCGCACTCCACATCTTATACAGCAAGTGTGTTAAATCTAGTGCTATAAAGCAAAACACAGTTGTCATGGGATGCCCCAGGCTAGGGGAAAGAAAAAAAAAGTTGTGAAGTGTGATGTCTCAGCTCCCTGACACTGCAGGACCACAATGACTCCAAGAATGAGCATAATGAATGTCAGTGTGCCATCATGAGTCAGACTTGCAGAGTTTGAGGGTCGGAAACTGAGATCGAGCCCCATTCATCTTTTCTAGGATTTATTCTTGTCTTTCTTTCTTTTTTTTTTTTTTTTTTACCTTACTTCCAATTGTTTTTCAATAACACATGGTTGGATATGTACTTATTCTTTTATTTTATGCCAGAAATGATACAACAAACCCCCAGAAAACATACAAGGAAGTAGTTGGATGCTGCACTTATGCTTTATGCCAAAGAAGTTTAATTTACCATTGAATATACTTGTTAAAAAAACACTGTTTAATCAATGTTTTGTGGGATATGAAACTGATGTTTGAGGAAGTATAAATGTGGCGGGGTGTGTGGCTGCAGAAGGGAGGGGTGGGAGGAGTGTGCAGACGAGGCACAGCTGTGTCTGATTAATAATCACCTGCCTTTAACTGCATTGAGCTGCACATACTTCTGGACCGTTCCTCATGCTCATATGGGTCAATTCTGCTTAATTTAGTCTAGATAACGTTTCCTTGTCTGATTGTTGTCAGTTTTTCTCAGTAGGTAACAGGGCTCTTACGTTTTTCATTCATTATTATTATTATTTTTTTTAATCTAAAGTGGTTGTGCTTTTCACTGCTGTGTCTAGGGCTACTAATTTGGGTGGTACAGAAACAAAACCTGACCATCTTATTCGGAACAGGTTTATTCTTTAAAGCAGGGGTGGGGAATCTTGGCCTTCATCCTGCAGGTATTCCACTTGTCCTTGCTCCAACATACCTGATTCAGATCAATGAGTCTCTGTGCACAACTTGATTGGCTGTTAGATCCATTTGATTTGAATCAGGTGTGCTGGATTGGGGAGAAATGGAAAGCCTGAAGGGACACCAGCCCTTGAGGACCAGGGTTCCCCACCCCTGCTATAAAGGAAAAAATGGAACATGAAGGAATCTTCAGATTAATTTCCTACCTTGTTAACATTGCTTTTTTTCAGCTTTCAGTACAAAATGTTTATGTACCGCTAGTTTCTTAGAGCGGGTCCAGAGTGCAAAAGTCCACTTGTAAAGTTTATTTTGCCATACAAATAAAGTTTACAAGTGGGTGGGCATTGGCCTGGTAGGCCCACTGTATAACGCTGCGTCTGCAGTAAGGTAAAGAAAATACAGAGTAAAGGACAAACCATGTCACCATTAGTTGCCTTATATCTAAAAGCAACGTAAAACTCTGTCTCCACCTTCATCCTAATATTGCCTCAACTCTAGATTAATTCATTTTTTGTGAAAAAAAAGAAATATTTGATCCATCCATATTCTACAGTATACCACATATTCCAATTCAGGATCATGGGGGAGCTGGAGCCCATCCCAGCAGTTACTAGAGAAACGTCAGAATATATTATGGACGGCTTGCCAGTCAATTGTAGGGTCAACAGAGAAAGACAAACAACCCGTGCCAACATGTCGTTTTGAAAAATCTTCATACCATCCCTCAATTTATTCTGAACAGTGTAGAACAGCAGAAAAAACAAGAACTGTGTGTTTAAAATTGCCACCATTAGGCTTTAGATAGAAGCGTTTTGCGAGTTCACGCGGGGTAGGGCGAGACTCGGCGGAGACCCGGCGGAGACACGTGGCGGTTGCTGCGAAGACAGGAAGTGTTTTCTCCCGGACGTTGTTGTGGAGAGATTATGGTCGAGAAAGAGCTTGTAAGGGAGGAGGAGGAGATAGAGAGATAAGGGTGGGGGTCCACCTGTCTGATAAAGGAGACGTGGGGAGTTAGGCTCGTCCGCGAGCTGCATTCTTTACACAGCCGTTTCCAGGTTTTTCAGGCTGAACATGCCTTTTTTCCCCGAACTGGCCTCTCCTTTGGCGCGTAGGATGTCGGGCGCTGCGCCCGTATGTTCACCGAGCGAGCGGCGTCGCGCCACCGCGGCGGCATGCGCCCACCTTGGGCGCGGTACTCCGCGGCATGGCGGAACGCGCTGCCGCGGCGGTACCACATACACAATGAATGGGTTTGCCGCCGTCCTCTTGCGCTTGCCGCGTTCTATCTGAAAGGGCCTTTAGCCAGACCCATGGTGCCAGTTATCTAATCATTAGTTTGCCTATCCGATGGATTCTGTTTTTGTCAAGAAATCACTGTTTTGTGTTAAAAAGCAAAACAAACAAACAAAAAAAAGGAATCAGCCAGCTCATTAAAAGCAGCCCCAATAACTGGATAGCTGTCACAACCTTTGCTTTTACAAGGTAATATAAAACAAGAAAATGTTAAATCTTGTGCCGTGTACTACTAACAGCAGACAGTAAAACTATTCGGCACCATTTTTTTCCTACAATAAAGATCTAGCTAACAGTATTTCAGTCTACTACAACAGAATAAATACAGATCTTAAATGATCAGCAGAGGAGAGAGAAAAAAAAAGATACATGAGTGGCAGGAATGACAGAAACATAAGAAGGGACATTAGTTTTGGGAGAAAGATTTAAAAGATGACACAATGCCGAAAAAAATATTTATGACTAGACAGATAGGGAGTCCACATGAGATACAGACATGTATTTATTACTGCTAACCCATTAAACAGTCATGACAAACTCATGGCTAATATATTAACAGACTTATGCACTAACATCCATTATTTATTCATCATCAAAAATTCAATCTGGCAGACTGTGCACCATTATTCAGATGTGCTGGGGGAAAGTGGCACATTTGAATAAATGAGGATTGCAGGCCTCTCTCCCATGGCATCTTGTTATTCCAGAACCCTCTCTTTAAATGATTCAAACATTAAATCGGTCAGAGAATGTAGGAGAATGATTGTTAAGAGGGGGAAAGGGGGGGGGGATACCCTCCTTGGCTCACAAAGCTGGATTTACTTTGAGAAGGAACATTTCATTGTTCTTGGCCCATTTAAAAAACATCAGACTCAAAGCGACTGGAAGTGGCTTCATCATATATCATCTAGCTTTAGTTTTTCATTAGCAGGAAAGAAAACATTACGTTTTCTGCATGTTTCGACTTGCATCGCATTCCAGGGCCAGTTTCTGACCCCCTGCCGTCCCTGCGGTAGACAAGCTCATATTTATTACATTTTTGGTTTGTCTTGTTTCCTCTGATGAAATTCTGCACCTCTCTGCAATACCTGAGTCTGAATGAGATTGGATATGGAAATGTTGAGTACTGCAGACCAGTGGTTTCTGCTGATGTTGTGGAACTTGGCAGCATGAAGAACAGGACATATTCCTGCGAGAAACAAACACTCACTCATAGAGACGCGTCTGTGAATGCAGACACATGGAGACCTCAGCTGATGTGAGCTAAATATAGAAATATAAAATTTGGTTGTGATTGTAGATCGTGTCAAAAGGCATTTTGGGAAAATGTAGAAGAAACAGTCAACATCTTCAAAAGTCACGTTTCTAAGCACTCAATAAATCCATTTCTGCTGACACAGCCAATGGTAAAAGATTTGCCTCCACCCACATTAGCAGTTTTCTGAAGAACAATAGAATTTAAAATCAAATGCCAACATCATTTTAAAGATGGACGCCATCACAGCTTTACAGCCTGGACAGTGATGGAGAGCCAAACATCTGCACCATTTCTCAGCCATCAGCATTGGCAAAATGGGGTTGGAAATGATGTCACCTGCTGAAGGCAGCTTACAATTCTGAGGCATTTTGGCTCAGTCCAGATTGCCTCACTCAGGACTGACTGATGTCCTCACAAGAGCAAATGAATGCTAAATGCTGTTAGAGATAAAAGTGCACAGTAGGATTTGAATAGCAGTAGAGTTGTTCCAATTCTGTTAACAATATCAGAAATGTCTCAGATTCTGACAAAAATGGTGGTATCAGTATCAGTCAGTACTGGACTTCCGGCACCGATCCGATACCACGTAGTTTATTAAAACAGGAATCTATTTACTGATGAGCTCTGTTAGATCTGACACAGTTCTTCTTTGCTGCTCTTAAAACTGTTGCGCTGTGCTGCTGTCTGCAGCCTGTTTTGCAGAGGCGAGGAACAACTGATCACCTGACACCTGTTAGACAAGGAGCTAACTAGTAATCATGTCGGTAGTGTGGCAATATTTCACACTGGATTCCCCCACCAGCAAGACTGTACTTGTAACTAAAAGGCCTTTATAAAGGATCATGAGTCAGCCCTTATCACAGTAATAATCATATCACAGTCATGCAGATGTAATATGCTATAAATATATTTTTTTCTTTTATAACGTAGTGGTATTGGTACTTGGTATCAGCTGATACCCACTGCACAAGTATCAGAATTGGTATCAGGAGGAAAAAAGATGGTATTGGAACATCTCTAAACAACAGTTTTTGACAAATGCCATTTAATCATGCTGCCATCTTTGGACACAAATCTGGTTTTGAACAATTGAGGTCTGTTTTTGGTTGTGTTGGGATTGGTTGATCCGTATGCTTCTAAAACACTTCCAGGGTTTTCTTAGTAATGCTCTATTTAAGATTACAGGTGTTGTATGAACATTTGGGAGTTCTTTCAGGCAACTTCTGCAGACATGTGAAATTAGACTTTAAAATGTATACAACACAAAAGCTAGAAGGCTGTACCACCAAAGGAAGTATGAATGATATAAGAACTTGCACTGGAAATGTATTTTTAGTGACAGTGAAAGTCAAATTTCACAAAGCATTGTATAAGTTATGGCAACACGGATGTAGAATATATTAAGAAGCTGTAAAAATCCAGTCAATGTTAAGGTAAGGCTATCTGAGAAATAGATGTGGGTATGGTAAAATACCACAAGTCAGATTGCCTTTCAAGCCATAACAGCATTAGCTCTCTAAGGCATGGACAGATGAACTGCTGTCCTCTGGAATCTGGGAGTAGATCTGTTGGGTACTGTGGGTTGCAGGCTGGGGTGTTCATATTTGTTCATGGTTGATAATACTGGGATCTGGGGAGTTTGAAGGCTTCGTCAAGACCTTGGGCTTTTTTTTTCATGTTCCTTGAGCAGCAGCTTTTGCAGCATGTTCAGCTGGGGATGTTGCTGCTGTTGGGGAGAGGATTTTTAATGGGTTTGCTCTGTGACAACATTTAAAGATGCATTGAATGTTAGATTAACATCCACACACAGGAATCACAAAATGATTGGAAAGTGTTGCTTTGTTATTCACGCCACCTGTGACTCCGTGGTTTTAATATAGCTAGCTGATAAATGACATGAACTGCAATTATGTAGTGCTTTTTTATTCCTTTTGACCACTTAAAGCGCATTTAGACTGCAACACTGATACATTTACACACACTCAATACAACGCCTATTAGTCTGTGTAGGCATTTACAGCCTATACAGTGTTTTTACCTTTCATACACACAACAAATGGATGCATCTGAGGCAGTGTGGGTTTATTGTCTTGCCTATGTGGATGACTCCTCCTGAGCTACAGGTAATGTAATGACTATGTAATGACTGTGATGGAACTGTATTATACTTTATATTATATTATAATATTATGAATACTTAGTTGTTTGTGAACAACCTTGATAAATATTCTTGATCCCCGCCTTAACTCTGTAGGATCTTGTTGCATGATGGATTATAGAAGGTGTTGGTATTATCCTTTTCAAGTATATACATGAGGTGGTGACGTAACCTGGACAAAAGTTAACCAGCTGCTGGACATGTTAGTGAACTTCATTTAAACTGAAAAATATCTTGCTTTTTCAAGCCAGCATGTTAGCATGCTAAACCGGCTTAACTTATATTTTCGGTTTTACGTGGGTCCAAACCGACATCATATCCTGGTTTTCACATGACCAAGAACAGACTTCCTGGTGAAAACAAACCCTGTATCAGACCTGTGTCTATAGTGGAAAGTGATCCTTTGGTCCACTTGTTTTTGTGGTTTTAAGTTTTAAGCTTTTGTCATGTCGCACAGTTATGTTGACAGTTTCAGTGTCAAGGCTGTAAAAGGATAGGAAACGTTTCACCGTAAACTCAGAAACTGCATCTGCACGGCAGACTGTGAAGGCTGTTGATCTTGATTTATTTGGTTTTATCAACATTTGTGCCATCTAAGTTAAAAGCATTTATTAAATAACAAATACTGTTACTATTTCAAAGTTTTTTCTTTGATTTGCTTGTCAGAAGTCTCATAGAGCTATGACAAATATTGCTAGCCAGTTAGCATGCAAATTCTGCTTTGCTTAGTTTTCTTTTTGTTAGCTTGAAAAACTTAGTTTACATTTCACTACATATTGTACGTTTAATAGAGCTTGTGAGAAATTAAAGATACACAATGTAACTTTTAGACTTTAAAAATATGCATTTCTGACACAGCAACGTGCATTTTCGAGCCTTCACTGCCCAGAGGCGTCCCAGGGCTCAGAAACAGCAGTATATAAGTTTCTCATCCGGGACGTGGCCGTGACGTTGCAGCCGACTAATTGTGCACCGCATCAATTAGTAAACGGATATGAACCAGACATGAACACAGTGGGTGTTTTGAATGTGCATCATGTCAGATTTGGTAAAGAAACACAAGGAAACATTACCGGAGGAAGAGAGGAAAAGAAAGAGAAGAAGGGACAGAACAAGAGTCAAGATAAGGCTGTCTTTTACTGGCTGGAGGGAGCTCACAGTACAGGTACGATGCAAGATGGATGCTAGTTTGATGGTTTGTTGGATGCTAGATTCAATAGGGGACGCGTCACTGAGAAAACTGCTAAAAGTTCCGTTCTGTGTCTTTAACATCAAGAATCTTGATCATCTTGGCTTAGCATGTTAGCATGCTAACATTTGTTAAACTACAGCAAATACAGTGTATGAGAAGCTCCAATAAATTGGTAAATATATTGGGCAGATTTATATAATGGATGACAGATTATAACAAATAATAAAGTATGCTTTATTTGAAAAAAAAAAAAAATCACATAATACCTTCCATATTCATCTTTACCTTGCTTTGGGAATCATAAACTGACTTTTCTGGCATGCTTTAAGATTATTAAGGTATGTGTATTTTCAGTTTAATCATTAATAAAGCCTGTCAGTGCAGAACCGTGTCTTAGTCATGTCTGCCACCTTTAGTTAAATCTCCCTTACAGGTGCAATGACTTATAGATTAAGCATGCACAGCTGAGTTGGACTGTAACTGTAACAGATGCGAAAGATTTTATAAGACAAAAAGGGAAAAAAAATCTCAAGTCCAGGGACTTTTGCAACAGATGCAGAGATGCAGAGAGAGATAGACATATTAATTGTCACATAACCACCAACAGATTCTTAAAATGTTCATCAGCTTTGTTTTGGTTCATACAGCATCTTTTTTAATCCCCACCACATGTTAAACTTATTTTCTCTCCCCCGCAGCCTCCCTCACTCAGGGAATTGAATCTGGCAGCCTCCTCACAGGCTTCTATAATGTGCTAACATAAGAAATCAATCAGACTCACACTATTTCTACAGCCCCTCAGCTCACATTGATTTATTGCAAATGTGGTGAAGATGAAGAGAGAAACTCTTTAGCACTATGGGGCAGTGTGGTCAAGGGGAGTAGAAGCAGAAGAGGAGGATGATGACGGGTTTTGGATGAGAAGTCGTGGATTTTGGCGTGCTGACCTCTGCTGTGATAGGCTGACGTTGTTCACCCTGAGGTCGTACCCTGTCAGTCAGCAGCCAGGGAAAAAATGATGAAACTGTATTTTATGTTTTAGATGGCTGAGATGTGTTTGCTGTGTGCGACAACTGCTGTCAGCCTGTAGTGGGGGTGGGTCAGGGATCGGCGAGAGGTGGTGGCTTTGATTCTTCCCAGAAGCTATCAGTGAACTAACTGGACAAAACTCCAGCACCTGCTTCCGCATTGCAACTTTCTTGTCTTGTGGAAAATTTGCACTTGGTCTGGTGAAATGTTGAGCTTTTACCATAGGAAGTAATTACTACATGTAATATTCCCCTAATACATTCTTAAAACCTCCTTTCCTTCTTTAACCAGATGCAATTTAACATTTTTTTCTGACTCCAAACGTGTTATCTCGCAGTTGCCGCTCTGTTTATGACTCAGAGCAATTTCATATTGCATGCGCATGCAGCTGAGAGCATATCTAGAGGGATGCCTCACCAGTATGTGTTGTTTGCCATTTTATACACCTCGAGAGTGAAAGGCTTGTTTATCCGTTTTGTAAAAGATGACTGTCTGTGGGGCAGACAGATTAAGTATGTGCTTAACAGCGACTCGGGCATACACTCATAGACACCAGAGGGAGCTGATGTAGATGAGGATTGGAGCGGATTAGCAGGACAGGACAAGACTGTTGGCAGAATAAAATCTTATATTTCTATTGGACTACTTTCATAAAGTACATGAGCAGGGAAATATACATTTGTCCGTGGCCATATGGAGATCCGCTGCGTGGCTGTGGGTGTCTCTCTGCGGGAGCTGTGAGGCTGATGGAGGGGTTGAAGAGAAGATTAAAGTGATAATGTACATCTGTAATCCCCAGCACTTTAGGAGGGCAAAGAGGCGAAACTGCCTCCAACGAAACTGAGCCTGGCATGAGTGGGGAGCATCGATGGCCACCGGGATCAGTCGTCACCATGGTAACAGATTATTCAGAATAATTATCCACCATATGTGCCTTGTCACAATTAGAAGTTGGCTGTGAGCCAGGGCATGGGTCAAACACTGATCAGAGATTTGAGGGTGCATGGTGGCAAATGCAACCCCCCCCCCCTACAGTAATACACCGTTTATTAGAATAAAGTTCAGTCACATCAGTCACACAACCCACAGATGCTAAGCTCCTGAGCAGAATTTCTTCGAGAATCTGATACTACCAGCTGCACCGCTTTGTCGCAGTAGTTTTCTCTAAATGTCATTGCATACTGAGCATATTGAGCTTTCAATAGCCCCCCAATAACAGATCTTACAAAATGAAAATCAGGAAATGAATAAAATGGATTTGCGATTTCAATCAGACTACTAAGCCTCTTGAATCGACTGTTTAGCAGAGTATCAAGCCGAGGAAATGACTGTAAAGAGAGTTTGCAAATGTGAGCTGACAAAAGCTCAAGGAAGGGAAAAAAAGAAAGAAAGAAAAAAAAACTTTTTGAGGTTTGTTCTCAGGACCGGTCCTTCCATTAGAAGTCCAGACATTTTAACTCATCACTGCAGTCCTCCCTCAGGAGTTATATAGAGAATGCTTCGTTTCCCATAAGCTGTGTTCACACTAGTACACTGGGAAAACCTTCAACAAGGTGCAAAGTGGTTTATCCATTATAGTCAGCCATTTATTTGTCACTTGAGCACATGTGAGAAAGTCATTTCGAGTGAGATACTCTATCCTGTTAACTAATAAAGCGAAAGCTTCAAAATCAATTTTAATTATTGTAGAGATTATTCTTCAAAAAAAAAAAAAAAAAAAGATATGAGTGCTATCTTTTGTGCCATCTATTATCTTATTTTCTAGTGATGACATCCTCTGGAGAAATCTCAACTCCATCTAATTGTGAATTTCGTAAAAACTATTTGGGGAGAGTAACATAAGAATAGCTTTATCAGTTTTAGGTTTCTTTCAACACCTCAGGTTGATTAGTACAAGCGGTCAGATAGCACGTTATGTACAGCGATGCTGCGTTTCTCTAATCAAATTTGTCTTATCGTGCAAGGTGGGACCACGAGGTTCAGATGCAGCGACACATTTCGGACAGAGCCGAGTTGCATTCAGACAAGCCACAAGTTAAAACACCAATTAAGCTTCTCACACTGCTTATATCTGCGGTCTATTAGATTGTCACCCATCACTATTAGGTGGCACTTGAAGGCCTCTGGCATTCTGGGAAAATAATTACATTCTTTCTGCGTCATAATTACTGCTTTGAAAGTGGCTCTTTCAAACACTAACAAAGGAGGCACTTACTCCTTCCATGTCTCCCCATTCCTCTCGCCCCGAGCTCTGCCTTTCTCATCTCGTCTGTTGTCTCCCCAGACACTAATGAAGTGGTTTAATCTCGTAACTCCAGTGGAATTGTCAGCAGAGAGCTGCATTAATTAAGTTCTTCTGCGTCTTCATTTTGAAGTTCCCACGTTTTGAGAGCGAGATGCACATGTGCTCATGCTTACCATCGTCACTTATTCATGTATTCAAGGAGGATGAATTGATTGAATAAATAAAAATGAAAGTATTTCAGTTTTATTCTATGACAAGTGTGATAGGAGATTCATTTTTACCATTAGCAACTGTGTTTTACACTCAAATCTATTGTGGTCTAATTTTATAAAAAATTCACTTGAGATTAAATTGAGCTGAGCGGTTGTCCTGATCCAGAATAATTACAACCCACTTTATTCTTACACTGAAAAAATTATTTTTTAGCCTTGTAAAAATCACTGATATAAAAAGTAAATTCTACAAAAGTTTTGTGTTTCGCTGTTTCACTTAAAAAAGGCATAATTTTATTAAATGCAACTTGACATTTCTTTGTATATTGTTTTTATCTTCATTTTAAATTGTAAGTAATTATTAAGCTATTTGTATTCAGTGTATTTATTATGTGATGAACTTCTAAAAAGCAAGTAAACTTTACTTTGCCTACATAGTCCTGTCAGAGGGGGCAGGGCTATTTTCAAAATTCAACATATCTGGACCATAAAGGCTCATGGGAGATGCATATTTAACAGGAATATAACCTTTTGTGAATGCTTTGCTATAAATTTGAGTTATTTGCAGCGACGTGTTCGGACCAAGCACGATTTGGGCATCAAAATCGCGCCTGACGCCCAAAGTTGGACGCTGGGTCACTAAAAAGTCAAACGCTTGATTTCCAGCGTCTTGACGCCCCTGACGCGCGGCGAGAAATGCCCAGCCAAGGCGCGCTCGACGCGCCTCTGGAGGAGCCCCTCCTTTTTCTTTTTCCTGTCACCGGTCTGTCTGCACCATGGCAGATGCAGGAGAGAGAGCAGCTCAGCTTTATGTGATAAATAAAGCTAGGGAACGTCGTCGGACATCTCTGCTCTGTATCTGGTTCACCAGATAATTCCAGGTGTTCTGAGTGTGATGAGTTTCATCATTTACTCCAGGAGCTGCACACTGGCGAGAGGAGCTTTCAGCCGTCTGATCCGGCCCAGTTTAACATCCCACTGTCCCGATGCGGGGCAGCAATAAAAGCCTATTACATCCCATCAACACAGCAGGTCAGCAAACCACCGTTCAGACACCGGGACTGGACGCGGATCACAGTTTATCCTCCTCTGTCTTCAGAGAGAGAGGAGATTCCCCTGGTTCTTCTGGGTGTTTTCTGTCCTGTCATAAAATGTGTTTGTGTCATGACATTAAGTCGCTCTGATTGGTCGACGCCCCGCTTCAAGACACCAAAGTTCAGATTTTCCAACTTTGGCGTCTGCCACTCGTGGCGCGCCTAACATGTCAAACGCTCAAAATCTCAAAACCTGCCACATGGAATGCGCATAACGTGCCTAGATGCACCGCGCCCGCCGCGTGAAATGCGCTGCAGGGTTTTTAACGCCTCCTCGACGCGCATCGGCCATTGAATGTAAACCTGACACCCTTGATGCCCAGATGTCTGAACACACCGTTAGACAATGCTTATTAGACAATGTTGGCAAGTTCTGTTGTGTTTGAATTGTAAAGATGCTACTGTGAGTGAGAAGAACAGTACAGATAACTAAAGCCACCCCTGCCATTAATTGCAGATATCTCTACTAGGGCTGAAAGATATATTGTTATCGTATCTATATCGAGATATGAACATTCACGGTATTAATATTGCAAAAGCAACTATATGAAAGATATAGATTTCCCCTGTGCTTGTCCTGCATATAAAGCTCTGGAAGTCACAAACAAAACTGCACTTTCCACCAAAGTGCTTGGTTTTCAACGAACCCATAGTCATATCGTATCGTATCGATATTGAGATGTCTGGCATGAATATCGAGATATGAAATTTTGTCCATATCGTTCAGCTCTAATCTCTACATCCTTGTCTTTGTTGTTGGACTTGTTGACATTTAACTGTGTTTGATATTTTAACCGTTTATAGCAACTTGTTTGTTGGTCTGTCCCTGTGAGGATATTAAAGAATACTTTTATATATTATTTGTTTCAATGTGAGATTTTCAGTTTGATGCAAACTGAGTCTAAAGTCATTTTCACACGGGACCCATTTAGGTTGACCTAACTGGGTTTTGGTACCGATCACAGCACAGCTGGGTCTGTGTGAACACGCTACTTGCGCTCGTGGTCGACATAACTCACCGGCTCATGGACCGGCTGTACTGGGTGGTGTCGGAGCAGCTTGCGTCGACCTGAAATGTGGTGTGAGTGTTGTGTGAATGCACACCAACTTTAGCTCGGCCTAAATCCCAGATACTCCACCTTTTTTAACTAAACAGGTATCCGTAGGCAGCTGTACTGATGGGATATCCTTCTTATTGACAGTGTTACATTACAATTTTAGGGTTACACGGCATGCATAACTGTAACGTTTAGTATCATCTTGTGTCTGCTAGCTACTAATGTATTTCAATATTAAGATCAGGACGTTTACAAACTCTGGACAAATTACCAACAAGGGCTAGCAGGCTTAGTGTTAATGCTCATGTTTACTACTGACAGGTACTTGGCTGGCCGATAATATCTGCGTATGGTTGGACTTCGCGGTTCAGCAGAATCAATCTGCCCCTTGCTTCAGTTTGTCTGGAAATCCGCCGCCTCCAGTGCATAGCATTGTTATCCACACGCAGCTGCGTCTCGTCTTAAACATGCTCCATCATTCACATGTGTTGTGTTCACAACTCAGCCACGCTATACAGCTGGAACACGTCTGCTTCCGTCTGGTTGCCATGGATACACAACGCTCCAGTCTGTAGAACAATTGCTGGGCGCGGTGAAAAAGCATATGTGAAACGGAGCCGTATTAGTTGAACACTGTAACCTTTTCACTGCTGCAGCAGCGCCTGGCTCGACCCAAATATGTGTGAAAACGACCTACAGTAAGTAAAACTTACTAATCAGAACAAAGTAAAACTCATCAGCAAAGTAGATAAATAAGAGTAAAAGTTACTTGAGTTATTCTTGTAAGAATTACTCGTATAGCTTACTTGAAGATAACCCTTGTACAATTTACTCAACATTTCTGTGTGGAAAAACTTTCCTAGGTTTTTCTGAGTAAATACTTCATTTTTTTTCCATTGTATTTTTACTCTCCAGTATGAAACTACATAGCTAGGTGATATAAAACACCTATCAGACATGAGGTGAGCTTGACTTTATTTGGCAGTTTTACTTCAGTAAATGTAATAAATAGCTTTTCTGTTACTCTCTGAGCATGGCTGATGTTTAACACACGCTAACCACACTCAATTGGTCCATTCGAGCATTCACTCTTCTTTGATGTGCTCCTTGCTTTCCTCCAAATGTTAATTTGGACAGCTTTTATTTGACAGAGCCTTATTTCTTCGCAGGCATTAAAAAAAAAAAAAATAAAATAAATAAACGACTGTTGCACCAGTTCTTAAAACTCTTAGAAACCAAGCTGCTGCTTTTGCAGCTTGAGTCTCGAGGAGTCTCAGCTTTCAGGAAGAATTGAATATGTATTTTACACGTGTACTGTACCAACTAAAGCTGCCTAAGCTCCACTTTCATTCTGATAACAGTAGTAAAAGTAGAAAATGCCCTCTGTAATGTCCATGTGCTGTGTTTATATTTGCCAGTGGACAGAAGTGCTTATGTGTCAAAAAGTCACATTATATGAGAATATTTTCAGCTTATGTTTAGGAAATGTGAACCCTGCATGTATCTCAACTGAACAAAGTGAAAGTTTTTGGAACACCTCATCAAATCATCATCAAGGAAAATCAGCTCTAGTATGATGCCAGATTTGGAATGAACCCAAATTAGATGCTTGCATAATTTTTTCTGCTGATTTTCTTCAGATCTGGAAGCCGTTTATTATCAGTTTAATTTCAGCTTATTTGAATCAAGATAAAAAGGAAAGGAAGGACTGTGAAATACATTCATGGAACCAAAAAGTGTTTCTGTCAAGCTCTGGAAATGCTTCCAGCAGTCACAGCAGCACAGATGGTGTTGTCACCTTATAAACAATTGTGTTAATGAGAAACATTTTCTGTTTGTTTTATTGTATCCTTCCTTTCGATTAGTGGCTTTAGTGGCTTCCAGTGTCATGTTATTCTTGTAAATCTGACATATCCCCTCCTCCATATTTAAGCTTTGCTCTTGTATTTGGCTTAGAAACCACACAGTGGTGTCATCTTATGTTAAAACATGGCCATCAAAATACTGAATATCAGAACTTACACACTAAATGATAAACAGTTGATTTCATTCTGGTATTGCAGAAGAAGGAAGAGCAAGAGTGGAAAACATTATGCAGCTAATGATGAAATATGGCATATCTGTTAGATTAATCCAGCTGTTCATATACAGGCACAATTTTGTAAAATGCTTTGCAAAATGATTGCAGTCAGTTCAAATAACTGCGTTCTGGCAGCATGTATTAACTTTGACAGGCCTTCTAATGGCACTTATTGTAGCAAAGCTACCACTTTGGGTGGTTTTCAGTACTTTGGCAGATGTTAAATGTTTTAACTGTGACTGATTTTGTCAACACCAAGGTACATTGCAATGTAAAGTGCATTGCAGGTGTGTTATCAAATTGAAAATGCATGTTAAGGTAATGAATGATTATCATCTGAGTAAAGCTAAACCAGAATTTGAAGGGTGCACATTGCTCTCCCACCTTATTTTACTTTTTGATGTGTTCACAACTGTCCAACTAAAGAGTTTCCCAGCTAACATTTATATAAAAGGACTGAGCAAATAGTAAGTGGACTGAGAAGCAGGCCATGCATTGGATTGTGAAAGGGGTCCTTATTGGCTCCAAATTAATTGCCAGTGTGTGTATATTGCAGTGTGCAAGGTGGGCCCCTTATGTGTTTCCCCATTCAACTGTTAAACCCAAATTTGTTTTGCTTTTTTCAAGCTCATGCACTCATTTCTAATCCATTATTGAAGTAAAAGCCCATCTTAGTTTGCCCATGTGGGCCTTGCAGGCCTGTCCCAGATGAGCCATAGATAATATGCCCATTTGTAACCTGCACTGGCTGAGAAGCCATGTACCCAAGCATAATATGTGTGGGACCCACCATATGGTTGTTTTGGATCAGGTGTACAGATGCAGGCATGAAAAAGTTCCGCCTCTTTCTGCCAGAAGTGATGCAGTAATAGTGCACTATTACTGCACTATCACTGGCTGAACAATTTGTCCCACAAATACATCATCATGCACGGTGTCCAAACTTGGCATGTGGAAACGTCCTTGTTCCGGGCTTTCATTTATGCCCTGAAATCGTTTCCCCTGGGCACACAGGCGTTTCTCTGTGCGATTGAATTAGCAGGCAAGTCGCTGGTAAGTGGCTGGTAAGTGGCTGCCAGTTGGCAAAAAGGGGAACTTTTTCATGCCCGCATCTGTATAAACATGTAGTATTTTCTGTAAATGATGTGACTTATGTGATCCTATGAAAAGATGGTTACTGCTGTTCACATTTATCTGTTTGTGGGCTATCCCAAGTTAAGACTTTGAACATACAGTACAATCATACAGTGCAATCATTGAATATACACGTAAGTTAATCCATATCCAAATGTGTTTAAGTTGGTCAAATGCGACAAATATTAATTTCATATGTGATATTAATTTAGATACACCCTATGTTTTATTTATTCATTTATTTTTGAATAAATGTTTTAAGTGCTGTGGAGCCCCCCCCCCCCCCAAATAACTCAGTTGTGAATGATGTTGCTAAAAGATTCAGACTTTACCGAAGCTGGTTCCAGAGAAAACAGAATAATTTGATAAAAATTGTAATAACTCATGATAAATAGGATTATTACATCTCGCCGTACCTGAATTTCTGTTCTGATTTGTTTTGTTTTGTAGTTAAAAGTAAATAAGGCCCCTGCGGATGTTTGGACATTTATGAGAACATGATTTCCTGCCTCAGTCTCGGCGTCTGTTGAAAATGTTTTTCCCATCATTTTGTATTTTCAATAGAGTCTAAATTGGGAGTTTTCTCCTGTCTGTCCTGATCTGCCACAGAAGGAATACTTCCACTTGTTTCAAGGCCATGCAGAGTTATAATTCTGTGGTTATCAGAGTAATTAGATGAGTTAACTGTTCTTTGGGACTGAATCTGACATTATCAACCATTTGAACAAGAGCATTAACATTTACCTGTGACTGATAATACCTCT
Source organism: Atherinomorus stipes (assembly GCA_023101725.1). Taxonomy (NCBI): domain Eukaryota; kingdom Metazoa; phylum Chordata; class Actinopteri; order Atheriniformes; family Atherinidae; genus Atherinomorus; species Atherinomorus stipes. The sequence goes on from JALJCO010004771.1 coordinate 698,834, forward strand.
TGAAAACGCAGTGATCAAACCTCTACACAATCTATCAAGAGGCCCCTTTATGATGCATACGTATCCCAGTTCGGCAGTATGCGCTGCACTTACTGCCGGTAGTGTCAGAAAGGATGTAGAGCACAGAAATTCAGAGTGCTTCCATTATAGTGCAGGCCCTATTGAGAAAATTGATTTTGTTTTTATGAGAAGTACCAGTTGTGGTGTAGTATTGGTATGTTTCATCTTTGCTACTGCTAACTGCTAACCAATATTCCCTCATTCACTTCCAGATGAGGGCATTTATGATTGATACGCAAAGAAAAACTCTTTCAAATTGATGTTAATGAACAGAGCTAGATACTATGCTCTTAATTCATTAACTCATTTATCTTTGTTTTTCCCATCTTGAAGTCTTCCTAGACAGCACATAGGTGAAATATTGCCCTTGATATGTCAGAGAAGCTACTTTGACAATGAAAGAAAAACTTGAGCTCATGATAGGAAAGTTCACTTCTTTTAAACCCGTGACCTTAGAAGACCAATATCTACTACAGCACAAGTTCCCTTTGGGGAGAGAGAGAAACATGCTGCACTTGCCACCCAATAGCACTCAACCAAAGCATCCTTGACTCACATGCACACACATTCACACACAAAAACGCACACTGATAGAGATACATGCAATTTTTCACATAAATGAAGCTCTGCACATCCCCGCTCAAACTCCCACGTACGCACGTATTCATATCTTTCTTCAGGGTGCGAGTCAAGGAGCAAACACCATGGTTGTTGTGCATCATCTGCAGAGAAATCTGATCTTGTTGCTGAGCACGTCGAGATTAAGAGCATCACCTGCATGCAAGCTTTGTTGCAGAGATGCACAATGGCATAGATGGATAAAGATAGACGTATAGAAACTCATACTTTACACATGCATGAATACATGAAAGGACACCTCAAAGTGCTGATTGTATACAACCATCATTCATTCTATAAGGTAGCTGTGCCATGAAGCAAAGACACAGTATCCATAACATGTATTATTTATGAGTACCTGTGGTTTAAACATAAAGCTGTATGCAAAAATATACATTAAGGAGAAGCTCATCATTTCTGCTTGTTAAAAGTCTGACATCTCATCACATTGCTATTAAAATAGCAAAGCTGTGTGGTGAAGATCCATCTTGCCTTTTAATGGTATTTCTTCTTGCTTGTGTGTGTAATGTGTTTGTCTGCTGAGGTATGTATGAGACTTGTGTTGCATGATTGTGGTGGTGCACTTAACTGTGCTTGCAATTGCAATCACGGCTATAAGTGGCCTGCAATTTCAAAAAGCAAAATTAAAGTGGGCCTGGAAAGGAGACAGAAAGACATGTAAGGCTGTGAAGCCGAGATGTGAGGGGGCCTTGATGAGAGTCATTCTGATTATTCCTGACACACATAAAGCATGGTTTAGCATCATAATTACGTTTTTGCTATTTCATGGGATGATCGGAGTGTTTCTTTAGAACAGATTGTTTATGTGTTTTGAGGAGACATTAGGAAAGTGGTCATTCTGTTCTTGAGAACACTCACAGTAAAATAAGAACATTTTCTTATTTCACCAAAGTGCTGTTTTTGCATTTTTAATCCCCATTAGAAAATGTTACTGCTGGGTGACTATCCTGCTTGTGTGCACTGATGCTCCTGAGTCTAATGTTTCTGACATTTTATGCGGTCATACTCAAATCCTACATACTTAACTTGCATCTTACGTATAAAAATTTCATCTCAAGTCAAGACAAGTCAAGTTTATTTGTATAGCCGGATAGCACATCCAGGAAGGCATTCGAGACGACAGGAAAACGAGTCCATACAAAGAAATGAATGGAAAGCTAAAATATATTTCAAAGAGAAGATTCAAAGAGACAAAAATGTCTTCAGGTGTCTGGAGGATGGAAGAAAAATGGAAACAAAAAAACAAAACAACAAATTAAATAAAGTTATTTTTTTACATGTTGAAACAACCGGAGATCTTCCTTTTCTGGGTTTTAAAGATTTTCCTCTAAAACAGGTTTTACAAGATGCTTCTAGACAAACCATTCCAACATTATAGAGACGGTTTACTTTCCACGGGGCTGCAATGATCGTGTTTTTGCATTCCAATGTGTGTGCGTCTCAGGGACAGTGGGTGACAGACTCAGTCCCTGTGAAAGCTCCAAGGACAAGCAGCGGAGGGTTGAGCGGGTGATTTGTCTCTTAGGATTGAACTCAACCCCCCTGGTCCCCCTGCAGCCCTCTCCTCTTTCTTCTTTCCCTGCACGCTGTCTTGTTTTGAAGGTGAAGAGCATCTCTCTCTGTGTTTGCATGCATACATTTATAGCTGATGCAGCTGATTGTGTTTCATGGACGTGCAGATTTTGATTGATATGGGCGGGACCACACTTTCGCTCAAACCACAATCAGACTGGCACGTAGATACTTTATGTTGACTAAAATAAGAATAGTCTGTGTTTTCTTTTCTCTGCCTTTTTTCAGCTGTTGGTACGCAGTGTGCAGTTTAAGATAAATGTGGTGCCACCCTTGCATGTTATTTATATAGTTCCTCAGATGAACACAGAACGCTACACTCAAAACATAACTACTGTATGTCTTAGCTTACAACAAAAACTGGAGAAAAAAAAATCAGTGTATTTAATGCTTTTCCTCAACCCTACACATCTCTGAAGACTGAATGATGAACCATTTTTAAATCAAAATCACAATTTAAAACATTGCAATTTGAAAATCTGTTAATTTTCATGTTAAATGATGTTGATCCAGGTTTAAATTCTTAAGCATTCACAGTTTCACAAACCCAGTCCCTTGGTCATAATTCCTTCTGTCTTTCATGTGTGAGTCATTTAATAAACATCATGTGATGGCTGCACTCAGCTGTGAAGTCACATCACACTTTCAAGCTTCATCATGGACTAATTTTCCATAAATGACAAAAATGGAAACAAAAAAAAAAAAAAACAGCGTGGACAGAAAACTAATCCAACTTCTGAAATGTCTTGATCAAGTTTTACTGAGTGGAGTCGCTCTAAATACACTTAAAATTCAGATCCCAGGTAATGTATTGACATTAAAGACATACCGTGTAACTTTTGGCCACTAGGGGCGCTAAACCTGTAACTTCCTACAGGCCATGCAACTGTGGCAAACTTTTAACAGTCTCTATCGGTGTGTTGGAATCGTGTTTGCAGACCACTTTGATCAGCTGATATCGAAGTCATCGAACCAAAAAGCAAGTCGCTGGAGGTCACATGGTCCAATGAGAGACGGATCTACTGCTGCAAAGTTACAATGTTTGGTGTTTGAAGAGGGCAGCCTGAAAAATCACAATTATTACTTATATTAGGTTAATATTTAAGTAAAAAGTTACATGGTGTCCCTTTAATTAAACTTCCATTTTAAGCCATAATACAACTCTGAAATGATAACAATGACTGTAGAGTCAGCTTTTTCAGCTGCGTCTCTACAGTGGACATGAAATTCTCAGCAAAACGTGAGTGTTTCTATCTTCCCCTCCCCAGGAGAGAAGGCCCCCCTCGGGCAGGGGGGGGGGGGGGGGGGGGGGGGGGGGAAGGGGGGGGGGGGATTCCGGGAAATGGGAAACTTCCTTTAAAAAACACAGATTTTTGTCCATTTTTCAGGTTGCTGAAGCAACATGTTTGCACTTTTGTGTTTGTGGGCATCAGGGTGTAATTCTGCTGTATGCAAAACAAAAAGCAAAATTATGTAATTAATAAAATTTACAATATAATAAAATACTTTTTAAAAAAACGTAACGATAAGGGGGGCGAGGGAACAGAAGAAAGAAAAAAAAAAAAAAAATACCCTGGGAAAAAGAGAAAAGTTTAAGGGGAGGAGAAAAAAAAAAGAAAAACGATGAGAGAAGAGGGTTAAGAGAAAATAAGATCAACAACATCAGAGGAAGGGGAACCTTTGGACTTCATTGTTCAGCCACATGTTGCATCTCGCAGTTGGAAGTGAAGCCTTTCATATTTTAATTTTGCATCCTTGCATTCGAAAACAGAGCTATTCATTATTTGATGTAATCTTATGGCGTAATTTTTCTCTTATGTCATAGATATATTTCTGCATGAACACTGACGTGAAGCTGGAATTGAAAAGATTAAACTGCAAATCAAAACACAATGATAATATTTGTCCAGAAAGTCAAAGTTTTTTTTTTTTTTTATATATATATATCAAAATCATTCAGACTACTTTGATCTGAAATATTCTAACTGACAAGTTGTGTAGTTTGGACAAACAACATTTTTGAAAAGGAATTTTCCCCCCTAAATAACCAATTGAGCAATTTAAGCAATCAGCACAGAGGAAAATATCTTAAACTTACAAAAATTGATGAAATAATTGGAACAAAAAGAGTTTGAGGACAGATATTCTTCCTTCTGTCTCACCTAAAAGCAAATCCTAATTTACTGTATTTGGACCGAAGGCAAGAAAAACAGAGCTTTGTGGATCTGCCATTACATCTCACATCGTACCTGTTTTTTCCTAAATCACAGTGTTCCTTCTGGTGGCTTGGGTAGTCATTATTTGTGTGCTAGTGGCCAGATAATCCCAATATACTGTATGTCCAGCGCTATAATCAGCTGGGCAGGGAATAGCCTCTTTAGAGTGTCTAAGAGCTGATATGCTGGTCATCACAGCCACAATGGCAGTGTCCTCTAAAATACCCAGCCATAAAACATAGTTGTCTGCAGAAAAGAAAATAGACACAAACAAAATAAACAACTCTTTTGTTTATGTAACACTAATTGCTCAGGTTAGTTTTTTTTTCAATCCTATTTTGTTTCATCAGGAAGGTGTGGAAGGTAATACCATTTCATCTGTGCTGTTCCTGCAATAGGAATTAAGTCTGTATTTATATCAAATTCCATTCAGTCTTTGCTGTTCATTTTGCATTTCGATGTCTCATATTTCAGAAAGATTAAAAATAGGCAATAAAAGTTCACAGAGTATTGTGAACTACAACTGAACCACAAGTACTTGAATTGGCAGAAACTGCTTCATAAACTCCTTTTAACTTCCTCTGAGCAGCAAAATCTCTCTCCACAGCACACTGATAAAAAGAAGAAAAAAGGGGATATGAAAAAGAAAGCAAAGCTCAACTTGGAGCCCTAAAAATCAGCTCATAGATGTTTATATCTTGATGAAACCCTCAAAGCTGAAATTATAAACTCCCATTTTTCTTTTTTTTACCACACATAAGCTTATGAGTTGGAAATACAAGGCAGACTCAGCAAAGCCAGTTTGGGGCCCTGCAACTTCTTTAACAAAGTGATGCTCTTGTTCTTTTTCATTTACAGTTGGTAACTAGAATCACCAGAGTTACATTTTCCCTATATTATGGATTAAATAAATTCAAGTAGACTTTTTGAACAACAAATGATCCGAATATGTAAAGCATGTCTTGGGATCAAACCTTATTAATATGTATGTGTTCAGTATCATATAGCCAATGCAATACCAGGTTCCATACTCCTTTATTTCTTTTACTGGAGGAATGTTACAGCTCTCCTCGTTCATTAATGCAGTAATCTACTGTTAAATGTTGTTTGTTGTGGCTTTCAGAAAGCAGTGCTTGCAGATAAGTTTGCACCTTCCCCTATGTTAAGTACAGAAAAACTAAGTTAAGCCCCTTTACCAGTGACACAATATGCTTCTTACTCCCCCTTTTCCCCCTCTACCCTTTCCTTTTTTCATCACTCTGTCAGTTTAAATCGTCTCATTTAGCATTCTGCAAGTCCTGTTAAATGATTAGTAAGCCCACAAGTGAATATATGCAAAGCCTCTTCCACTCCATCAGCAGCTTAGTGAGCAGAAGTCTTAAACACACCTTGCTAAATTCCCTGTTAGACACATTGCTGTATAGGTGTTCTGCAAAGTGAGCTCATATAGGCCAAAAACAACGTTTTCAAACCACCCAAATATTGCCAGTAATTCTGGGATTTTTGCCTAAAAGGCTCACGCTCATTCTAAAAGTGAACACATGCACATGCAAGCACACCCAGGATAATTCCTGTCTTCTCAGATGTGCCTCATCAGATAGGATTCTGTGTGTAAGGTCCAACCAATAAAAAGCCCAAATATTCTATTAAGTTTAAATCCTCTCTGCTGGTGGAGCTTGTGGAGTCAGATTAAGACTAGACAAACACTACGAAGCAGTCAAGCCCACACTGGGACCACTGCCAGCGAGAAGCCCCACAGATATTGGTGTTTTATTGTGGTGCCTGTGCGCATGTTTCTGTGCAAAAGCAGAAAAGAACCCCAATGTGAGCATTAGCAGACACGGGGATAAGCAAACTAAAGCTCTGATACATGCTGCTCGGTGTAATAGGAAGGGAGAGCATCAGGAATCTAAGTGGGTTGCAGCTGCTGCACACAACCTTTGTTCCATATGTGTGAGTTCACCTGTAAATGTGTGTGTGTGTGTCTTTCTCTTTCCTCTCTTGCATGAAACATACTTTGCATCCATATGTGTGCTGGTGCACATGCACGCCTACGTCTTTGTGCTATAGTAAGACACGCATGCATCTGTTTTTAGCGTTTTTCGATGTATCGATCAAACCCTGAAGTTTATTTTCCTGTATAGCTCATTTGTTAGTTTGTTTAACCCTGTCACTGTGGAGTCTGTGTTTATTTAGTGGTGTAGCTCTGTAGCTCCTCTGTGTATAGCGAGCACAGACAGCTGCAATGTTTTAGGCAGAACAGACAGAGATTTCTATCACTGACCCTTAGGCTGCTCATTAGAATTCAGCACACCTCTCATAACTCCTATCCACCAGCCACCACCATCTCTTAACTTTTTTCTCCCTTGCTCCCCCTCCCACCCCTGTCTTTCTTGCTGTGTAGCACACTGGAAGAGAATGCTAAGAGTGGAAGGGTGAAGTTATGGTCAGCTATCATAACAATTAAATTGTAAGCTGCACAATACCTGGGACTTATACTGCCTTTATGTCATATTCCACTGGAAAGCTGGGAAATTTTATGATACCCGAGTTGCCAAGATGAAGTAAATGTTGACCTTTCAACATGGCGGAGAGCAACGAAAATATCCTGAATGGGATGCATTGCATTATGTTTTAAGTTTTCTGCTGCTGCTATTTAGTTAGTTTGTAGTCTGCATTATTCTGTGACATACAGAACTTTAATATAAATGCCATTCAAACTTAGTTTTGTTTTTAAAAATATGTTTATTTTTTTTTTTTTTTGGTTTACCTCTTCAGAGCTGCTAGGCTAGATGCTGGCAAGCAGCTAGCTAGCTAGTAAGTTGAAAATAGCCTCCAGTGTTTCACTTCATTCTGACAACAAATCATTTGAACACAACGCACTGGTAATTTGAACTTAATGAGTGGAAAGACTCATCCTTTCCATACCACATGAAGGTAGCATTACTGGCAGTTTCCTGAACTGCCTGTATATCTGCACAAAATGAACATTATATGACTTAACATGGTTGTAAAAACATTACATCTACAAGCTGAAATGTAAGAGAACTATTCACCTACTTTACAGTTGGAGCTTATTTTTCATCCTAGTTTTATTGAACCCCACAAAGCCACTGTCCTTAGCCCCCTGTGGGCAGAAGTTTCAACTATAAGAACATGCTGTGATAAAATATTACCTGTTAGCACAATAGCAGTCAAGCAAAACTGTCTAATCTGGTGAAACAAGAATAGATGATGATAAAGCAGCACCTGAAGAGTTCACTTAAAAAATATATTGAATTTTTAACTATGGTCTTGAAAATGGATGAACACAAAAAGAAATAACAACATGACATCATTTTCCTTTTCTCCTAAAGTGACAGTGAAATTGATAATGAGAGGGTACATTTTTAAAACACAAACCTTATTTAGATTTAGGAAAACAATAACCTCCACCTAGATCTGTCCACATGGCTAGTTAGCAACACCATGACTGCATGTGGCTAATCAACATATTGTTATGCCTACCTGTAGGAGTTTCTCATACTTGGCTCAGCTTGTGCTACACGCACTGACGGCGAATTGAATGCTTATTCAAAATGTCTATTTTCATCACCTAACATGATTAATTCACCTTCAGCTCTTCTAGTTGCAGAGATAGAGAGGCTATCATGCTAACTTCATGCTCAATCTCACCATCTCCAATAAGCATGTGCTAAAATTTATGTCACAACATGTGAGGGAAGGAATTAAGACAAAAAAAGGGGGGGTAAAAAAAAAAGGAAAAGGAAAAGATAAAAAAGGAGGAAAAGAAAAACAAAAAGAGAGAGGGAAGAAAAAACACAGGAAAAAAAAAAAAAGAAAAAAACCAAAAAAAAAAGAGACAACGGGGGACGGGGAGTGGGACCCTTAAACGACGGGGCGAAAGCCTAATACAGAGAAAGGGAGAAAGAGAGGAGGAAGGGGGAAAAAGAAAACCATAAAAAAACAACGAAAATGACGACCTCCGGAGAACACATGCCGACCGCATTGCTGCCCAGTTAGCCAATTGTAGGTGTCCATTTGGCTCACTTGGGTGCCCATTTTGGGCTACAGTGGATCAGGTGGTAGAGCAGGTCGGCAAATGATTGAAGGATCAGCGGCTGGGATTCTGATCCCCCAGCCATCTGTCGTTGTGTCCTTGGGCAAGACACTTAACCCTCCTTGCCTCCAGTGGGGGCTCTACTGGTTCATGAATGTGTGTTCTGGTGGTGGTTGGAGGGGCCGTAGGTGCGAAATGGCTGCCACACTTCCGTCAGTCTGCCCCAGGCCAGCTGTGGCTATATGTAGTTTACCATAAATGAGGAGTGACAGAATAATGGACCTACTGTGAGTGCTTTGAGTGTCCAGAAAAGCACAATATAAATCTAATCCATTATTATCATTAATTAGCCAATCAGGCACCAGCTAATTTATTGAAAGCAATATAAAAAAAAAATGGAGCAAACTGCAGAGAGAGTGTGAACAAGTCTATCTCTAAGAAAGAAACCAAGTTTGAAAACCCCAAATATCACTTGGAATAAAAGCAGCCGTGGTTATGCCGGTGTAAGCATGTTGTACAACTTATTCTAATCTATTTCCTGGGTTGGCGAGTTTTCGAAGTCACACTTCCTACTGTGTAAACGAAGCCATCCGCGAGTCTAGCATTCGTGGCTGTTATGCCTCTGTGTTGATGTCATAACTCCTTCATGTAATGGCCAATGCAGTGAGCATAATCGTGGCTTCATGGTTCACTATGATGATGCCTGTCAACTATCTGCAATAGACGATGGAACCGACCTTTTGTCACAATCTGCTACCCAGTGGTTGCCTGTTAATGCATGAAAGATGTGATCTCTTTAGACTGCTGCTGATGGGAAAATATATGTTGTCATATGACAATTGTAAGGGGCGTATTCAGTCTCAGTCACGTTCGAACATTCACATACACACAAATTTATGACACCAAGCTCAAACAGAGAACACATTCTGATACATTAATTGCTAATGTTTACTCATCCGCTCTTAAGTAGGTAGTCGTGTGTGTGTGGATGTGTGCTTCAGTGTTGGTGTTATTGTCCCAGGCTAATTGAGCAATTCCACCGTGGGAGCAGCAGTGTTTAAGGTCACGGAACGACGTGCTCTCCTGGCGCATTTAGAAAGCCGCTGCTTTCATAATTACTCTGCTTTTATCTGTGCTGCAGCCAGAACTACTCCCAGACAAATGCACAGATAGACTCATATACTGAAGCACGTAATGTTCAGATATTGCATACTAACGCCCACATTCACTTGCGTGAGTGAACGCTTGCTTTCACACACATGGCTCGCACTCAGCCACAGTTAAAAGTACTCATTCATTCGTCTTTATTTTATACAGCAGGAAATTGTGTAGTGAGGTTTTGAAAAGCCATTTCTGGGAAGATGTGTTCAGCCTGTCATCAACTATTGAATTCAGTGATACATGATGTAGATGCCTGTTCAAATCCGTCTGCATCAGCGTGCATTTTCGGGGGTAGGCGTCCGTAGTTTATCAGTTCGTGCGGCATTTATCTCTTAACAGTGATTTTATATTTGATCTGAGAGTTTGGCTCAGAAAATGTGAGCAGTGCTTTCATTTTTTTTAAGTGATGCAAATGCAAACCCTCTTGTCCCTCTGTGTGCATGCATGTGTGTGTTTGTGGGCATGTGCTTGCATGCTTGATTGCACATGTGACCTGAACAAACGCCAACACTGGTGGCCCTGTCTGTTTGTCCCATGCAGACGTTCTGTGAATGTGTCCCCAGCTCCTCCCAACTCAAACATCGCTGGTCAGACTCAGAAACTGCCAGGGAGACCCCGGCCAAGGTAAGGCCCTGTCTCCGCCATGCACATGTGCACTCAAGCAAATACAGGCAGACATCAAAAATTATTTATTGAGATAAAATTTTCATTCTTTTCAGTGGTGGTTATATGAGGACAATTTATTTTGGTGGAGGATAAGGGGAAAAAAAACAGTTAAATACCTGCAATGCGCCATTTAAACCCCGTCACAGTTCAATTAATTGTTTACTACTAAAACTAAAGAAAACACAATAGAATGTATAAACCCAATACGTCACATTTAAATGAGTTGTTCACTTCAAACTACAGCACAAATTCAATAAAACCAATCAATGAAAGATATTGAGTTAAATATTTTAATATTTTAATTTAGCTTTTATCTGATTTCATTTACTCTTTTATCCTTATTTTTTTAAAATTTTTATTTTTTATTTTTTTTTTAAATTTTTTTTTTTTTTTTTTTTTTTTTAAAATTATTTTTTATGTTTTAGGGTAAAAAACAAAATTTTTTAAAAGTTTTTTTTTTTTTTTTTTTTTTTTCTTTTCTGTTTTTTTTTCTGGGGGGGCCGCCATTGGGGGGGGGGTGGGGGGGTCGGCGGGGGGGGGGGGGTTTTGGGGATCGCTGGGGGGGGGGGGGGGGGGGGGGCACACGTGTGGGGGGTGGGGTGTGCTGGGGTGTGTGGGTGGTGGGGGTGGTCGTCGGTGGTGCAGGTTGGGGCTGGGGGGGGGGGGGGTGGTGGGTGGGGGTCGTCTAAAATGTTTTTCCTCCCCAGCCAGATCCTTGGTTGGTTGCCATGTTGGTTAATTTAATAAATTATTATGTTTTTATTGTTTGGGTGGGTGTGTGGGGGGGGGGGGGGGGGGGGGGGGGGGGGGGGGGGGGGAGGGGGGAAAAGTGGGATTAAAGTATGTAGTTTTTTGGTGGGGGGGAGGGGGGGGGGGGGGGGGAGGGGTATTGTATTTTTTTTTGTATAGTATTTTGGATGAATTTAGTGGAATAAAATATGTATAAAAAAAGAGATATAAAAAAGAATGAAATATTATAGGAAAACGGCATAAAAGTGCATCTTTGAAAAGGTGTAAGATGAAGAATTGGAATATTGTTTTAAAAAGAAAATGGGCAATTATCTGCTGATTTAAAAAAAAAAAAGGGTATTCGCCCTCTGAAAGATATGGAAGAAATTCAGAGGGCGAATGGTTGGCTGGATGGAAATACTGTAGTCAAGCTGAGAAATTGCAGTATAATGTACATTAAGTCCCCACATCACCTCAACTATTCTTGACTAGTATATATATTCCACCCAGTTCCTTTCAGAAAAAAATAGGGCCACTCAATGAATAGTGACTCAGTCACCTGCAGAGGAGATTAAGTATCACCGACAATGATTCTCATCACAATCCGCTTTCTTGCTGCTTTGGTAAATGCGAAGGATTATTTCATATTCCACTTTACATTTTGTCACAGAGCAACAGCAATGGCATGACCTCAGCTCAAGTACCCAGACAGACAAGAATTAGGTGGATTAGGCCCTGCAGATTTTCTGATGTGAGCGACGTGATCACAGGAAAAGCAACTTGATTACGCGGCAGAATTTGTGCAGAATCTGCATTGAATGCAAATGTGAAAGTAGTACTTAAAATGCAGGTGCATGTATGAAGGTGGGATTACTCTTTTTCACCAATTCAGCAAAAGATGTGTTTGAGTTTCTTTGTGCATTAGTGTCGTTCTAAACCTGCGTCTCTTCTTTGTGGGTGAGTATTTGTGTTTAAACAAAAGATGATTTGCAAAAACAAATCCTTTGATTTTCTGCCTTTCTACTTAGCAGACAATGTCTTTTGTCTAAGAACAGTCTGTCAGTCCTGCTGTGTAGGAGGACAACGTCATGTCCATGGAGAGGAATTCTCTCTGATTCTCCACCTCTCCCATCTATCCATCAGAATTCCCTTGGCGTCCTCTCAAATCCCACATGGCATTAGTAGAGAAAGGAGAGGTTCTGAAAGCCAGCCACTAATTATGGTGTGGGCTTTTGCTGTGAGATTGAAAGACTTATTTTTTTTTGTAATAAAAATAGAGGGGAATAGGGAGAAAAGAAAACAGTTAAAAACTGTGTTAGGAGGTTGCATGAATCCCATCCTTAGTGTCATTACATTACTGCAGCTCCTTGGCTGAGTTCAGACATCATGTATTCTGCAGGGACATGAAGCAGGCTGCTGTTACATTTTACTTTTACTGGCCATCAAACTAAGACGGCAGCAGAATAGCCCCCCTCCTTTTTGAATTTATTTTTCCATTTCAATCTGACTTTATGTCAGTCTGCCCTCACAAAGTGGAACGTCTTGTTTGACCAGAGGCTTCAAACAGTTACATTATGGATGGTGCCTTTTCTTGTTAGAACTTTCTGCTCTTACTATTTGGTTTCCAAGTGACCAACATGTATGTTTATGATTAAGTTATTAAAAATACAGATGACCAATTTGCTTCTTTTTTTATATTGACCACAACAGTCAATTGTGAAAGCTTCATATTGTATTTCCTCAAACCAACATTAGCTTTCATTAATGCTGGTGATTCCTCTTAAAACAGACAAAGTCTTGACTCTACTGATTACTGCTGGAAGAAAAGGGAAAGTGAAGAGTCGGAGGTGAAGTCCAGATGGATGTTGCTCTAGCAAACATAATTCTTTCACCAGCTTCTAAGAAAAATTTGGAAAACACATACCCAGGTCTTTACTTTCCACTTGGTTCAGCATTGATTATAAAAGCATGTAGAGATAGCAAGCAACACCTTTTTATGCTGTGGTGTACAGCCGCTGTGCTGACAGCTTCCAAATATGACGATACTATTGCAACTTCTGAATCTAAGCTGCACAACTATTTCCTTCATCATTTCCTGTTTAGCTGAGAGGGGGAGTCTGAGTAAACAGGGCAGGAATTCCCTCTAGCTATATACGAAAGACGAGAAGAAACGAGTTATATTCCTCTCTCTCTGACATTTTATTTTAGCTTACAATGTATGTGTCAACAACTGTACTTAAAGACAAGAGGTCACTGCGGGGTTGCACGTTTAAACCTGGATTAGCATTCTTTCTTGTCACTACATATAAGCATGCTATTTCTTAACTGGGTACTGATTACACAATTACCATGATGGGTAAATATAACTAGCAACAGTGCAGGATTCAAAGCTTACCGAGGCAGGGTCCCTACAGGACTATATAAGTTAAATACAAGATGTTTTGACCATTTGGACAGAATTTAATCCCTATTTCATGGTCACATTGGCAACAATCAAAGGAGCAAGGGGCAGGAAAGAGTACACAAGATGTCCAGTTTTTTTTAATACTAATGGGTGATGAAGCGTTAAAAACCAAAAAGAACGAGGACACCCACATATCTCTCCATTGCCTTTAACAGGCTGGTGCTGCATAATGCGCTGCAATTTGGTGACTAAATTTCCTGCGCAGTCCTGCAGATATGATGTCAATTGACGCTGCACACGTGTCCCCAACAGTTTTGGTACAGGAAGAAAATGGTCGCCGTGGATTCAAACACTGTTAGGGATAGTTAGGGATTCTTCTGCCAACAGCAAACAACCCAGATCAACTGAAAGAGCACCAAAAAGTGGCACTACGATGAAAAAGAAGGCTTTATCAGTCATAAACAACATTGCAGCATCAGTTTGTGTGCGCTTCTGTGCCGGCTTGGCTGGTGGCTGCAGTTACCCACAATGTCAGTCAGGTCACTCTGGTGTCTCATTTCTTCATCCTGCCCCTATATCCTTTAATGACTCCTAGAATTCTAGAAAATGCATTTATTTACATCTTAAAAGAATAATTATTACATTTACTTGAGTTAGTATGAAAAGTGTAAGGGTTTGCTTCACTTAAACTGCTTAAAAATGTGATTGCATTAACACATATCCCTCTACAATTATAAAGTTATCAAAAAAAGAGAGATTGAACAACAACAACCACACACACAGAGTATATACAGACATGAAAAAATGTTGGTAGCTCTTGGTTAATGAAAGAAAAACCCACAATGGTTACAGAAATCAATTGAATCTGACAAAAGTAATATGAATACAAATTCTATGAAAATTAACCAATGAAAGTCAGACATTGCTTCTCAACCAAGCTTCAACAGAATTATTATTTTAAAAAAAACAAAAAAAAAAAAACTCATGAAACAGGCCTGGACAAAAATGATGGAAAAGACCCCTAGTAAAGACTAACATTTTTTTTTCCACGTCTGTTATATATATATATATATATATATATATATATATATATATATATATATATATATTTAATTAATAAGATAGAATAAACTAGAAAGTGAGAGCTGAGAGCACGCTACACACTGCAATCTGCAACCGATTTCAACATTAAAAAAAAAAAACTTTCAACATGAAGGAACAGATCAATTTAGCTGTGTCTGACTTCATGCATACTTCATCATACTTTATATTTCATGCAGCAATTATAGACATGTAGACACAATGTACTGTACTGCAAAGGCAGCTGCATGACAAACTGTTGGCGTCGGGGGACTTGTCCGATAAGTTTTTTTAAAAGTTTTTCTATTGTAAACTGCAAGATTTCAGTCAATTCGAGCAAAATCATCCGACTCTTCATCCCTGATGCCTTGTCTGTCCCAGACTGCTTTGAAACGAGTGATCCGAGGACGCGATGCGCGGCTGCCACCGTAGCTGCTGTTTATCGTGTCCCGTGTGATGAGTTTCACCAGGGTGGCGATGAGTTTTACCTGTCCCTGTCATTTGTCGCTCCCCATGTGTCGAGCCCATTACTCTGATTTAGGTGTGCTGCAGCACATCAAAAACCTGCAGGACAACGGCCGCTGAGGACTGACTTAGGACACCCCTGACCTAGACAGAACCCTGACATGCAAATGCAGAACATGCAAAGTCCACACAGAAAGAACCAAAGCCAGGATTAAGTTTCATTTTTGCATTTTTCTTGCTCCTTAGATCATCTACTGTAACATTTATTTTATAGAATACACATGATTGTATTCAGATCATTGTGTGCTTTCATGATCTGCCTGCAATATAAACAAGCCTACAGTATTAATTTATGCATTTACACAATCGTAAGGTTATGTCTTTCCATTCTGGCTTTGGCAGTTTAAACTGTGTTGCTTTTACCTTGAATTATAGCTTTCGTAGACATATATTAATGATGTAAAAATAATGTGTGTCTTACTGTCAGGATAATCCAGGCAGTCATGTATTGCTTTCATGTTAATAGTCAGTTTGCAAGCAATGGACATTCACTGGTTTCTTAGCCTACTGAAGCAGGGCTCAATAAAGCTGTTTTAATGTTGCACTGCTGTCACTCTGCAGCACGAGGTTATTATGCGCATGCATATGTAGGCTACTGCACAGACACCATGATGCTCACACACCACACACACACACACACACACAGCCAAATCTCAGAGCTGCACCTGTACTCATATAGAGAGAAGAAAAAAAATTTCCTTTGACATGCAAGGAAAGATTTCATAGTGCAGTCATGGTCTACATGATGAGTTAGAGCAAGGAGACACAAAAAAAATGTTATGTGCAGCATTGCTTCCCTGGAGCTCTTTTCTATGATGATGTATTTGGATGAAAAACAGGAAGAAGTGGGAAGGTTTTGACACAGCAGTGCTCTAGTTATTTTTCTTTTTTTGTGTGTTGTGTATGTGCATCTGCCTGCTGGTTGTATTACGCAGAGAGAACTGTGTTCAAATGATCTGTGTACATATGCATCAGGCAGTTAAATGGCATGATGTTCTGTCTACATGTGCTGCACAATTTATACCTTTGTTTGCTGAAACTGGAGGCAAACAAGGATTAGTGGTTCGATCACCAGCTTCCCCAGCTCACATGCAGAAGTATCCTTGGGCAAAACAATGAACTCCACTTCTCCTCCAGTGTTTGTCATGGTGCAAGTGTATGATCCCTATGAATGCACTTGATTAACTCATTTACAGTATGAGGATGAATAGTTACTAATAATCTAATTATAACCACCTATTTTTTTAAAAACAAAGGATGTTTGCTTGTTGATACATGCAAATGTTTGGACACATTTTGGTAAAATGTTTCATCGATGAGACAAAAACAGCAAAAGTGGACTTTTGCTGTTTTTATTGGTTCAAACTGACAAAAGGAACTGAGTCTAAAGGAGAGTTTGGACAATAATTTGTGGAACTCACTTGGCAATTCTTAGAGTAAATACTACAAAGTGGCTCATCTCTTGTTTGAGAGATTTATTTTAATCTTTTATTTTAAGGCCTCTAGTTTATCTTGAGTTTTTCCCTTGTTTTACATTAAAAATTTTATTGTGTGTTTAAGATAATTGTCCTGCCACCCTGTTTTTTTTTTTTTTTTGTAGCCTTTTGTCTCGTTTTTCTCTTCTTCTTTTGTTGTGGTCAGTGTGCTGTTTTCCTCAAGAATTTGCAATTATTTAATTTCCTCTTTCCACCACTGAAATGTTCCCCACTGCCAGTTTCTGCTGCACAGTTCCAAATCATTATCTCTCCCCGTGTTGAAAAGTTGTAGAGGTGCTCTGTGCATTAAATCCTGCACCTGTTTTCTTCTCTTAACATATTGCAGCATCAAACTTTTAACTTCATTAGTCCACTAGACTTTTCCAAACGTAACAGACTGATTTAGATGGTCATTGGCAAACTCTTGATGCCAAATCTTGTTTTTTCCCTTAATGGCTCTTGCAAAAAGCATTTTTCTTACATGTGCAGCTGTGAACTACCCTTCCAGTCTACTAAATCTCCCTTTTGTAGGGTTTTAATATGTTTTTCTAAATGTTATATATCCTTTTTTGTTATCGATGCCACATCTGAAATCCCCTATTTTTGTTAAGTCCTTTCTATCTTATATTAACAGACAAAATGTGGGTCAGGCTTTTCAATTCACAGCTTATTCTTTAAGCATCCTCACCCAGTAGGGACTCATCAACGGTTGTTCACTTTATGCAGACCTCATATTTTGCCCGCCTGTGTGGGTGGTGAATGAAGCCCTCGAACTACAAACAAAGTTTATGAAAGAAAACCACATCAGGTCCACATGAACCCCCTTTTATGCATTATCCAGGATGCACAATACTGGGCCTCATATTAGGTTTCTATGACAAGAATATTTACATCTTTTTATTGCCCTAAAACTGACGGTAAATAAAGCAGATGGAAAACTTCCTGCATAATGTATTGACTTTCCTAACTTTAAAGGAATCATAAAGCTCTCATGTAAAGCAGACTATTAGCCGTCTATTAGTGGGTTTCAGTGTGCTTCTACAGCCAATTTACATATTAATGCATTTGCTCTCATTTCTACATTCAGAAAGCAAACACACTCATGCACATCTGCCCACATATGTTCATGGAAAGGACGTCTATTGGTGTGGAAAAAGAAACAGTAAAAGATCAATTAGGGATCTATTTGGCTGTAGATGTGGAGGAGCTGCATGCTGTTTATCACTCAGCTAGAGCTTGTAGTTCACCTCTATTCATCTCTAGTTCTCCTGACCTGGGTGGAAAAATATAGAGCTGGAGTGGAAAGAGCCATCAAATACGAAGCTTAATTGTCCGGCTAATGAAGATGCTCCCTGTAGAGTTTTCTTTTAGAGGATTCAACAATCTGCTCTTTCATCTACGTCCTCCTAGCTGTTGGATTCTTGAGCTGCTTGCTCTTTTGTGGGTGTTTAATGTTTTCTTTCCTGTCTCAGAGATGGATTTTATTCAAATCTACTGTAGGTCTTTGAACATTTGTATCCCAGACACGTTTCAATGTCCTTTCATGACATGCAGTGTTTCACATAACTTGTGTTTCGTAGTTTTTCTTTCCAGTAGGACTGACAGTTGAAGGAATCTGCATCATATTTGCACATAAATCATTCAAAAACACACTTTGACAGGTGGGAATGTGCTTATATCACTTACAACTGAGTGATTTAAATGACATTGAAAATCTTCTCTGTGATGGATGAAAGTCATTTCTGTTTGAAAAGAAGCAGGCACTTTGATGTATTTTTTGGTGTTAAAGCAATTGGTACCCTAATACATACTTTCTCCTCCTTCCTTGTCTCTTCCCACCCTTTTCTTCCCTCTTACAGAGGATGAGCTGCAGCTACCTGCTCTGCACTATCCTGCTCTTTGTGGCCGTGTTGCTAGCTGTCACTGTTACTGGCACCATCCTCTTTATGAATCACTATCAGGCCCCGCCCATGTCTGATGGCCTACCCCACATTTCTACCAATCAGGATGAAGCAAACGCCCTGGTCACCGTTGAGAGAGGCGACGGCTCTCGAATCAACATCTTCATTGACCCCAACTGTCCTGACTACAATAGTAACTTTATCCGCCTGGAGGGTGTGCAGACCTCGCTGCTCCACTCGCTGACTGACCACGACTCTGACCTGAAGTCAGTGAAAGGCCAGGATCGGGTTCTGCTGACAAACTTGGGCGAGGAGGTGACCAAGCTGACAGCCCACGCAGGGCAGCTGAAAATGGACATTGAATCTCTACGCAGAGGACAGGGCAACCTGGGGCAAGACCTAAACTCACTACAGGCAGAACAGGGACGCCTCATACAGGTGAGATATGTTTAAACACACATGAACACTATAAATCTCAGAGATACAAACCAACTCAGAATGGTCACTTAAACACATAAAATTCCAGCCTCAGCATCTTATTAATGACTATAGAAAGATTCAAATCCTCTCCTCTATAAGATCAATTTCTGCATGAAAGGTGCTGCTGAAGAATAATTAAAAATACTGTATTTACAGCTAGCATCATGATAATTTGCCCAGATAATCATAAAGATACCATGAATTAGTTAAAGTTTCTTTGTAGTACAGGCCTCCGCTTTGGTTCTTTTGGCTTATATATTCTTTTATTTGACATCATTAACTATTAACATTGAAGCATTGATGTGAAAGAAGCATATTACAGATGTAGCTGCAGGAAAGAGCCAACTGGAACCACTTTATAAAAGTTTTATACACATAGACTTCATCTAAACTGAGTAGTTGAGAGAATATTAATGGGAGAGCAAAAAAAAGAGAACAAAACGCCATAAACAAGGTTGTTGTTTGCGTTCTGAATTTCTTTTTCTTGTTTTTAATTTTCGTTGAGTTATTGGATCATTTGAATATTTATAAAGATTAAAACTTGTGGGAAGATTAGAAGGGAGAATCCTTATTTGGCACAGCTTGTTACCAACCCACAGACTTTCGAACAGTGACACACTCTGCACACTGCTTTTTCTAAGATGTCAAAAGCCAAAAATGTTGGATGCAATGGATTAAAACAAAATATGGAGAACATGGAAGTCTCCAATCCACGCCACATGCAGACTCTGCGTAATCCATTTCACATTATACAATCTCATTAAAATACAGACAGAAAACATCTTACAGTGGATCTAACTTGAGGTGCATATTCAAATAAGAGCTGTTTTCATCTGGAAACAGTCTTTATTACAGAAGAAAACAGTTTGGTAGTTCTCATTTCTGATGTAAAACAGGAAAAAAGACCAAAATGTATCTGGGAATGTGTTGGCTTGACACTCCCGCACAAACTGTGCAGGCCTCTGGTAGAGGACCTGAACTACATCCACCCACCCTAATTATTCAAGAATTATTTGAGGGTTCACTTTTGGCATCAGGGGTCGTCAGTTTGTTATTTTGTCAAATCTAGACCATATTTTTTTTTTAAATGCCATGTATGTCCCACTCTTTCCCCGACTTGTGCCCTTGCCTGCCCCTCAATTAAACATTTCTCTGATTCTTGCACATACTGTCCATCTGTCCTCCAGAGTCATACGAACGTACTTAAGGGTTGTTTGTGCAAATTACGCTCAGTCAGAGCGTTTTTCAAAACTCCCTGACACCCCTGGTGGCGGCAGGAGGAAAAATGACGGCAAGTCCGACCAAAGAGAAGGAAGTATAGACTGAAAAAAGATATTCAACAGTTGGTTAAAACACTTGAGGCAGTGTTTAGCTCAACTGGTTGGGAAGTTGCCCCAATAATCAGAGGCTGCAGTTCCTCTGCACAGCCAGTATAGGTTACGATTCCTGGCCTGGGACCCTCTGCATTCCCCACTCTCTGCCCCCTTTCCCTCTCCTCTCAATGCACTGTGATATAAGGGCCATTAAAGCCTGAAAAAAAAACTAAAACAAAACAAACAAAAAACCTCCCACCTGATTACGACACGACAGCGTGCATATATCATATAGCCTATTTGAATTCTGTTTTTTTATGTTCGTTGAGGAATATGCCCGGATATGACTCTCAAAAACTTATTGCCAGCCAGCGCAGCACCGCATATGTCCTGTTTATCACTGTCTTCCGGTTCATTGTTAATAGCGTCCTTAGCAACCACCGTAGCAACAACCACAAAACCAGAAACAATGTATGTCAACACGAAAACAGTATGGATCATCTACATAAACCAAATTGATATTATGAAAATAAAGTGTATATTTGTCCCTCGAAAAATGATCCAAACAAAGCTGAAGCCACAATCTATCTTAAAATATATAAATCTCTAACAAAGATTAAAGGGGCATTTGCCATGTTACTTTTGGTCACGCAAGGGAGAAACTTGGCTGTCATGTAACCACTGCTAGAGGTCACTTTTTAGTTAGAACGTAACCATAGGTCATACCTAATCTCACAATACAATACAGTACATGCTATTCAGCTCACGATATGATATATATCACAATATTCAGCTAACAATTTGATTCAATGCGATTTGATATAACCCAATACACTTACATAATTTTCTGAAAGATTTAAAAAGGACAGAGTGATTTTGGTGACTTCTTATGAGTGTTCTATTTACTTGGATTGAATTAACTGAACCAAAAACTAAAACCATCAACTACACAACAAATGTCTCTGACTGGGCAGAGAGTCTACAGCTTGCAAATTCTGGAAAAAAATGAATCAGATCAATTGAGAAATTAGTTCTTTTTATTTAAACGATGCAAACTGGAGCTTACAAACCTTTGAAGTAAATAAAGTGCAGTATTACAGTGACTGTAGCAATAGTGTGATTCATTCACTTCAATAACGTGGCATTACACTAAACTTCATCAAAGCAATTAGGTTTCAAAGGCACGTTAAACATCAGCAGTGCTGCCATATATCAGACACTAGCAGGTATTAGCCAACATGTGACTAATTATGTTTTTGACAACTTGGTAACTTAACCAACAACTTAAACCAGATATATAATAAGCAGCTTCAAAGCAAGTCAGTCTGTAGCAGCAGCAGCTGCATCGTAGTCACATGACTCTGAAAGGAATGCTGGGATATTAAGTTCTTCCTGAATAACAGCCACTTTTAAACATAGTGACCACTGCTGATGGAACAAGATCTCTTGATATTTCGTAAGAAGACAATGAGATCTTGCAAAATTCTGTTAATAAAGCTATCGATATAATGCTTTTTAATATCGAAATGATATTGCAACACAAAATATCGATATATATCAGCATATCTATATTTTCTTACATCCCTAGTATTCGGTCATATTCAGTAATTTCAGGTGTGCACAAACAACCCTTTAGTACATCTGACTTTGGAGGACAGGTTGACACTGCAGCTGGTGCTCACACGTTTGATGTCTGTTCTCATTTTCTCTTCTTATAACAGATCTGTTCATTGACTAGCAATTTATTAACTATTAACTGTTTTTTTCATCTGTATTTTCTGGGGTAAAATCAGCACAGACGGACGTCTCAGTTGCTTCATGTTATCCCAGCTGATCAGTAAAAACAGCTAAACTTAAGCTACTGTGCACCACTTACATTTCAAGTCAAGACTTTAAGCACTATACAAGGGTGCTTAAGGGATGGATTGTGAAACCTCTATCGATGTGCATTGATTGTGAGGCTGCCTTAAGAAGGGTGACAGCTCATTGGACCTGAGAGGTTGCTGTTGGTTTAGTCCCTTCTTTTTCCTGAGTACAAAATCAAAACATCATCATTCCCTCAGTCAATGCCAACTCAGGCATGTCAGTTTCTTTTTACACGGTAAAAGCCCAGTAATGGCTAAATTAAAGTGCAAATAGGGCTCATGTTCCACAGGCTCATGTTCCACTGAGTATAACTCCCAGAGTTTTATGTTTAAAGAGGAAGTCGCAGGGGGAAGAAAAGCCCATCATGATTTAAGTAACACTACAACTTGCACATTAATTCAGCAAGATAACATCATTTTCCCCAAGATGCACAGGCTCGACATTAAAAGAAAACATAATTAGACCCCTTTTAGTTTCACACTGTCCATTGATCTATTGGTGATACATTTCATAAATAGGGGTTTCCCTATAATCTTCACACTCCATCATCTTTTAATTTGGCTCAGTCTTTCTGCTCTGCAGTAAACAGATTTTATTGCTTCCAGCTAAAAAGCTGGAACAACTGAGTTAATTCTGCCAGTTCTTTATTGAAACCAGACTTCTATAGCTTGTTGTTCAATCTTTAGAAATCACTCAAAAACAAGCTGGAGGGGTGTGCTCTACCTCTGTAGGGTAAGTACAGTAACCATGTGTGCTTAGTGGCTGCACAGTGAAAGCTGCAAGTGGTCCACTCCCTCTGCTACTCCAAATGTGTTGTGTACTGTAGGTGGCATGGAGCAGTGGGCAGGGTAAGTGGAGGTGGTATCAGCAGGTATACTCCAGGTGATTGATTTCCTCTGAGGAGGCAAGGCATGTGGTGCGCACATCCGCTGTTTCTGCCTGACACCACGGTGTGACTGTATGATCTATGAGCCACCTGTGGCCTGGACTTCTGATTTATAGGATGACACAGAGCTGACTTTGTCAGTGTTGGTGATGGCTCTGTGTGCACCCCAGCATCTAAAACAAACAAACAAACCCCTTCCACATCCCTCTGAGGTGATGTGTAGGAGACTGATTGCAGATCTGATTTAGGGCCAATCTGTTTTGATTATTCAGAAACGGACGTATTCATTTTTCACTGTGAGAGCTTGCAGCCTGAAATAGAACAGAGCTCCAAAGCCTGAGTATTTACATTAGACTGAATCACCCTGATGGGAAAGACTAAACCCAGCTGTAGGTCGGCTTTCAGAGTGATGGACAAGAGCAAGCACAATGTTCGAAGCCAGAGCAGCATTTGATTAGATATGTTCAATTAAGTTGATCTGAAATTCAAAATTTCCATTTGAACTGCCACAGTTTCTGCTCTAATCAACAAACATCTCACTATGCAAGCAGATTAAATTGCTTTCCACTCATGCATCTTGTTAATTGTCTTATTTGATTCATCTGACCTAATGTGTGTCCTCGTCCTTCTTTTTAAAATTGAACCTTAAAATTAAATCAGGCTTTTCAGTGCTTTCATTTGTGTAATTTTGGCGCTTTGACTTTCACGAAAACACTTCTAGTTTTTACCTGTGCATAATTAATCCATAAAAACTGATGTTAATAGCCTGTCACCAGTTTGAAGAGCCCATATAATGCTCTCTTACCAGTTGATTGTTTTATTATGAGGCTCTGCTAGAGAAGGTTTATATTCGTTCAAATCATACTTTCTTTTATCCCCCACACTACCGCAGTTCCTTTCAGGTTTTTTTTTCCTGCCTCTTTGTGATTTTCCACACTTGTAACTTTTACAAAAACATAAAAACTTAAAGAACCACTGTCTTGATATATTTTTTTTATTTCTTTTTTATGTAACACCCATGCAGCAGTGTGAGTATTAGATGATTTTTATAGTCTGACTCATAGATCTTCTATATCAATCACTTCATCTTAAATTCAGACCATTGCTATTAATTAAGTGACAAAAATAACTTTTTTTTTTAGGTTTGGGCCTGTGCTCATGCAACATTTTAAGATAAAATTAATAAATGATTAAAGGAGTACAGCGCAAGTTCCAGCTTTTTTCCAGAAGTTCGCCCCCTCTGGCGACAAGTGGAAGTGACGCTAATGTCGTGCACACGCATGAGCTGCTTCAACTGCGTTGGTCTCTAATTAAACCCACATTACACTCAGTCTGAGCCCAGAGTTAGAGCCATGATGTCTACTGAAGTAATAGTTATAAATTTGCAAGTTGTTTGATTGTTGAGTAAACTGACGGACTGTATGCTAACGGTAACAACAGGCTAACACTGGCTTTTAGTTCAAATATCTAAATTCACAGGCTGAGACCATGATTACATTAAAAAATTACCACATCAACTAAATTTAACAAGTGACTACAGTGTATTTCCTCCTCCTCATATGGCTGTCATATTTCCACATTTCCATGCTTAAAAACTTAGCATTGCAATATTATGCATCCTTATTTCCGTCATACATCACATCCTTGTTAGTAAGAAGAAAGTCAACTGGGTCCAGTTTTATTCCCAGACTGGATTGTAGCTCCCTCCAATTAAAAAAAAAAGGAAGAAAAAAAGCTGCTGAGTTGTTTCTCCCATCTTACTCCGGTGCTGGTGTTGTGCCAAAAAAAAGCCCCCCTGCCATGGGGGACCGGTCAGACTCCAGTTTGGTTCTCTTCGACTCAAAAGACAAAACTTTATCTTACTGGAGTCTGAGTTGGGGTTTGAGAGGCACACTCTCAAAAATAGAGGTACGGAGGTACAGGAATATTTCTGTACCTGTAGGTACATTTTTGTCTCTCAAAAGTACAATATTGGTCTTTATGAGGCCAGAAGTGTACCTTTAAACTATGAGAAAAGAACCAAATTTGTACCATTTCAACCCAAAGGGTACCTGCAGCATTGAAAAATGTGTGTAGCTTGTACAATAACAATAATTAGCATTACTTTAAAAAGTAGTATAATTATTGTAATTATATTATGATTTTCATAATAATCATAGTAATCATAGTTATATATATGTATAATTATATTATATGTGTTTGGCCTAATAATTATATGCATAATTATTCATTATGATTAGCATCTTTGATTTTTGTCATAATCTCTCATAATCTCGTAATTTCATTGACTTTTATTCATCATTTTTAATTGGTTTAATTGTACTTTAACTGGTACAGCTTGATAAGGTACAAAAATGGACCAGGACCGAAGGGTGCAGAAATGTCTTTCAAAAAGGAACATCCCCAGCGACAAGCATTTGTACCCTTTCAAGTACAAAATGGTACCTCTATTTTTGACTGTGCACCCGCTCTCCATCTTATAGCAGGATGCTCAACATGTGCAGACCTGCAGTGGCGGAATACAGCACACCAGCAGGCACAGTCAGACGAACGAGCGCACGCAGCTCGTCTCCCCCACAAGCGCCCCTTTGAGGCTTCGTACCCAAATTTCTCCCATTGAGCATTCAGAAACAGTATTAGAGACCACCGCAGTGAAGAAAGATCAGCTCATTCTACACATCAGGAATTGTGAGAGCATGTGGAGGAAAGAAAAGAGTAGTATTTAACATTTAAACTTGCAGAATGCACCTTTAAGAAATACGTCACAAAACCGTGTTTAGTCTCATCGGTGCTCATCAATGCACCAAATCTGACTGCAAACGGACCACAACAAGGTAAAGGCCATGAGAGGAGCATGACTAACTGATTCTCTTGAACTGCAGGTCACAGGTTAAACTGAATTATGTGACCCTGGAATGATAATGATTTAACAAGTGACACCCACAACCTCTGCTCAAGATCTAGAAGCAAACTTCAGCTCCAGTGGAAAACCACGTAGCCCCAAGCTTTTCATTCTCAACATGATTCCTTTATGTCCTTGGGAAAGTAAAACTATGACTGCTGCAGTCTATTTAACAGTGACATGATTTTAAACAACTTTAAAACCTTAGAAAAGAAAATAATAAATAAACAGGTAATGATGAAAGTCCCATAAAATATGGAAATGTAAAGAGGTGACTTCAAACATACAGCTTACTGCTTTAAAGGAATAAAGGATATTATAGCAGTTTGTGGGTCCAAAAACTGTTGTGAGAAAATTGGCAAATGTACATTAAGTACAACAAATACACAGCTATTCATATAATAATAACATACATTACTATACTTCCAGAAAAAATACAATAGTAACAACTGTTTTAAAGAATTTATGTTTCAGAGAAATACAAATTAGCAGAACTAAGACCATATAGAGATAAAGTGAAAGTTGTGCATGGTCATATTATAAAATGATGTACCTTTATGCCAAGACTGAGGGAGGAGTACAAGCTTTTTGAAGACATGTTGCTCAAATGAGACATAAAAAGCTTTTTTTTTTTTTTTTCCCATTAATGATGTTTTAATTGCTCTGCTGGAGTTTGTGTTCCTCTCCCCAGCTCTAAACTACACATGGCTAAAAATCAAAAGCCTGTTCAGAGATCAGAGACTTTATGTGATATGAATCAGATTAGCTTTGAAAACCATCTCATTCAGTATGAAGGTTACGTCCGTCATCGAGGATAATCTTTTATTCATTGTTTGCTTCGGAGGCCTTTATGTCCAGGATGTCTGACTGTTTAATCAGATGGATAGAGTAAATCAGGCAGAGGTTGACCTAACATTTGTGCACCACTTTAATACAGCAAGCGCTCATTGAGCCAATTTAAGCAAAGCTGAACTGGATGCACTTAACATGGAAAACGTGAAAATTCCATCACGTTAACCCTCACGAGCTTAACATAGAATTTTGCAACAGTGATGCAGAGGTTAGTGTTTCTCCTGGTTCCGTCTCAGCTGATGAGTTTGCGAGCTTTTCTTGTGCATGTGGGGATTTTCTCCAAGTTGCTTCCCATATGTTTGCACATGACTTGAATAGGTAATTCAAATTTGGCTGTTGGTATAAGTGTGCATAATTGTCTGTTATTTTTGTGATGAACTGGCAATGGGCTTTTCCAGGGTGTGCCTGGATTTTCGCTCCTCAGTCCCACCATCTCCCCATCAATGGGACAAAGGATGGACAGCTTGGATATTGTCCAGATTTTTTGTTGAGCATCAGCAGTAACAAGCTGACAAACAGGGCTCTCTCATCCACAAGATTTATTTGGATTTCATGTGAGGACAGAGTCTGCACAGTCTCAGTCTTATAAGAAAATCTGTTATGATTATTCAGTCACTGTATAATAATGTAGGATTTAATCCAGATGATATACTTCAAAGAAGGATGTCCGGTATTACCAGCCTACCAATATTATCAGCCAGTATCAGCATTACAATGTGATACTGGAAAATATTGGTATCAGGTTTTTCAGACCGAGATAGTTCTTGTTCCATTAGTACTGGTCCAGCATGTGGAAAATTCCCTCTTATTTGGGAAGAACTTCATATTCCAGCATTCCTTTTAGAGTCATGTGACTATGGTGCAGCTGCTGCTGCTACAGACTGACTTGCTTTGAAGCTGCTGATAATGTCTGGTTTTAAGTTGTTGGTCAAGTTACCAAGTTGTCAGAATCATTACAATTAGCCACATGTTGGCTAATACCTGCTAGTATCTGATATATGGCAGACAGACGTCCAAAATGAACTCCTCTGGCTGAGTTAAAGGCAGGGTAGGGGTTCCTGGAAGCTACATTTTACCCCCCCCCCCAGAAACAGAAACCACGCCTCCAGAAAACAGGAGCGTGGCACAGATGGTTGTCGGCAAAGTTAACCGAGAACAGCCAAGTAGCTAGCTTGGTAGCTTCCCAGTAAACAGCAGAGGAACCATGTTTCCTAAATGTGATAATTATCTCACCTTTACCTTCTTCTGTGGTGTAAAACATCCTCACTGCAAACACCAACACCTCCATGACTTGATCCACATCTGTTTTTTTTTTTCTTCATTTTAAGAGCAAACAGCGGCATAGTTAAGAGCCTAGAGTGGCTATGTTCGGCTACGGCTACTTAACTTGTGAGTTGCGAGCGCGTGGGGACGGTGGGAGGGGGACAAACGGCAGTCTAGTTTGATGGATATAATAATCATTCAATCAATCAGCCTGGGCCGTTAGCAGCCCCATCCAATGTTTTTTTTCATTCCTGTCTGTTCCACAGGTGATTAATTTTTTAAAATGTTTGTGTCAGAACATTTAATTAATTGGCTGCAATTGGGGTGTGAAGAAAACTTTAAGCAATATAGCTGTTTTGGGATCTTTGCTCTTGGAGCAGAAGTTGTATTTCTCAAAATATGATTGATACAATCTCACGGTTGTCTGCCTATATAAGTATCAGTTTGTATCAGATATCAGAAAGTATGAGTTGGACAATATCGGATATCGGTAAAACAAACAAAAAAAAAAACAAACAATAATTAATACTGTTTTAATTATATTCATTGATTTACAATCTATTAATCTTTTAAGACAAATAAACACTTTCCAACAACCATATTTACAACAGTTTTAGCTCCATTATTGTAGAAAGTGCTCTCCAGACTTATTCCCATTTCTCAAACAAAAGTATAATAATAATAATATATACTCTATTAATCCCAATTAGGAAATTGTGCCAATTCGGAAATTCGTTCTCTGTATTTAATCCATCTCAGGTTGATCCTGAGAGCAGTGGGCAGCCAATTACAGCACCCTGGGAGCAGTTGATGGTGGTTAAGGACCTTGCTCAGGGGTCCATAGTGGTTCACCTGGGTGTTGTGTTGGGGACTCAAGCCGTGCAAAACCCACGGCGTTACCTCTAGACTACCCACTCCCCAAGTATTACCACAATAGTAAAGTAAAACTCTGTTCTTAAGCAGATCTATACAGCACATGTGTGCAGAATGATAAACAGTTATGATCTCAGCAGCATTAGGAGAGTTAGGAAGGCTCTTTCTGTAAACCTAAGGTCATTGTTGGAAAAAAAAATGAATACGTACCATCCAAACCATATAATATATTTCAATGAACAGCAAAACATATTTAAATAGTATGTTAAGCAGTGCTTTCAAAGTGGCATAGTCGTGTAAGAGTTTAGGACAGAAGTGTAACAAATTTATACTTTGGACTTGTAACTGAAGTCATGCTGTAGCAAGGATTTGCTTGAGGTTTTAAATTATTGTCAGCTTTCAAGGGCTGCACCAGTCAAAAGGGAACAGTTGGGCACATTTTGATGTGCATGACTGGGCAGCCACTGTTTGTGAAGTGAAGATGTCATATTAGGCAGATGGTGACTGAATGACATTTCATACTTGCTTATTCCAGCCTTGCAGCTCAGCTCTGTGTCTCCCCGTCATAGAACATCTGATTTAGGCCAATTATCACACCTATTTTTTCTGCTTTAACTTACAAGTCAAGAAAATAGGCAAAATGAACTCAATTCACCTTCTTTAACACCCACAACCACCTGATTTAAGTTGGAGTTCAAACTATTAGAATTTTGCGTCTAACACCTTTCATGTTTATTCTACAGATGTGCAAATTGGCTTTCATTTAAACCTTGACACTCAAAAACAAGGCTCCTTGTGTTAAGTGTTGAGGTGTAATGGATTTTGTAAGCCAATGCAAAGGCTGCCTAATGAGATCTAATTACATGATGATCCTAATTGATGTGTCTATCAAGGCTAACCATTACGGCTACCGACAGGCCTGCTTTGCAAACAGACACAAACAGAAACTCAATACTTACTTAAAAAGCGACTGCACGAGCCTAGTTGCTGAGCAGACTGGGGTCATTTCTGACATATATGCATAAGAATCTGCAGTTTTCTTTCCATTTGCAATGGGTCATGTACATGAAAGCTCCTTGCTCATGTCTGTGTGTGGGCTTAAGTCACAGCTTCACTGTAATATAATTTCATTGTAGCTTTCTGTGCCTTTGCGGTGCATTGCATACATATTGAGGCCAGAGAATGGCCACTAGGGTATTTGTCTAATGCAGTTTTAACACCTGCGTATAGCTGCACAGACATACTTTCTTAGAAGACTCTGAACCCTATATAGTTTGTATGACTTTGAACACTGCAGGTTTTGTGTGGCGGGCATGCTTGCATGTGAATGAGAGAGAGAGAGATGATGAAAGACGAGTATTGAAGGGGGAATTGTGTATATCTGTGAGGTTAAGAAAATACAAGCGTGCGTTTTCATATCTGCAACGGTATAGTGTATGTATACATATGGGGACCAACATCATGCACAGACTCTGGGCAACTAGGGCAAAATGTGAAAGCGACCTTTCTGTAATGAACAACACATAAAGTGCTGCAGGAAGGGAGTGACCATGGCAGATCAGAGAGGTTACCCTGCTCTTTGCTAGTCCTAGCACACACATTCATCAACAGCCTTCCCACAGGGCTCTTTGTGTTTCACTACATTCACCAGAGTGCATTATGGAATGGGGCACCATGTATCTTTGCTGCTAGGGGCAATCTTTGCACCTGCGTTCATCTAAATCTTCGAAAAGGATTATACCCCAATAGGCTGTATTCAGTATGAGTAAACACAATAATTACAAATTTAGCTTAGTTTACATAAATAGTCTTTTTTCTAGATTGCACCACCCTTTTTGGATACAAATAATAAGCTAAGTTGTCAACTTTTTGAGATTATTATCCCATGGACATAAGATTGAAAATCCGTCCTTGCTGCAGTCCTTGTAGAAACACACACAGAGTCATCCTCAAAATTATTCATACCCTCCAATTAAAGAAAAGGCTAAATTCACTATAGAACCTGAAATAACAAGAAACTAAAGAAACTAATCATAAATAATTTACAAAATTAGAATTTAGTGAAATAAAATACTGCTTTCCAAATGTGGTTGGGAATGATAATAATATTAAATAAATAAATAAATACAGTAAATAAACAAGCAAAACTGTCACCGACACAGTAGAGCACCTTTCCCATGAACAGTGGATGAAAATATCCATCAACAGGTGCAGCAGTCTTAAAAAAAGGGGCAAAGAAGCAGAGGAGGGGGGGGGGAGGCACAGGAGACAAAAAAACTTTAAACATGACAGAAAACACGAGTGCAGTGATTGCCTCAAAGTATCGTTCAATAAAATGTTATTTTCAGAGCCCATCATGCTTGTTTGCTTCTTATATTTTTTGTGTGTTTGTTTTTTAATATTTCTTCCAAACCACAATTCAAAATCAATGTTATGATTTTCATAGAATTTTTATTTATTGTTAGTTTCATCAATTTCAACTTATTTCACTGACAGCTGATATTTTCCTTCTGTAATTGGAGGGTATGAACAATTTTGAGGACGACTGCAGTATAGAGATAATTGCTGTTAACCATGCAAAGATAGTTTTTGTTAGTTAAATACACAAAAATGAACGCTGTACAAAAAATAAATAAATAGAGAAAAGGTTAATTTTCTTGAGGAGTTCAAAAAAAAGTTGATGAAATATTGTAAAATGTCCAAAGCAGAGCATCCTTAAGCAAAGGGAACTGTCAAAGCACCTTTGTTTGATTTATATTTCTGTGGCTATACTGGTGTAAACGTTAAAACTGAAACATGGGAAAGAAAAAAGCAATTTTAAGCCTTCAATGCCTGCATTCTTCAACAGTTACAGTATATAAAAACAAAATAATCAGTGAAATAAAATAACAAAAACAAAATGAATGAAACAGAAATAATTTAAACTGGATATCAAATAAATCAATAACAGGAAATTTTGTATAAAGATAAATAATGAATAATATATAAATGAATACATTAGTAAGAAAAAGCATAAATAATTAAGATAAACAAAAGTAAAATAAACAGAGGTGGTTTGTTGCTAATTTACAAGTCCTCTGCAGTGCTACTGGCACAAATATTTTCTCTCCAAAAAAGCTCAGACCTCTCGTTTACACTAAATTGTATGATGAATAAGTTAAATGATATGTTAACTCCATCAGACCTTGTGTTATAAATGCTATTATCTGCTGTAAGTAAATGTCTGATGAATTCAATGCAGTGAAAACTAGAAAATGTTATAAATTACACCATTATGCATTTGCATGTTAAAATGAGGAGAATGCAATTCGCTTCAGCTTATTTATGCATTTCCACTAAAAACAGAAGCTCTAGGGTGAATGGCCCCCATCTGGAAAAGCCACAGCCTACTTTGATTGATCAGCTCTATTGACCTTAGCGGGCACCCACCACCATTTCCCATCAGCTTTGCTGAAGCTCTACATTCTAGAGAGCATTTAGTTATTTTACTGGACTCAAAACAAGTGTACGCCCCCAACTGCAGCATGAGTCATCAACATTTCTTTTTACAGAAAATTACAAACGCAAAAATACCATTAAGGACACCCACAAACCTTTTTCACTGTGTGGAAGATCTATAATGAAAAAGAAATACCACATTAAAATACTGAAACACCACGAAGACGTTTGATTTCATAGGGACCTAAATGGTTGCAGCTGGATGAATTCTGGCTCTTAAGATAGTCATGAATTGTTTTTATATCATTTTATATCATGAAGTTCTTAAGAATTGAATTCCTTAAGAAGTGTAACTCAGTTTAACTGCACACGTCTGACACTTAATGTGCATAATGCAGCGAAATAAACAGAAAACACAGACTGTCTAGAAGGTAATAAAATCCATTTTGGAAAATAGTTTAAAGCACTGTAAAGAGAACTTGGTGTTATTTGCTCATTAATAACCATTAACTGTAAAGGTGTGTTTTTCTCTCCCTTTCTCCCCTGTGCGTGGCAGCTGCTGTCAGACAGCCAGATCAACATGGTGAAGGTAGTGAACTCGGTTAGTGATGCTCTTAATGCCATGCAGAAGGAGAACGTGGGTCTGAAGGCGCGAGTCAAGGCTGACTTACAACGAGCACCTGTCCGGGGGGCTCGCTTCAAGGGCTGCTCCAATGGTAAGCATGGTTTTTCTTTGTCTACCTGTCTCACAGGATTCTTCCTGTGTCTATTTGTCTGATATCTCATCTCTCATCTGTCTTTCTTTCTGTAGTTTGTGCACCATAAGCTACCTACATGTTGACCTTTTGCCCTTTTGTTCGCCTCCATGTCATGATTCTCCTTTTGCTCCCCCAATACCACTTTTTCTTACGAATAATATTCCAGTGTAATCTTTCTGTCATTCATCTCAGCCTATATTCATTTGGCACAGCCACTCCAGGCAGTATCAGTATGTTTCTCTGGGCTACAGCTCATCCACATTATTCCGTGGCCTTGGTAGAGATGTGGAATGTTTTTACTGTACATGAGAGATGACTAGCACATCCACTGGACTGTGTTGCTTAGAGGCAGAGAAGGGCCTGAGGCATCATCCCATTGGAAGGTTTTTAACCAGGCGTGGTATACCCAGTGGCATTCCCTTGCTGGATTTGCCTTCATAGGTAGCCAAGGAGCACAGAGCGAAGGCTGCTCGTGCACAGAATACAGCACAGAGGAGCAGAGGAGGAGAGCGACAGTTTTATGTTGAAGGCACGACCTAAGCAGAAGCTACATCATGAATCTGCAAACATGTACTTGCAATTCTACTTAAAATGAATGAATGAAGGTTAAACAAAAGTAAGACAGAAATTAAAAAGCAACTGACATCATCATACTTATTTACAGTATCCAGCTTAGAAATGTTTTTTCATACCAATAGTTAGCTTTTTTGGGGGGGTTTATCAAAAGTACTCCCAATAATAGTTCAAATGCCAAGCCGGGATTTACTATAAATAAATACATAACTATATTTATTTAAAAATCAGAGTTTTGTGCCACTTTTCAGAAAAGACTAAATCAGTTTCATCTAGGGCTGTGACAATACATCCATTTGTATCAAACCGTTCAACCGAACTGTCAGCATGTATGTCGAGCAATGCAGAATTTTTTTTATGCATTTCATTGTTTGTCCTCTGACGGTGAGCTCTGAGTTGAAAGCTCAGTGGATTTATGTTCAGCTACTCTGCCTATAGCTGAACTGTCGAGCGCAGATCCACTGAGCACCTCCAACATGCATTCTCTAAAGCTAGTGAGACAAACTGAGAAGTTAGCTCGTTGCAACAGGCTACCTCAACTATACCTGAAACTGAAGCTTCTCACCATCAGTCAGATCTGGTGTTTAGAATTACTTTGGTTTTCATGTTAAGTGTGACCCTGATGGTAAGCACATCCTGACAAAAAAAAAAAAAAAAGTGGTTGAAAAAGCATGAATTTATTTTTGTAACAAAAAACTATTGAACCGTGACACTAAAGTATGGAACCGTTAATTTCTTTTGTATCATTGCACCCCTAGTTTTATCTTTAAGAATACAATAATCATAACTAGAGATGTCCGATATTATCGGCAGATATCATCATTTATTGGTGATATTGGAAAATATTGCAATAGTTTTGTTTGGACCAATATTTATGCTAACAAAGTTAATAAAGTTACAAAGATCTTGTTCCATTAGAACCGGCTCAGCATGTGTAAAATTCCCTCTTATTTGGGAAGAAATTAATTTCCCAGCATTCCTTTTAGAGTCATGTGACTATGGTGCAGCTGCTGCTGCTACAGACTATTTTGCTTTGAAGCTGCTTGTAATGTGTCTGGCTATAAGTTGTTGGTTAAGTTACCAAGTCGTCAGAAACGTTATGATTAGCCACATGTTGGCTAATACCTGCTAGTATGTGATATATGGCAGCCAGATGTCCAAAATGAACTCCTCTGGCTGAGTCCAGGATATTTCAGGATCATTGTTCTCGGAGCAGAATATTCTCCAAAATATGAGATATACAACCTCACAGGCTGCATAGATCAACATCGGTTATTGGTATATTGGATATCGGTAAAAAAAAAAAAAAAAGCCAATATCAAACATCCTCATCATAACATTATGATTCTGCACAATGAAAACTGGTTATCTCTGAAATGTTCAAATAACAAGATAGGTAATTGTTTCTGTATGGGTTGAACACATACTGTATGCGGCACAGTATGTTGTGTAAATGCATTTTAATCAAAACTCACTGATATTTATTATTTTCGGTGTGTGGCTGTTCGTGGTGCTGAAAATATAGATTAGAAGGCCACTAATTTGCTTCAGAGAGTGCTTGCATTATGATCCCGCTGAGAATTGTCTTGCCTTAATCTGATTTTCTGAAGCAATCAGCAAACAGTTACTTGAAACAAAGCAGAATATCAACTGGCAATAAATTATAAACCAGTTGACATTTAAATTATCTTTTAGATCTTTGCAAAAATCTTATAATGAAATAATATCTTCAAGCAGAGTTTGAAATTATTGTCTCTTGGCTCTATTTCAACGTTAACAGCAACAGACGCATCCAAAAAAAAAAAAAAATCTATCTTTCTCTGTAGTGCAAAAAAAAGATCATTAGTTAGTTTATGAAATGCATAAAGTTCCCTCGGCTGAATGTGAAGTTGCATCACTGATCTTGATATCTCTTATTCCAGGCTTAAAGTTTTGCATGGCATTAGACTAAACATGTGTTTGTGTTGTGTTTAAGGCTGTCCATGGTGATGGATAATTATGTAACACATGGACGGAAGTCTCAAGGACAAAGCCATAATGACAGCGTCGACTCTGTTGTAGCTGCTGGAGTATGGCTGTCAGGCTGCTCCCGTCCTCATTTTTCTCACAAAGCCTCTCAGAGTTCAGTCAGCTGACCATCAGGCTCCATCCCAATTTTGTCCTGCAATTCTAAGTTTGAAGTTGAACATGGGAAGATTGATAAATTATTCAGATTAAAAATGAATAAATAAATATATTTATTTTGTTTTTGTAAAATGTGGGCGGTTTTTCATTTGCATGAAAAAACCTCAGCGGTTTTGTGGCTTGACACCAATGCAAGAAAAACACTCGAGAATAAAGTACTGTATGTTTTCTTGTCATCAGTCATTTAAAACAAGCAATTAAGCATTATTGCTTCTGTAAAGTTACATAATTGTAAAGTCAAAATGATTAAATATTTAAGGCCTTATCCTGGAATTGTACATTATATATAAACACCAGGCACATAACATGTGTTTTCAAGTTTTCAATTGCCACCCTATTTCTTCTTAAAAACTGTAAAGTAACTATTTTGGGTGGTATGTGTTTAAAGTTGCAACAGAAATGATAATACATTTTTATCAAATCAAAAGTGACATATTTTTTTTATCCTTATTCTCTGTGTCAGTGTGTTCTGGTTTGAAATTAAGACAAAACAAAATGCAGCTTTACAGGACCAAGACCATTGCAACTGTTATATGTCATTACCCATAATGCATTGCAATATAAACAATAATACAAAAAAGAAAAAAAACTTAAAAAGGGGGGAGGTCTTAAAAAGAAACTTAAAAGAGGTTGGGTTTGAGGTTGGGTTTCCAGGAGCGGATTTAAATTAAGAGAATCTTTATTTTCAAAGGGGGAGAACCCAACCCTAGAAATTTAATTAACTTTTCCTCAGGGGAAAAAAGGACAAAAACTAATATATGGAAAAAAAAAATACAAAAAAAAAAAAAAAAAAAAAAAAAAAAAAAAGGAGAATTAAGGAAAGTAGTTGTATTATAAAAATGTTTCATTAATGAAAAATATAAATAAAATGAGAGAAAAAAGAAAAGGGAGGGAAGAAAGAAAAAAAGGGGAAGAGAAAATAGGAAAAAAGGAAAGAAAAAGAGAGAAAAAAAAAGAGGAAGGAAAAAAGAAAAAATAAAGGAAGGTATATATAGAAGGTACTGAATGAAGAGATGAACAGCTGCTTAATAAAACAAGGCACCGCAAAAAAGATCAGACAAGACAAAAGCAAAAGAGAGAAACAAAACAAACCCCCCAAAAAAAAACCCAACCACCCCCAAAACAACCAAACGACAAATTAAAAAATAAAACAAAAAAACAAAAAACAGAACACAAAAATCATTCAGAACCCTGATAAGATCCATAAAAAGATAAGAGGGAAAGAGAGAAAAGAGGGGAAAAAAAAAAGGTCAGAGAGAAATAAGGGGAATCCAAAAAAATTCGAGAAGTGAAAAAGGAGGGGAGAGGGAGGAATAGGGAAGGAAGAAGGAAGAAAAATGAGAAAACAATTGAAGGGGTAAGATAGAGAGTAGGAGAAAGGAGTACGATCATAAAAAGCAGTAGTGCAGATAGGAAAAGAGGAAAGGAAAAAGTGAATAAAAAAAAAGAAAAGGAAAACAAAGAAAAGAAGAAAAAGTGAAATTAGGGTAGATATGGAGGATAATATAGAAGAATTTCTTTCGAAAATTACCAACCATATACACTGACAAGAATCAAAGGATAAACTATGGGGGATAAGAAACATAGAAAACAATGGGCAGAAAAAAATAGAAACCAAAAAGCGCAAAATAAATAAAATAAAAATAAAAAATCAATTTAATTAACAAAAATGATAGTAAAAAAGAAAATAGGGAAAGGAATAGATGATGATGGGCTAGCGAGAAAAGGAGAGGGGGAATGGTGGTGTATAAGAAAAAATGCATTTTCCACCACAGAACGGTTTTATAGCTGAAGCAAATGCTTATCAAACAGTAAATCCTTGTCAGATTTCCTCTTAAAGGTGAAATAATCCTGCTGATATTATAATGTCATTGGCTGTAATGCAGGGAAATGAGTTCGCAAAATAAAGTTTAATTAAAATCAAAAGTACCTGTAGGAGTTTTGCTCAATAAGTACATTTAGGCTTTAAACAAAGGTGAGAATCTAGATAACTGAACAAAACTTTCATGAGCCACTTTCAAATTAGAGCATTATAACCTCTTACAGTTAGAATATCACTTGAGACCTAAGGGAACATCTATCTCTTAATTGATTTATAATTCATTCCCACTTTAATTTCAGGTTCATTTCAATTAAAAAGCCTCACAATGCCAAACGGTGACCTATTTTAATCACGGATATCTAAAAGCAGCTTACATTTGAGATGAAAGAGATCAGCAGTCGAGCTAAATGACCTACAGTAGCAGCTCAAGAGTTCAGCACCACGGACAGAGCACCTCACACGAAACCGAGGAACTTAAATGTCTGTTCTCCGGCACTGACAAGGTTTTTTATGGCATTTATTATTTAGCGTTTTTAGCAATGCCTAATTGTTCATTTCTTGTTCAAGCCCCCGCATAAAAAATACAAAATCAACACATAAAAAAAAAAGCTTCCATGTCACAGTCTTTTATTTGCTTAAGCATAAAAAAATATGCATCGATTTCTGTATAAGCCATAGTTAAATACGTCTACGGTGTGCAAAGGTTTCTCCCTACTAATAGAGCAGTTGAAGAGTGGGCTGCTTGCAGCAACCTGCTGGATGTTAAATGCTCTCTTACAATTTATTGATGACACCTGTAGCCATCACTCTGCAGCTGGAATGAAATATCTTTCATCCTTGCTGCTTTCAGAGGGGCTGTGTGGAATTTGCAAGGATGGCAAAGTAGCAACTTGTAATTGCTTAACACAGTCACTGCTCAGGGTTGCAAATCACAAATATGCTTTCCCTAATTCTAAAAACAACATTTTTGCAAAAAAAAAACAAAATAAATATGCACTGATTCCAACTTTGATAGCAAAACTGAACTATGAGGAGTGATGCATTCGTTTTGGGATGATTGTCGTCGTAATCTTCAGAAGCATTTTATTAAAATTTCTAATATTTCTACTAAATATTTCTGGAAAATGTTTGACACAATGGTGGGAACCCTGGTCCTCGGAGGCCTCAATCCTGCAAGTTTCCCATGCTTCTCTGCTCCAACACACCTGATTCAAATCAAACAGATCCAGCAGCCCATCAAGTTCTTCACAGTTATTCATTCATTTGAATCAGATGTTTTGGAACAAGGACATATGGAAAACTCGCAGGGTGACAGCTAAGGTTCTCCACCACTGGTTGGCATCTTCATGTCCCTCCAGTTGATTGAAGACCCAAATTATCCACCTGACCCATTTTTAAAAACAGACTTAAAGTAGTGCAAAAAAAAACCCATGTAGCTCAGGATATTTTTGTGCACACAGTGGCAGAATGTAATGAATGTAAAACACACAGATGGCAGCCCTCGTGGTTCCTTTTGTTTCTCCCTGTGTTGGTTAAATTGGAGCTGTAATTTTGCAGATGTTTATGTATATTGCGGACCTCAGCCTTTCTACCAACAGCTGATTTGCCTTTGCTTTTGAAGAGGAAGAGGGGTCTACATGTGACTGGTCATTACTGAAGCTTGCACTGACTCCATCTGCTGATTCTGTGATCCTCTTACTAATAATGAATGCAACCTCTCTTCCAAGCTGCACCTGCAGTCACAATCATTCCAAAAAAAAATAAATAAATAAAAATAGACCATGGCGGTAAACCAGGATGTTTAGAATTCATTAAGTGGAATGTGAACATGCAGGAATAAGAAGCATGCAGCATGTGAAGTTTACAGTGTATTTAGAATGCAGCACTCTGCAGATTTCTGCTTCTTTTGCTTCTCAGAGCTTCAGTCAGAGCATACAGTCAAGCAGCCAGCAGCAAATCAGTGTTTTTGTGAAGCAAGAGCCTTGACTTTTAAAAGATATCAACCCTGAACTAAAAAACTAAAAAGAACAGAAAAAAAACATTATTTACGTTTCCTTAGTTATTAGATAAGCAGCACATTCTTGATTGCTTCGTGTGTACCACAGACAAACTAGACATTATTTTGCCTAACTGTAAGGCACATACTTGCAGTCTGTGGACACACCCATGAATTTCTTTGACTTCTTTTGTCTCCCACTGTGCCTGTGAATATTTGAAGAATTCATCTCTACTATTTACTTTCCACTCCCAAAGGAGCATATTATATTTTCAAAGTTATATGAACTTGAAACCTGACAGCAGTGAAGCCCGTCTCTGCTGCTCCTACAGCAGGGTTTCTGAGTTGGATGCAACCACCATAGGAGTCCATCTTTTCAGCTTTTGGGCTGCTTGACTTCACTGAAGCGTTGCAAAGTTTGTTTTGGAAACAGAAACTACAGAAGTGCAAGCATAGACTAAATAAAAAAAAGAATAAATTATATTTAGAATGCAACAAACTGTATCATTATTTTCCCATACATTTTGTTTAGTTTTACAAGTGATGCACAGAGACATTTATACTCCAGATCTGCAGCTGAGAATAGTCCCCAGCAAACGCACTGAAAGCAAAATGTTTCATTCCTTCATAAGTCACATTAAAAACTTCTTGGCTCAGCTCTTCCTCTTCTTTTTTTTTCCTTTTAAAATAGATTTCATAAGGACACAGGGAGTTCACAATGACAAAAAACACACTGAATGTGGGGCACAGGACGGAGCAATCCTTTATAGTAACAACACTGAGCTCTGACATGGAAAAGGGTTGGGCTGGAAAAATGACTCATTTGATGACTCAGAAATGATGTTCTGATATTATATTTTTCAGTTTAATAAAGTTTTATGCTCCTTTTCTTATTGACTGACTCTTTATGTGCTTTAGTTTTCCTCCCCCCAAAAATCCTTAATCAACTAGACTATGTGTCAGGTCCCATCTGTATGTTGCAGTCCAGCCATATTAAAAGTTGTTGGGAAAATTTCACCTCGCTACGTTGAGTTTTCATAGCTCAGCCTTCTGCTCTCAACTTAAAGGTGCAGTGAGTAACAAAATCAAAGGTCAAAGGCAGAAAAATGTCATATATAATTCAAAACAGTGTCTCTATTGATGTGTAATCGGTTCACTAGAATAGCTATTATATGTTTACTTTCTTAGAATGAGTCATTTATGTCCCCCTGCGAGGGGTCCACATACATGGAGGCTGCCATATTTGTTCCACTATTTTTGCTACAGCGTCTCTAAATGGACACTGTAATGTGAAGTAAGAATCCTCTGAACTTAAAAACTGCAAGACTGCGGAGTACTTTTTTAATATGTCAAATGCAGCTGGAGATTGGACAGGTTTTCGTTTTCCCCCAACTTTCATATAATGGAGTTCACCGGCGACTGAACCAAAAAGGTCCATTAAAACTTGGCAATATTCCTCCATACTGCTCATTCAATGAAATCCAAGAGTCCTGAGGGGGTAACGTCCATAATTTACTCAAAACAACATCATTTAGCATATTTTTATAGCCTAAATAGTGCTACATGTTGCAGATGCAAAGCGCGTCCCTGTCAGTTCACGACATTACGGACGCCGCGGCAG
Organism: Atherinomorus stipes; assembly: GCA_023101725.1. Taxonomy (NCBI): domain Eukaryota; kingdom Metazoa; phylum Chordata; class Actinopteri; order Atheriniformes; family Atherinidae; genus Atherinomorus; species Atherinomorus stipes. Next base: position 740,149 of record JALJCO010004771.1, read on the forward strand.
ACGAGATGGCACGTTCTCTTTTCCTTTCTTCCGTTGATTGAAATCATTAACCAACCCCTCCTGTGTTTGTCCCGGTGTGTCCACTACTTGTTCACTCTTACAATGTAAACAGCAAACTTCTTCTTCTACGCTTGCATTATTGGCAGACTAGGCGCTGAACGCTGTGGCTTCCATAGTGTCGTGAACTCGCAGGGGCGCGCTTTGTGGCAGCTAGATGTACTGCTGTTTAGGCTATAAAAATATAGTCTTTAGCTCAGCAGCTTACACAAACTCTCCATCACGCAGTTATTGGAAAACTGTGAAGATACAAAAGCCTTATCAGCCCGTTTGTGTGGACGTCAAACAACACAAATGACTATTGGCGCTACCCACTGAACTTGAGTGAAGCAAGTGCTGTCACTTATGCAAATGTGGTCACATGTCGTGGTGGCATGGTGGATTGCTTCTAATTTGAGAAGTTTATAAAAAGGGAAACAGGCAAAGATGAGGAGAAAAAAAAAAATTATGGGAATTGCAGGAACCTATAGTTGGGACTCGCAAAAACTGGAGAAGACGATACAATGTTACAATGTTTGGTTTTAGAGCAGGGCAGCCCCCTTAGAGCACCATCATGAGTCAAGTGCTGTAAGTTTACCCCCAAAATCATCTATTATTACTTACATTAGGCTATTATTTGGATCAAAAGTTACACAGTGTCCCTTTAAGCAACTAATGAAGTCCAGTCTTTCTTGCTGATATTTTTAAGAGTGTCCTTCACTGAATGCCATTGAGAAGCGAGCAAAGTGCAAATAGACCTGCAGTTTTAGTCCGATCAATATAAGGTGTCCAAGGAAGAATATCTTATCTTACATGGTGTAGGAGGTCATTAACTGGAAAAATCTTGGTTTAAGAATTCTAACTTCTTCAATAATGACGGCAGCCTCTTTATTTCCTGTCCCCATAGAACTAAGACTGTTTCAACTTCCTGTGATGAAAAGGAAAAGTCGGGGATGTTACCATTTATGTGTGACGATGATGAAAGGTGGAACTTATTAGCTGAGGCTAACATTCAGAAACAGAAAAGCTTCGTGGGGGGGCGAACATTTCATTCCGTGTAGGAAGTGAAAAGAGAAAGATTTTGCATGGCCTTTTGAAGAACTCTCTCAGCTGTTTTAAATTCAGGGGTTTGACCCTGTGAAGGCTGCATGCATAATCTACAACGCTGCCCTCATCACAGAGTTCCTCTCTTACTTCCTTGGGAATTGACTTGGTATCCTTTGGGTAAGACAGGTTTTTTAGCCTCAGACAAGGGTGCTACTGTTCTGCTTTGTAAAAGCTCTGCTTGTCAGTGTCACGTCTTCTGTTGAGTTCTGCCCATCATATACCCATTTCTCTCCTTAGCTCTGGTGTTTTCTCTGTTCTGTCACTCAAATCTATAGATCTCTTCACTGATATGTTTTTTCATCATCTCTGCTCTACTTGCAGCTCCTCAGTCCTCATTTTAACCTGCACCCTATATTTTACTGTTATGCAACTGTCATCTATCACCACCTATCACCCCCTGCCCTGCTCATCATTATCTTTTTGATCCTTCTCTCAAAACAGATTTTATCTGTCTCTGTTTCTTTGACAGACTAGTTGAATAAGCTTTCAGGCTAATAATAACAGAAATACTTTTTAATGCGACCAGAGCTGATCTCTCATGTTTTCTGTATTTATGTGGCTCACTCGTACCTGATTATAAACAGAAACCAGAGTGAGACAAGTGCACTTTCCTTTATTGAAATTCATATTGGACCTGTTTTACTCAATGTTCCTTGTTTCCACCTCTCCTAAGGCTCACGCCCCCGTGACTGCAGTGATCTGTACGCCAGCGGTCAGAGAGAAGATGGCATCTACTCCATATTTCCTGTTCACCACCCAACAGGCTTCCAGGTCTACTGTGACATGACCACCGACGGAGGCGGCTGGACGGTGAGTCAGAGCAGAGCGCACATGCACATTTTCCACTCGTCACACGAACCCAAAGGTTTATTTTTTCCCTGAATCTTCCTACAGTATAGTAGAAACATCAACTCACTTGCTACATTCTTCGAGAAGTTATAATCAAGATGAAACAGCAGAAAGGAAGAGAGCTGCAGGCCTTTTCACCATGTCCACTTTTATGAATCCACTTTTATGTTGTAAGTCCCCCAAAAAAGATGATTCACTGACCCTGAATCTACTTCCATTTAGTCCAGTACATGTTATACACCATATTTTCTTATCATCTACTATAATTACAGCTGTACTGCCTTTCTTTTATTACAGAAGGCGAAACATAGAGAAAAGTTTCAACTAGAGCTACCGTAATGGAAAACAGTTTTGTTTCATGAAATAGGATATTTCTCTTAATTGAATGAAAGTTTAACATAGACTGCAGGAAAAAAAACAAAACAAAAAAAAAAAATTAAGAATAATGTTGAGGAGGACAAAGAGAATACAGAGAGATACATGACAAGGCACATGAAATGAATCATGTTGCATGTCTTTTGTTCAGCTGACAAAGAAAAACGTGCCATTACAGCAGAGGCTGATTGAAAAGCAGCTGTAGTCTAAATTACCTGCTGATGCTGAGATGTCATTCCAGTACACATATAGTTTAGAGAAGGAAACATGCACTGCCGTATATTCATGTCTCTGGTTTTTAGTGCAAACTGATTCATCATTATGCTTCAAACGAACAAAAATAAGCTGTTTCCATCATTGTTGGCAAATTCTTAAATCTTTATTATTTGGCAAATCATCCTACTCTATTTAAGGTGATGTTTAAAAAGAGTTTTATATTCTTAAAAGGAAAATGTGACAAAGAACAACTGGCGCTTTTCCATGCTTGTATGCATATATTTTCCTCCTTGATCAAACCTTTGTCAGTTGTGTGGACATGCTTAAGTAAACATCTCTGTTTAAGTGAAACTAAATGCTCGTAGTGACGCATCTTTTCGCAACAAGACACCGTGAGGTGAACAAACACTGACACATAGCCGTTTGAGGTTATATTTGGATGTGTTGTACTCTGCAAGCACACAATCTTGCTGGTTTGAGCCATTTATTTCTCTTTGTTCTGAAGTGTACCGCAGCAGTCCTCAGGGAAAGCAGAACACTTCTTAATAGAAAACCAAAGCCTTGTAAGACTAAGAGTTTGAAATTTCAGCTATATCCATCATACTTTTTTTCGTTTTCAATTTTCTGTCTCTTCTTTTTTTTCAAAAACATGTTATGATGCAGTTTGGAAGAGATTGCACAGGCAGACTTTGGTCATTTTTAGATTTATGAATAAAGTGACGTCTCATTATGTTTCCAGGAAATAAATACATTACAGCTTATATGTTAGAAGCGTTATGGATGTTATTGCCCAAAAAACTTACATGTACCTGTACATATTGATGGAAATCTTTAACATTGTTAAACTTGTGGAAAAAGTTACTTATTTATTCCTTCTATTTGGATGGGATCATGCATACGTACAGTATTAATGGACGCACAACATATTGCCGTAAATATGCAATATTCACTCAGTTGCTACGATTATTCAAAGGCTATAATCTAGATGAAAACAGTGGAATGAAAAAGAGTAACAAGTATTTCACTGATATGTTAATATTTTGTTTGTTTCTTTTTTTCCCCCTAAAAAAACAATTACCAAATCTTTTTTTTTTGCCTGCAGGTACCACATATTTAAATAACTTGTATGTTTTTATACTGTATGCACTTTTTATCTTAATGTTTAAAATAAATTAAGCAATGCAAATATGTCTTAAACTTTGCATCTTGTAATGGTGTTCAAAAATAATTAATAATGTAGTTTTTCACTCATACATTCACAATTTCATTGAATTCAATTCAACTCAGCTCAGTTCAGCATTATTTGTGTAACACTAATACACAACAGAATCATCTTAAGGACATTTTACCGCCACACTCCAGTTCAGTCCAGTTCATTGTTGTTCAATTATAATCCAATTTAAGCAAATCCATTACATGATCCATATTAGTCCAATTTATAATAACTCTGTTCATATAAGCCAGTTCATGAAGATAATTGCCTAGCTAATGAAACAAATAGATGTGCCAGCCCTTTATCCTGAGCATGCAGGTGGTGGGAAACAGTGGAAGAGAAAACATCCCTCTAGAACTGGATTTAGGAACGGCAGCTATCTGCATCCACTGGTTGGGAGTGGAAAGGACAGGAGAGATGGGTCAACAAGCAGTGCAACTCTAAGCCATGGATACCTGAGAAGGAAAAAAAGCAGTAATTAATGACAAGAATGTCACTTATTTATGCAAAGAGAGAAAAGTGCAGGAAGGAGCATCATGGTGCTTTCCCCCAGCAGCCTAAGCCCATAGCAACATCATTAAAGAGATCATCAAGGGTCACCCAAGCTAACCCTAGGCTTGATCATAAAGAACGGGGTTAAGGCTAATCTTCAAAACAGAGAGTGTCCGCTTCCTGATCCCAAACTCGGAGCTGGGCCCATAAGAGTGGAAGCTTGATAACTGAAGGCTCTTCCTCCGTTTTCACTTTTAAATACATATAAGGGAATATCAAACTTCCTCCAAAGTCACAGTTTAATAGGCATGACAGTGAGATGTGTGTGTACTCGTAAATCTGTCAATAACTGTGTGAGATGGGCAAGGTCGTACCCTCGTATCATCAAATAAAGTGAGACTGTCAGAGTGACAGAGTGCTTAGCATCGCATGGTAGAATAGAGCTGCATGCAAGCCTGTCAGTGGGTAGATGTGTTTTGTGTGTGTGTCCATCTATGCATGCATAAATGTTTGGAACAGAGTGGGTGGCTCGACAGGAAAACAGCTTGTGAGTGTATGTTCATGCATGCTTCCTCCCAGTTTCAAAGGTTGCACCACTGTTGAGCAGCCAGTAAAGGGATTTACATCACAGCTCAGATTGAGGTGATAACATAGCACTTACTGATCCTGCCTGGTGTGTTGAGCTGCTTGTGATAATCTTTGAGCCTCATTAAGAGATCAGGGTGGTGAAGTCCAACAGGAGCAGGTAGTGAGATTCTTGGTAAGATGAGTGGCTTACTGTCTGCTGAGCTTAAATAAGGAATGAGCCATATGCTGCCACCTCATTAGCATACTGTTGCAGAGACTGCTGCAGACAGACTAGGGTATGAGCAGGTTACTTGGAAGAAGCAGGACTCTGAGGAGACAAAGAGAGGGATTTATGAAAATATCTGGCTCTCAAAGGGAGGGCGGAAGTGAGGCAAGAACACAACGGAGAAGCAGCGACGTCCTTTTTCTCACACTCTGAAATGTCGTGCTTCAGATATGCCCGATAATAAAATCTTTCTCTTCTGCTGTATTTGCAGTAAAAGAGGTGGCCCTCAGGGAACTTTGGGATAATGGGGCTCTCATAAGTGGCCCTGGATTTAGATGACAATCAGCATAATTATAGGATTGGTCAATTATGACCTTTTGGAAAAGATTTTCTTTCTTTCTCTCTCTTTCTTTCTTCCTTCTCATGTGTCTGTTCCCCTTATTGCCATGAAACACAGAGATTTTGCTTGGACTCCCAACAAAATGTCACCTTCAGCAATCATGATGGAAAATGTTCAAAGGAAATATTTTCCATAAAGCAAACTCCAAGCTTCAAACCAACTCAGCACAGCCACCCACAGATGCCACTTTTTCAAACTTCATGAGAGATTAGTCTCTAAATTCAGGTTAGTTTAGCATAAAACTGTACACGGAATAGTAAAACCCTGAGGAAAGCTTTCGTACCTAACTGTCTGTACAATAAACTGCTCATTGCTAGATTTTTTATTTTTCTGTGTTGCTTCATCATTAGTTTTTGATAAATGTCTCAAGCAGTGAAATAAAATTGTTTCCCTCAGGGATCAGGGAAGAAAAGAAGGTGGCAATACACTTCACCTTTCCAATTTATTCTGAGATCAAGACAGAAAAAGGCTGGAGAGAAAAATGTAATTGTCTGGTTTAAAGAGTGTAAGGTGACAGAAAGTGGAGGAGAAATCTACAACAATGAGGATAGCGTGCCATTTCTTGCCTGCATGGATACAATTGTTACACAGAAAATGAAGTTTTTGCACCGAGCGCGCACACAGAGGATTTCCTCTATGGCATAATGACTCAGATTACAAACAAAATGTTTTTTTCCCTGTTTTTTAAAGCGTACAAACCCAGCAGAAAAAAAAAAAAAACAGTCTTTAAATAGCTGCTGAGAACACCATGCTTAGTGTTGGACCCTGTATTGGAGCTGTGCCCCCCCCAATCAATCACTGCAGCTAGTAGTTGTAGACAAAGACACTGTCTTGGGGTGGAAACACAGATTATTGAATAGAGACTGTGTCTAGGTTGCAATGCATGCAGTGTTAAAGAGAGGTAAGTACAACCACATCTAGCATCATTTATATGCAACAACTCCTTTAATCAAAATGAATTGAATTGGTTATTTGTTTTCACACTTGAATGTGACCCACAGGGGCATCATGTAAAGTAAACCATCCCATCACCCTTTTGAAACTCAACATGCAGTGTTTCAAATAGGGATGTTTATTGTTATGATTGTAATGATACCAATATTGATACTCCTTTTATGATACAGATATTTATTGATACTTTAACATAATTTAGAGTAAACAATCAAGACAAAGCTGGTAAAAAATCCAGTAGTGTTCAGTAGTATTTGTTCAGACGGGATTGAAGAGACTCTGGATTTAAAAGTAGGTGAAGGACAGCAGTTAGAATAAGGGAAGTGTCCATGTTTTACTCCATCTCTGCCATTATGTGACAGTATAATGATGATGCAAGTTAGGTAGATGTTCAAAAAGCATCGATATCAGTATCATTTGCCCAGAATCTTCACGGTACCCTGATATCATTAAGATTAGGTACCAAACCAAAGGTTCCAAATTATACTGGTACTTGGTACACAGCCCTAGTTTCTAATTTACAGACATCTATATTGAGATTGTTACAGTTTGACTGAAAACCCCATTTTTGGGAGGAAGGCAGGGTTAAATTCTTCAAAGTGACATGACCCTGTTGTGAAAACATCTCTTTGACATGGATGTAGAATATCTTCCTGTTTGATATAAACACAAACAATAATGAAATTTGCAAAAAGTGAAAGTACAAGCCACAAAAATAAAAACTGAATGCGTAGAACACATTGGTCTGATCTTGAAGAGCGCTAATTTGCTTGAAATTTGCCACAAATGTATGTCCTGTGGGTCTTTATCCTTTGCGGATGATCTGCTAAGATTACTCACACAATCGGTAACGCGCAAACAGTAGTATTTAAATGAGGATTTAGCGTGTGCTATTGCTTTGCCATTGAAAGTTCAGGAGAGCAAGAAAGCTTTAAATGCAAAATTTGACCCAATGGAGATAAAATTTTAGTGGAAAAACAAAAAAATATAGAACAAAAGTAAGTTTAATAATTATAAAATAAAAACAATACAAAAGGTATCCCTGCAAAGCCTAACAAGGAGACAGTTTATGAGGACATGGATAAGGAGTTGCTGTGAGAAAAAAAATAAACCTTGAAGATGGTGTAATATTACGTACGGAGTCCGCTCAGTGGCACGATGCTAGCAGCTGCAGAGGAGCAGCAGCGGCGGTCTGGATGGGAGTATCAGCACTGAGCTGATGTGACATTTACTGTGCCAATCATTACTGACTTAAATAGTAAAAACTGGATGTGTTGCCCTCACCGCTCATGAGAAATAGTTTTGGCCCAATGCGGCATGCCTCCAGTCCTGCAGCTGTGGCTTGTTGCTCTTACATCCATTTGTTCATAAAGCTGCCAGTTGATACCTGCTTTTCAGACTCGCTATTTATAGGTACAATAATAGCCACCGCAATCTGTTTCATGGTTGATAAAGCATATTGCATGTGCAAAGCTGAGTTGTTTGCATAGTCTCCTCCCATTATCTTGCACATTCTGGAAGAAATGCCCAGATTGCATATTCATCAACGGCAGACGTGCTAAATGGATGGCGGTTCTATTATGCCTGCTGAACAGGTGCAATCCTCATTGCGCCCTGTTAGTAAATCAGTGCGGATGATTATTGTGTGTGCAATCAAGTTAGCACTGGTTTTAGTACATTCAAACCTTTTGTAAATCAGGGCCATTGTGTATAGATTAGGCTGGCTGCCTGACTATTAGAAAATTATTTGTGAAACCTAGAATGCGTTTAGTTTTGAACCTCTGGGCTTTGTCCACTTTTATGGAAAAGGAACGAGAAATTTAACTGAGTGTGTGAATAAATAACTTTGAAAAGTTATTTGAAAGATATTTTTAGCAGAGTTGTAAAATGCTCCTTCAGGCACATCATGGATAGCACTACAATCCAGTTCTAAAAAAATAGCCAAATGAATGCATGAAACTTGGCAAAGGGGTTCTCTAGAATGATGCACAATGTGAGAAAAACACGTGACAGTAACAAGTTTTGTGTTTTAATGGGGTCCTGCATGTTTGGTGTGAACCTGGGGGTGATTACCACACTATTCTGACAGTAGAGCTTTGTTGTTGATTCGTGTTTATTAATTAAATTCCATAACTGCAAAAGGTTTTTGGAGTAGACTCTTAGAGATGGCTCCATGAGTCCTGCGCTGGCTCACAAAACAACTTTTCAGGAGCAGTTTGGTATGACAGAATTATCCCGGCTTAACTTAACGACATCTGGTGTCACAATCACAGAAATCACAACTTTAAGGTAGAAAAAGAAAGATAGTGAAAACCATGACATGGCTTAGAGTGTCACTTCACTTGAATCCACTAAAATACCCCGGGGGTATTTTAAAAGAAAAAGGCAGAGTAACACAACCCCCTGCAGCAAAGATCATCTGGAATAGAAATTCCTTTGAAGAATGGCAGAGCATTTCTCTAGAAATATGTGCAACATTTATAACCACTGTGCCAACGAGGACTATGCCATCAAAAGCATATGAACTAGTGCGCAGATAACAATATCAGTTTTGAAGGTGCGCTGACTTTCTCTTATTTAGTTCTCACTGTTATTACTTTTAAGTAAACCTAAACTTTAAATTATTTCTGTCTTTTCCCACTGAATAGCTTAGAGGAGATGAAGGGATGGTGTTATTTTAGGATGTAGATATTGTAGCTAAATCAGGTTAATGACGCCATTGAAACTTGGGCCGTGTTTAGACATCCAACATGAACTACTGTACATTTAGATTGGAAACAAGACATTAGAAACTGAACATCGAGACATCTGTGGAACAAATTTAGCCAGAAATAATACAGCGAAAATTGGGTGGTGTTTATATGTCCAAAATGGAGCAAAACCAGGTTTAGTCTGAGATTAACCTGAGCTAAGATTTGCTGATGTATGTGCTTTAAGTACTGTCCACTGCAAGAACCACAGCAAGTCCTCATTATAACATCATATAGCCACTTTTGAATAGAGTTGATTTATCTTTTAAAACAGGGGATTGAAAAGTTGCTGAACAATTAAATGAGGGAAATGCAGGTTAAATAACATCATGGGAAATGGGAAATAAAGAATGATGTTTTAGGAAAATACTTTGACGAATGTATTTGGGTTTATGTATTTAGGTCAAAAGGGATTCTTAAGGGATGTTTTTCTGCAAAGCAAATACAATTTCACCTCAAATTACAAAACATCATAATTTTGAGGACGACTGTGACTGTCGTCCTCAAAATGATTCATACCCTCCCATTAAAGAAAAGGCTAAATTCCCAATAGTAATTCAAATAACAATAAACTGATATTTAATAAAATGTACAAAAAGCTTTTGAATTGGGTTTGAAAATAATAATAATAAAAATAAAAAAAACAAAACTCTCCCAGAACAATTAGAGCACCTTGCTCGTGAAGAGTGGGCCAAATTACCTGTCCACAGGTGCATGCGTCTTATTGAACATTACAGAAACAACTTGATTGCAGTGAATGCCTCAAAGTGTTAACCAACAAAATTCTAGCTTAGAAGCCCCATCATGCTCGTTTCCTTGTTGTATTTTTTGTGTGTTTGTTTTTAATCTTTCTTTTCAAACCACAATTAAAAAAACAATGCCATGAATTTAATTGAACTTATATGTATTTTTACGATTTTCACTTTCAGCTTATTTCAGCTGATTTTTTTTTACCGTCTTTAATGAGAGGGTATGAATAATTTTGAGAACAATTGTAACATGAGGGCATTCCTCTAAAATGGCATTTTAAGCAATTTGTTTGTACTTTATTTAAAAGGACTAGAGGCAGGAATTGTGAAAGAATAAACAAGCATGTCCAGTTTTTTAATGCTAATGGGTGATGAAGCTGTAAAAACCATAAAGAATGAGCCCACCCTTGAACAGGCTGTGTGCTGCATAATGCGCTGCGATTTGTTCGCTGAATTTCTCGCGCTGCCCTGCGGATGTGATGTCAAATGACTCTGCATCCGCGTCCCCGACAGTTTTGATCCAGGAAGGAGACGGTCGAGGTAAATTTAAACACTGTAAGCGATAGCTTTGGATTCTTCTGCCGTTAGCAAACGATCCAGATCAACTGAAAGACACTAAAAAGTGTCACTTCGAAGAATAAGACTTTATCAGACTTTAGTAACGTAATAGCTATAGTTTGTGCACGCTCCCGTGACGGCTTGGCTCGTGGCTGCAGTTACCCGCAGCACCAGTCGCGGCAGTCGCACGTCTCATTTCTTAATCTTGCCTCAAGTCCCTTTAATATTCAATTTCAGTGTCTTTATGTATCTCAATGGAATGAACTCTCACTTTTATAATACAACAGGATACCACAGTGAAATTGGTGTGACAAATGGTAAAAATTTAAATGAAAACAATTTCCTTTGTTAGAAAATGGGATGGTAAGACAGCAGGCCACATTACAGGACAGGTTGGAGGTATAGCGACAAATAACAGATTAACTTTTATCTTTTTTTACAACACAATCTTTTCTTTTCTACACCTACATTTTGTCAGCTGTATTTGATTAACATTGATTTCACTGTGAAAAATGTCTTGTTTCACATTTAAACCATGCTACATGGTTGTGTAGTGGTTAGCCTTGAGTGGAATCTGTGTGTACATGTTCCAGTACTGTATAATCACTGGGCTAATGGGCTCTATGCACGACACCACTACTTCCTGAACTGGGAAGGGGAAGTTAGTTTTTTTTTTTTTCAAATCTGGACCTATTTTCTAGCATGAAATACATTCATTTACACCCAGACAGGCACACTTGGATTAATCAGTTCATCCAGTAATGAAAGACAGGAAACAAAGGAGCTGCCTTAAGTTCAGGAAGTAGTGGAGTTGTGCATAAAGCCCAATGGAGGTTGTGAAATTCCCTCGTCTCTTTGTGATGCTCTACAATCCAGCTTTGGAATATGTGAGTATGGACAGTAGTAGTACTTTTTTTCACACACAAATATATTTTCTATGTCATGAAAAAGATCTTTTCAACTTTCACTTTTCAACCACATACAGTATAGAGGTCCATGGACATCCTCGCCTGAACATCTTTTCTATGTCATGACAAACCTTTCACTTTTCACCCAAATCACATGCTGTTTTGTCATCGGGCAAAGCTGTGGTTTCAACATCTTTTCATCGGACTTGTGGTGGGTGGGGAGAAGAGAAGAGACATTACTGCAGTTTGGCGAGAATGCTTGTCAAAGGGAATCGGTTGGTAATTCTTTGCTGCCATAACTCAAGACTCTGGAGACCGTTGGACCACTGTGGTAAAAGGATTGATGGCAGACACACACAAGGACACATAGACCACACATATTGCATGTAGAAAATGAGCTTGGCATTATTAAACAATATGCAACAATACCTGTACAGAACGGCAACATAAAAAAAAAAAGATATTCATACATGTCTACAGAAAGAATGTCTATACTGTATGTGCTTACATTTTCTCTGTCAGGCAGAAGTACTAAAAGCTGAATATATATTTATATTTATATATATATATATATATATATGAAAACCTCTTACCGAGCAGTCCTTCAGGCAAGTGGTCTACATGTTTCAGTAAAGAGAGATTTCAAATGGCATTTAAATCCAGTCTCATGGCTCAGAGTAATGTCTTCTATTATTACTATTTTATTTGTTAAAAGGAAGGGACTAAAAATGACCACGCCATTATTAATGAATGAGAGTAGATATATCAGAGTGCAGTGTAGGTCTGCATTATCAAATGGTGCTTTTATCAGAAGCACTGCAATCACTCTCAAATATTCAATTCAGCTAAGAACTGAAATGAAAAAGTTTGAGATTGAATGTACGATTGTGTGCATGTTCTCTCACCCCTTTAGAGGCTTGGAGTGCCTTTTGAGCATTTCAGAGCACACGGTATGGGCTTTTCAGTACCTCTGTGGTTCAGACGTTTTTCAATATTTTATCTGGTAGTTTATTGGTTTAAAAAAATAAAGCAAATGCAGGATGGTGGGGGTGTTTGCAGTTGCCTTCTATTTTCTAAAGGCAAGAAAAAGGGACATTTTAGAGCTGAATCGAACTAATGTTTCTCTCCATAATGTCCATGTTTAGTGTGTTTTCTTCAATAATATGCTTTCTTAATTGTTTTTAAAGGACACATACTTTTATTTGTATCACCATTAACAGGCATGGACAGGTTATACGGTGGTGCAGAAGAGAGAACGAGTGTACAACCCTGGTAGTGTAATAACAGGTATAGTGTCAGACATGTCCTTTAGGATATTAGTGCTATTAGAGCTGGGTGAAGGCTGTGTGGGGAAAGGTCAGACAGCTGTAGAGGACTGACACAGAAACATTCAGCAATTTTATAATTCCCCTGCTACATGAATGGAGACTCTAAAAGAACCCTCAGCATCAGGAGTGCTTGTATGTATTCAACACTGGGAGAAAGACCCAATGTGCAAAACATGTCATACATCCTCACATATGTACTGGCTATTTTAGATAGTTACTGAATAGGAACTTAAGAAATATTCATTTTCATTTTAAACTTTTATTCAACAATACCAATTTTGATGTTTCTCTCTAGTTTCAAAGTACATTTCGTCCGATTTGTCATGTTGCCATGGCTGTAATGTTAACACCAGTTGGGCTAATCCTCTCTAATACTGGCCTGTTGTGAGTTATCAAGCAGGACAGCTGACTGTGGGTTTCATATCACCGAGCAAACAATGTGTTTATTAACGATTGCTGTAGCATAATGGTAGAAGACGAAGCAGCTGCAACCGACAGCCGGAATTGTCTTGAGCTCTAATGGGTTCTCATCTGTTTCATTCTGGCAATCACATCGTTGCATGCAAAAGAGGCGGGGAAAACAAACACTTCATCTGATCCAGTTAAAGGACTGAATAGAGTTGATTGGCCGAATTTTTAACCGTGATATATTATAAGATTGATTACACTTTGCAGAAGGGGTCATTTTAAATAAATTGAAAAAATAGTAGATGCTAACTGGCCCTAAAATGTTGCACATCATTACAGTACTGTTGGACCAGTATGGATAGTTTAGCTAACATCATTTCTCAATATGACCTTAGGCCGGAGAGTCCTGACTACTATTTCAGATATTTTTGAGGGAGTGAAATGTAGGTTTGAGCAGAAAATGTGCCCAGATGAGTGACTTTGGTCATGCTACATTTTCTACAGCATATAAAAGGAAGACAAAAATCTGCTTGTTGAATTTGCACAGAATTTTCTGCATATTTCCAAATAACCTTCAGACTCTGGTTATCCTTTAAATTTTCATGATTTTATGTTGATTTTAAGTATTTATTTATTGAATTGAAAACCAAATCTCTACTAGCTTGTCAGGTAGCATATAAAATAATAACAAAAGAATTGTAAGAAAACTAATGTTGGCAAATACTGTAGATGTTACCCCCCAAAAAAGACATTAGGTTTAGGCTACGTTCACACAGCGACGATCAGAAGAGAAGACGCAAAAGTGGCGGCTCGTCTTCATCTTTTTATCCGCGTTCACACAAGCATCGTCATGAAGAAATCTGGGTGCATACGAGGATGCAAGCGTGTATGGAATTTGATTGGATATGCATGCCGGGCCTTTAGGTGGTGCTGTGACAGAACTCCACCATGACCGCGCACATGCGTACAATTGATCGTATCTGTTCGCTTCAAAATCAAAACAACTATGGTGGCGATGAGGAGGAACTTTGTGTGGACTGATGAGGAGGTACAATTACTTCTCCAAACGACACTCAATTGCAATCTCGCAACGTGGAGATCCGCTGGGCTTACGTAGTCCAACGTTGTTTTCCTTTATTGTGTGACGTCACGCGCATGCCACGTGAGCACAGCGTCAGCAGGTCTGTGGGTCCCCCATCACTTCTGCGTTTTCTCCGACCGTGCAGACGGTCAGTATTGTTTCCTCAGGAATTCCACTTTGGAATGAGTCTTCAGATTTTTGCGTCCTCAACCCAGAACAACGCTGTTGCCGTGTGAACGAAAGGCACTTCTGATGAAATAGTTTGCCGTTTTTGAAATGAAATGAAATGAAAAATACTTTATTTATCCCAGAAGGGAAATTCAACATTGTAATAGCTCTCTTTTTTTCTTTTTTCTTTTTTTTTTTGTTTGTTTTTGTTTGTTTTTTGTTTTTAACAATATAACATTAATATGAAATAACAACATAACAATAATAATAATAAGTCAGTCAGTCAGGCTTGTTCTTCAGAGTGATGCCCGCTGGAACAAATGAATTTCTGTATCTCTCCGTCCTACAGCGAACCTGACGCAGCCTCATTTACCTCATTTACCTCATTTACCCGCAATCGTCCTCGTGTGAACGGCCCCTCAGTCTGGGCTACATTTCATATGGGTGAAATTTGCAGCCTTTTCAAGTGTTGAGTGGACCAACCAACATGATCTACATCAGGGGTGGGCAACTCTTGTCCTTGAGGGCTGGCATTCTGCAGGTATGAGGAGTTTTCCTGTGGCAACACACCTTGTGACTTGTGTAAAGCTTCACATCAAGCTCTGCACAATTACCCATTGATTGGAGTCAGCTGTACTGCAGCAGGCTAACTCCTAATACCTGCTGGATGCTGGCCCTAGAGGACCGGAGTTGCCAACCCTTGATGGACATCCATCTGATCCTTTGGTATGTGTTGTTTGGTACAGATGTGGCCCAAATTTCACAAGCCAGCTTTCATAAGAGTAACAGAAGGGTTATGAGAGCCAGTGTTACAGCCTGTGATTGATCCCAGCTGTTTCTATTAAATGATTACCTGGAGCAGGCGCAGGATTGGTCCCCAGCGCCACACCCAGGCTGATGACGATCAGCTGCTGGCACTTAAAAAGCACATTGTCTCCATTCTGCCCAGGAAACTGTAAGGGTGGAGTCACACCAGGGCCGGTTCTCAATCTGTGTACTTGCGCACTCGTGGACTCGTAGACTCGTGAAATGTCATCACCGACAGTCCAAGTCACGTTCCATTTCAATGTTTGCTTCTCGGCAAGTACGCTGAAAATCCTCAGATGAGAACTTCCTCCACCCATTTTACGAGCATGCATCAGAGGAGGCTCGTGCGTACTTGGCCAGATATAAATCCCAGCATGCATCTGCACACATGCAGCATAGGAGCCTCCTCCTCCCACCTCCGCCTCCAACAGCCAAACCTGAGCGATCATTTCTGTTCTTTACTGTTGTTCACAGCCTTTTATCTGTAGCCCTTCCTCCTTCATTTCCTCTCAGCCTTTTTTGATTACATAATTATGATTAACTCGCATGATTGCCTGTTTGGATTAATATGCTTATGTATTGGTAATAAACATAACTTACATGTTGGAAACTAAAACATCCACTCAGTATAATTGTTTTTCAGCAGGTATTTTCATTGTTTTAGTACAATCACTATATCTTCACAACAATAAATAGCCAACAGCTGTAGAATAACACATTATTCTCATGTTGACCGGCACCTCTGCACTGCTGCACCACTGGTGGTGATGTCACAAGTTTGTTGTCCCAATCCATCAAGTAGGAGGAGTCCATACTTGGGAACTCCACAAGTGCAGGCTTCCACTATGTTCCCACAAGTCTGTACTCACAAGTACACGAGTACGCAGCACATTAGGAAATGAGAAAGGGCCCAGGACTCCACTAGACTTGATCTGGTTGGTGACTTGGCTCAGTTAGTAGGTGGGGGTGGTCTCCCAGGCCGAGATCGTATTCACGCTGCACTTTAGCCAAATGAGCCAGTCTTGTTGCCTGAGCTGCCACTTCTTCCAAGAATATCACGTATTTTTATATAGTGCTGATGTAGATTTTTTTGTTTTGTTTTGTTTTTGTTTTTTTATTATGCTGCAGTGGCATATTCTTAAAAACGACATTATTTTTGTGGGTACATACTGCATTAGGAACTGGGATGTTTTCTTCTCACCATACAGTATATCAGCTAAAGCTTTCAGGGTGTAGTCGCTCCATGTTTCACCACAAGCCATGAGTCCTACATGTGTATTTGGCGTGGTAGCATTTACCAACAATATCCTTCACGTTTATAATAAAAAACCATAATATTAACCCACAATGCAGGCTGAACAAAATGCAGTGTGGTAGTTGTAGTCCACTTCCTGCTTTTAGTCCGCTTAAAGCTCACCGAGACCTGCGTTAGTAGGTGGATCGAGTCTGTTTGTGCATTCACAATACCCCAAACGAAGCGCACTTTCCGAGCAAATGGACCCTGATTCGAATCAAAGACTGGTGTGAATGTGCCCGAAGGCTTATGCTGAGCTTTTGCCTCACTTGTGGTACGAAACTTGCCATAAGATGCAGTACTTGACTTTTGTAGGTAGTTTTGGTTTTTTAGTTAGGCTTTATTTATTTTGAGTTGCTTTTAGAATAGCCTTTGTTTCCAAGTGTTTAAGCTTTGTTTTTATTTATTAACAACCTTTTGGTTTGTTTTCTCAGCCGTTGAGCTCGCTGTTAGTTTTTGTCCCATTGTTAAAACTGTGTGCCTTTTGTTGTGTATATTTGTTTAATTTAGTGATGTTAATGGTTAATTCAGCCCTTTTGGCTTACTTTTGAGTTTGTAGAGTTTAATTAATCTTAGTTTGTGTTGGGCTAGTTGCTGGAGTTTTTGCTTTGTCACATATGATCATACTTTGTGTGATCAGGTGTGTCATTAGTTGTTGGTGTTGCTTTTAGCTGTGAGTGGAGATTCTGGTGTCCAGGTATTTGTTCTGTTTTATTTGGTTGATCATCACCGCTTACCCCAACGACTGTGTTGTTTATTTTGTGCTTTGTACCATTTCCCCTGGTTTCCACAATAAAAGCATTGTTATTACAAAAAAACATCTGAGTCAGTCCCCTTTTGTTCCAACCTCGAGCCTGGTTGTACTGTAAAGTACAACCAGCCAGCTGTGCTCCAAAGGTCCAAAGTAAAAGAAGATTTGGGCTGTGTCTGAAAGAATTTAACCTGACCCGATGGTGTCATTCAAGGCCAAATGTGGGCAAAGAAAAGCCTTGGCTAAACACTGTTTAGCCAAGACCATTGTTGACCATTATGCTTTGGTATCAGACAAAAACCTGCCATCTGTTTTTTAATGATTTATTAGCATGTTTGTGTGTATATATGATGAATTAATCAGTTCATCAGCTTCTGTCTCTGCTGTGCTGGGGTCCTGAGCTGCTAGGGGTTCTTGCATTGCATACAGATTTTCAAGACTGTTTACATGACTTAGCAGAGATCTACCTGTGTTAACCCAGTTTCTCTTTAATCCCTTAACCCCTAAAGCAAAACCAGATTTTTTGTTTATATTATGCCGCAGTAATCAGATTACTTTAGGAAGCCAGGAATAATCTTAAGCACATGTAAATGCAACATTTATTTTTACATGCGTGCATGAGCAAGAGGGTGATAGAGAAGAGAGCGTTTGCAGATTGTGTTTCTCCTTCTGTTCTCGTTTGCTGCTGCTACTGTGTTTAGAGCACATCTGTCTTTCTGATAGGATTATAAAACGCTCACCAACAGATGTTTGCAGTCCTCTTTGAAGATAGCAATTGTGCAGACTACTGTGGATTTATGAGAGCTTTCATCAGACAGTGTTGAATTTGTCACCATATCATCAATACTCTCAACAACGTAATCAAATTGTTCGCAATTCCTCTGCCAGTCTGCTTTGATCTATCTCCTTCTTGCAGCTGATTATATTAGCCTCAAGGCTGGCTTCATTTATTCATTTTAGGCCCATATTGTTCATATTTCTCTGATTTTTTTTCCCTCTCTATTTTAATGTTCTGTGATGGCTACTTGAATACTTCACACTGAAAGTTTACAAACCATAAAACTTTATGATGGGCTCCATACATGTAACCTTATTTAAATACAAGTTAAAAACCTAGCTTATTTTCTACATACTTATTCCTCTATTTAATTCAATTACTGTAGTGGTTTATGTTTTTATTGCCACGGAAAGTTGTAAGTTATCCTAACGTAGCCAGCGTATCAGTAAAGGGCATCATCAAGTAGCATCTGTTGCCAATGCCCCAAACATGCAAACGTAGTGTGCTCAGGATGCGTATATGCCAGGAGCTAACAAGCTATTGGCCCATTTCCTGTTTTCCACAGTGACATGCCAGATTGTAAATCTCACACAATCAGCTTTGGAGTGCATGTGTTGATTCTTCCCAGTGTTCTGGTCTGTCAGTCAGGGTGTCCGTCTGTGCACGCTGCAGGCTCCCTATAGTTGACAGAAAGCCTGCTGAAGAGCTTAAGGCTGCTTGTTAAGTAGCCTTCATCTACTGCAGAGATTACAGGGAGCTTAATGTGATCATGCCAGTGCTACAGGCCCTGAGCAAGTGTTGGGCGAGATGGTCGTCAAGGATTGTGGATTTGCCTCCACAGCCCTTGGTCATTACTGTTTACCTACTGAAATGCGCAGTCTAAAACTAAAACTTACCTGATCCTTGCTTTGTCATTTCTATTGGTCTTAAGTCATTCTGTGCTCATTTAATGAAGTCGCATTTCACCAGATTCTTTTTCCTTTTTTTCTTTCTTTTGACAAGAAGAGAAGGGTTGTGCTTTTAGTGTACAGATTTCACTGTTTTTTAAAAAAAAGGGAGGAAAAAAAAAACAGTTATATAGTTCCCCTGACAGGGTGGGATCAGCACAAAGGACGTTTTAATGTCTAATACTTATGGTGACTTGCTGACACAGACCCTCTGACAAAACTTGTTAGGGCATCCATTGTCTCTCTCTGAGGTATTTTATATCATCTGGATGGCCTCCCTGCCATTGTACTGTGATGAAAAAAGCCCTCCCAACTGAATAAAATGAAGAAAGATCTATACTATTGCTGGTAAATCAACCGTTTTTTGTTTTGTTTTTAACAAATATGAGAAGCTATAAATCAAGCCCAGTAAACGAAGCATTGCTTAAATCATACTATCCTCTTTTTTTTTTTTTTTTTTTTTTTTTAACTGTAACTCACCTACATTTCAATAAAAAAATATGAATTTTGTTTTGGGTTTTGCCAAGTACAGTATGTAAAATTGCTGTGATGAGGACATTACTTGCAATACAAAAACTGCCACCAGTAGCAAACGAGTTGTACCGATAAAACAAAACAAAGTATTCTTGACTTACTGTCGCTCTGAAATACAGAAAATCAGATAATTAAAGACTGTCGCTTTTTTTTTTACATTTTACAGTACATTAAAGAAACACAGCGTAACTTTTAGACCTTAAAAATATGCATTTCTGACTCGTTTTGATGCCACACCAACATTCATTATGTGCATTTTCGAGCCGTCACTGCCTAGAGGTGTCCCGGCTCAGAAACTGCAGCATGTAAGATTCCCATCTGGGACGCGACTGTGACGTTGCAGCCGACTATTGGTTGCAGCACCACGTCACTCACTAGCAACCGGATAAACAGAAAATGCAGTTTTTAAATGAAGATTTTTATTAGTGAGGGGTGGAAAAAAATCCAAACCTCCATGGCCCTGTGTGAAAAAGTGATTGTGGGATTGTGTTGTTTATCACATCTTTGGAAAGCTGAGTTCAATTTCTCTAGCTACACCCAGGCTGGATTACTGCCACGCCTGTCCTCATTAAAGAAATCACTAAAATAGGACCTGCCTGACGAATGTAAGTAGACCAAAACATCCTCAAAAGCTGGAATCATTATTGTTTTTGTCTATTGTTGGTACTATCTGTTATTATTTGTAATACAGAGAATATGACTGTTTTATATGTTAAACGAAAATCACAAATAAAGTGTTAAAAAAAAAAAAAAAAAAAAGCTGGAATCATGCTGCAATCCAAAGAAATTCAGAAAAAAATGAGAAACAAAGTAACTGAGATCTATCAGTCTGAAAAAGGTTCCAAAGCCCTTTCTAAAGCTTTGATACTCCAGTGAACCACAGTGAGAGCCATTATCCACAAATGGTGAAAACATGGAACAGTGGTGAACCTTCCCAGGAGTGGCCGGCCGACCGACCAAAATTATTCCAAGAGCACAGCGATGACTCATCCAAGAGGTCACAAAAGACCCCAGAACAACATCCAAAGAACTGCAGGCCTCACTTGCCTCAATAAAGGTCAGTGTTCATGACTCCACCATCAGAAAGAGACTGGGGGGCAAAAATGGCCTGCATGGCAGAGTTCCCAGACCAAAACCACTGCTGACAAAAAGAACATAAAGGCTCGTCTCAGGATACCAGAAAGCATCTTGATGATCCCCAAGACTTTTGAGAAAATACTCTGTGGACTGACGAGACAAAAGTTGAACTTTTTGGAAGGTTTAGGTCCCATTACATCTGGCACAAAAGTAACATGGCATTTCAGAAAAGGAACATCATACCAACAGTAAAATATGGTGGTGGTAGTGTGATGGACTGGGGCTGTTTTGCAGCTTCAGGACCTTGAAGACTTGCTGTGGTAAATGGAACCATGAATTCTGCTGTCTACCAAAAAATCCTGAAGGAAAATGTCCAGCCATATGTTTATGACCTCAAGCTGAAGCTCACTTGGGTTCTGCAGCAGGACAATGATCCAAAACACACCAGCAAGTCCACCTCTGAATGGCTTAAGAACAACAAAATGAAGACTTTGGAGTGGCCTAGTCAAAGTCCCCACCTGAATCTGATTGAGATGCTGTGGCATGACCTTAAAAAGGCAGTTCATGCTGGAAAACCCTCCAATGTGGCTGAATTACAACAATTCTGCAAAGATGAGTGGAACAAAATTCCTCCACAGCGCTGTAGAAGACTCATTGCCAGTTATCACAAAGGCTTGATTACAGTTGTTGCTGCTAAGGGTGGCCCAACCAGTTATTAGGTTTAGGGGGCAATCACTTTTTCAATTAATTTTGGATTTTTTTCCCCGTGCTAATAAAAATCTTCATTTAAAAACTGCATTTTCTGTTTACTTGTGTTATCTTTGTCTCACATTTAAATTTGTTTGATGATCAAAAACATTTAAGTGTGACTAACATGCAAAAAAGTAAGAAATCAGGAAGGGGGCAAACACTTTGTCACACAGCTGTATATATATATATATATATATATATATATGCATATATATACATATTGTCCTCATAAGTTAAAATTGACAAAAGTAATAATACATAAAAATTCTCTGAAAATCATGACATTGATTTTGAATCATGATTTAACAAAAAAATATTGAAAACAAACACAGAAAAATAAACAAGTTAGCAAGCATGATGGGGCTCCGAAGTTAAAATTTTGTTGAGCAACACTTTAAGGCAATCATTGAAATCAAGTGTTTTCTTTCATGTTCAAAAAGACGTCACCTGTTGACAGTTATTTTTGTCTGCTGCTCATGAGCAAGGTGCTCTAATTTTTCTGGGACAGGTTTTTATTATTATTATTATTATTATTATTATTATTATTATTATTATTATTATTATTATTATGATTATTATGATTATTATTATTATGATTTCCAACCACAATTCAAAAGCCATAGTTTATTTCATTACATTATAATTTTATTTTATTTTTATTTATCATCAGTTTTTTTCATTTCTAATTATTTGAATAACTATTATAGTATAATAAATATATAATATTAATACATTATATATTAATTTATTATTTAGCCTTTTCTTTAATTGAAGGGTAAGAATAATTTTGAAAATGACTTTGTATATATATGTTTTGCTGAAGTCCCTCAAAAGTTATATTCTGGTTCATATTCAGGTGCACTAATGGGCAACTTTTAACAGTACTTTACCATAAAAATTCAATAAAACAAATGCATACATATTTGCAGCCTGGTAAACATAAATGGAAGCCAGTAGTTGCATGTATTTATGTGTATTTCCTTATTTACTTTAAGGATGACATGGTGGGCTGTGACAATTACATTTCCTGCCCTGACATTTTTCATTGATGCACTTTACTGCAATCCTGCTGTTTAAATTGAAAAGCTGTAGTCATTCAAAAAATGATAACAATAATAATGATAAATGGCAAGGAAATGTGGTCTGTTTAAGCTTTTGGGGAAAATCATTTAAGTACCCAGAAACCATAGAAAAGGGATTAAATCAAAACAGCAATATGGAGAAATATGGAAAGCTAAGAGCAACAAATTGAGAGCAAAGTATACAGTATCCCAGAATTAGACTGTTTTTATTTTTTTTTTTAACTCCCTGATTTGCTGCTTCTGTTTTTGTGCCCCCAAAGAACAAAGGTACATTTAGATGTTGGGAACTACACTGCTTCCAGAATCCATATACATTGACCAGTATTTGCACAAGCTGTCATCACTATGGATTTTCTTGCTCAGTTTTTGGAGGGTTATACACTTAAAGTTGTGCATGTAAATCACTGAATTCTGTTTCAGCCCCTCAGTGAAATACCCACTTTGTCACATCTACGGCGCTCAGTGTGTGTGGCTGGAACATTGCCTGCCCCATGCAGAAACAGCTTCTGACCTTCACTAAACACAACTTTGATGTCAGGTGCAGCCCTCCAGCCAGACATTGTGTGTAAGGAATCATCCGTTGGGATGTTAAGCTGTAGAAGCTCAGTGGAAACTGGGTTTATGTCTGTGTGTGGAGGTTTGCTGAGCTTCTGAGCAGCAGAAGCATCATAAAACGGAAGCATTTGAGCCACAGTAAATAGTGCAACTATAAAAGTGCATGCATGCAAATTTTTCACCGGATACATTATGAGCAGTGCAGCAGACTTTTGTTCTCTTGATGATGAAGCTGAAAAAGGTGTTTTATGGCACTGGAAATTCTGTCATTATGCTGACAAGCTTTTGCAGAAAGTTTCTCATGAATAATCCTAATCTAAAAGTCAGTGAAGATACAAGAATGTGGTTCCAACCCTCAAACAATGACACAGGAGTTAAGTTTGTATTATTTTAGTTACAGTATAAAAAAAAAAGTGAAAAACCAATGTAAATCAGTGTAGCTAAAAAAAAAAAAAGAAAAGAAAGAGGGTCAGTTTGTTTGGTTGAATAAACAGTGAGGTGCTGCAATTGATGTTGGACGGCATGAATCAAATGAAGAAGAATGAAAGAGGTAAACCCCACCTGGATGGAGGGAGGAAATAGATTTATAGCAGTATGTCCTAACTACTGTGGAAGTCTGACTAGTCTCCCTGCATTTAAGAATGAAAATTTAGTATACACACTCACACACACACATAAAAGCAAACTGAATATAATCAAACATTTTTTAATATAATTTGTCACGTAAAAAACAGTAAATTCCAGAAATGGAAGTGATAAATTTACACGCAAATGCAAAAACCAAACCTTTGACATAGACAGATTACATAATACTGTAGGCTACATTGATTCTTAAATGTTGCATTTGTGCAGAAAATCTGAATCCAACTTAATGCTTAACTGGATCAAGAGAAGAACAGACCTTTGTAGACTCATGTCGTGTTTCTTTTTGTGAGTAAGACGAACAAAAATGGGTTATTCTGTGGTGAAAACCTAAAACTTGACTTGGTCTAACAGAAACTTGCATGACCAGTTTGTCTTAAAATAAAGCACTTTTGGGTAGAAATACACATATGGATAGAGGCTGCATCAATACACGGCTACATCTTCACACAACAAAGAGTTGTTTACTGCTGGATTAAGATTTTAAAATGTTCAACGGAGCCTAATAGGCAGCAAACACACTGCAATGGGTGCAGTGTTATCCCCTCTATTCCATGTTCATCTACTCCCCAATCTGATCCTTCTCTCCACCTCCTAGTTTTGAACACTTCTTTTATGTTTTCAAACATGTAAAAAGAAGTGATTAGTGTCTCCAGGGAAAGAAAGTGTGTCTCCAGGGAGCAAACACACACAGATTCCCACTTTCAGGGTCAACATGCAATTAAACCTGAAAGGGACTTTTCAGTCTCACAGACAGACTAATCATGGAGCAAAGCTTGGCCAGCAACAGTAAGACTGCTGACTCTAATATGGGCTGAACTGCTTGTAGGTTCACCTGCTGCTGTAGAGCACTGCTACTGGTAATCACCAGTTTCTCACAACCACAGTGATTCAAGGTAGAAGGTAGTTACTGCCGTAAGTGTCACTGGCTACTTCCGGTTCACTGATCACACACAACACCTGGATTAGTGTTGGAAAGGTCGTTCCCCATTACTGTTTAAGGCTAAGTACACAGAAACACTGACATTTTCAAGAATAGGGTTTTAAAAAATATATAAATAAAATAAAACCATCGCAGCTTCCTTCACAAAGCCGCACATCCACACCCAAAAAGGTAGAGACAGACACAGTTGAAGCTACGCGTTGCTGTGTTCATGCAACTTTTCTGACAGTAGTGATCTCATAGCAGTTTCTATCCTCCATTAAACTGTCATGGACTTTTGAAACATTGTTTTTCAGCAATGCCTGGTTGTCTGTGTTTGTCTATTAACTGAAGACCTTCCAGGTTGTGGTCTGAAACTGGTCCTTTGGGCATCTGGGATATCCTTGTTTACAGTGTTTTGTTGTTGTTGTTTTTTTTTAAACCACATTTCAAAATCAAAATCTTATTTTACTAAGCTGTAAATTAGGTTTTTTTTAAAAGTGTTTATTTTTTATTAGGTCGTTGTTGTTTTTTTTTTTACCAGTCTCTGATTATTTGAATTACTGTTGTGTATTTAGTCTTTTCTTTCATTTAAAACATTCAAGCACAACTGTAGGTGTCTATTCTGTTATCAAACCAGGAGAATGGCAGGGCCGTATTTATAAGCCAAACCCCCCATTTTTCAGTCCCTCTAAATCATTTCAAATTCATCCTTGAAGACGGTTACAAAACATTTCTATTTCATTGCCAAAAACAGCGTTTATATGTAAAATATAGACACAAATGCACAGAAAACCTGCAGTTATTAAAATGCCCCATATTCACATGCACAAGACTTTATACCAAGAAACTGATGGACTCCTAATATTCTTCTGCTGGGTCGGTGATGCAGATTTGGAGTTTTAGAGCACACACAGATTTTGTGCTGAGTCTCCTCTGTCTGGTCTGTGTGCATTACCAAAGGAGAACAGAGCTTACTTTGTAATTATGTTGGTTTTTTTTTTTTTTTTTCTTTTACCAGAAATATGGAATAGCTTCTGTTTGAGGCTTTTCAAAGAGAATACTGTATATACAATATATACAGTATCTTGACGCTTGGAGCAAAAGATATAAAAAAACAGCTTCAAGGATGTCCACTGACCTTCAGCTCATGAGCCAATTGAATCGAGGCAAAAATAATACCTACATTATTATTATGTTTGCCACTTTTCTTCTGAGAAAAGTTGTGGAGGTTCGTCTGCGTCAGCGGAAAAATATGAGTATGAGTGCATGCTGCTTCTTATTGTCTAATTTGTCTTCATAAGCCAGGTGGCTCTACGTCACATACACTGCAGGAGAGGATTTGACTTTTTCAGAGCTGTGAAAATATAAAACAATGTTATGCACTATCCCTCTGATCTAAATTATGGCAGACACGAGAAGCAACAATATTCTCTTCAAGAAAAAAGAAAAATGATTATATGGAGCTTTAAGACTTTCTTTGGTGAAAAAAAAAGCAAAAAATAACCAAATTTCTTTGAGTCGAGTGGTGCCTTTTTCAGTTTTGCCTCCCTGTGTCAATTCAGCAAGAGCCAGGGTAGAGAGAAAAACAATTAGGAAGGGATTAAAAGAAAAAGCTCATTTTCAGCATAGCATTATCAATTTGTAGTCTTCTCTATTTCAGCTCATTTGACTGTAGGGGAGAGGAGGGGTAATACGAGGCAGAGAGGAAGATAAGGAGGGTCATTATTTGAAGGAGAAATAGTTCTTTCATTGCCTGTAGGAGAAAGTTGCTTCAGCCACAAATTCTTCATGTAAATCTCACTACTTAACAAAGGTAATAAGTATAATAATAATAATAATAAAAAAAGAAGTAAAAAAAAAGGCTAGATCCTATGTTTGTTCAGACTTTTTGCATCCTGGTGACACACTAGCAACAAGGTAATAGTGGATGGCTTGCAGTATCATATCACTTTTTTTTTCTTTTTTTTTCTCAGGAAGGGGGCGTCGGGTGTCATTTAATTAGCTTAATCAGGACACTGCTGCAGCATAATTGAAATAATTACCTTATTAAGAAGGAACTGGCACAAGTGATGAAATTTAATAGCACAGTGAAATAATTTAATTGAGCTAAATTGGTTTGGGGATAAGATTGTAGCTTTTTGTGTCCTAAAGCTAAAAGTTAGAGAAGTTTGCTTTGATACTGAATGTTTGGATGAATAGGTAAAATCACTGAGGCCACAAATGCTTTGGAAAAACATACATACATTCTTAAAAAAACAAAACTTCTCTCATAAACTGTTGAATTGAGATCAGGCAGTTTGGATGTGACAGATAAGACTGCACATCATTTTTTGTTTTCATATTTAAGTCCAAGTAATTACTGTAGTTCTTTTTATAAAGCTGTAACTCCATTACTAACGCCATTACTTTTCTGGAGAAGTAATTTGTAACTGTAAATAAACTACTTTTTGCAGTAACATTCCCAGTACTGATTGTTGTTCATATTATCATTTACATGCGACCTCCATAAGACTTTAGTTTGAACTGTACACGGCTCTGAAGTGACCTGCATGTGCAGAGGAAGACATGACATCATGGCCGTAGCTACCACTACGGACGAGGTCTGGACCTCGGTATTTTTCCGCTATATACATAATGAAATGAATCAAATAACATAGCTCAAAAGCATTTATCTGAGACCTAAGAATGCTGATTGATACTGAAATACTGACTCTTTCCCTACCAACAACTGATATTATAGAACTGATCCTCAAGTTAAATCAGATGTTCTTCATTGTTATCATTAACATGAACACACTAACCCAACTAAACTGTACAAATAAGTAGGAACTATTTCTTCGTTTGCCTTCCAATGTGTGAAATAAGGCGCAGCGTAGCGTCTCAGCAGCAGACCGCTCGCTCTGTCACTGATCACTGATCAATCAGTCCACACAGTCACGCAGCAAATGCCAATGTATGTACTGCACACATATTTATTTTCAGAGTTAAGTGTGGAGAGTAATTATTTTTCACTTTGCAGAGTTCATTAAGAACTTCTTCCACTGCTGCAGTGACAGTCAGCTTAATTATTTCCTTCTGTGTAGAGTTCATATTTACTGAATTTACCTAGTGCAGCTTTGTGATTGAGTCTACATGGTTCTTATTGCATGCAGCATGCAACTTCTTCAGGTACACTGACTGTAAACCTGGATTTTATTTGAAGATACACTTTTTAAGAAGTGATCATGTTATTTTATGTTTGTAAAAAGTATTTCATTACTAAACCAGTCTTGATTTTTTAACAGACCCTGAGATGCAAGAGAGAAAGAAATGACAGAAATCTATTTTATGAGATACAGAATAACATCAGTCAGTCTCAGTTTGTCATCTCTGATGGTGAACTAAAGACTTTTAAAAGGGAAGAAGAGTAAAAGGAAGAGGACAGAAGAGATACAAATGATCAGTTTCCTTGAGATATTTTCACTGCTAGTCTTTAATTCTTACTGTACCTTTAAAAAAAAAGGTTTTGGAGCAAATATTTATTTTTTGTGTATTTTTCTAAAGTTTTATGTCTGTCTTCTGTGTTGGTAAGAGAAAAACAATTTCACAACTTGGTGGACAATAAAGACTTCTATTCTATTCTATTCTACATCAGAACATGCGAGAGAAGGAGTAGTTTATGTGAAACATAAGTTGCTTCCATTTTGAATGGTCTCTTGAGCTGTGTGGACCACATAACACGGTGAATCTCAGTATTTTTTACCCTGCATGACATCGTACAGTGCACGTTGTGTTTACGGAGGTAAATATGGATGCTACCTTTATCGCATGTGTCAGTTTCCAAGTTGATGTGCAATCAGTGCCAGAAAATAATATGACTCACACGACGGATAAAATGCAATATGAAAACGTGCTTTTCGATTAAGATTGGATCCAGTTTAGGATCACGTGCAAAAGAGGCCTGGGTTGGATTTGAAAAAATCGGATTTGCGCTATTCAGACTGGCATTAAAAATCCGATATGAGTCCCATATGGGCAAAAGAATCAGAATTGAACTGCCTATGATTTCTGCTTCAGAATAACTCTGTTAGGGTCAGGCTCTAAAACGACTTGATAAGGTGTCAGAAAATATGCTTTGTTTGGAATGCCTTATTCCACAGTCAGCGCATTGGACAAGCCTTTACCTCCGTGTTGATCTCTGGTGTGAAGAAGCTTTAACAAAGCAACCCCATCCGAGTGAGAAAGGGCTATTTTATATTTGCTTCATGTCTGTTCATTTATTCTACTGTAGGTATAAATTTAGCCTTTAAAATCCAGGATTAATTTGCCTCCAACCGACAAGCTGAAAAATCATCTTAAAATCATGTTTTTATTTCATGGTGAAGAAAAGCGAACTAGCTGATGCTGATATGTGATGATGGTACAGTAATGATGATAAAGATGATCATGACCAAGGCGGTTATGGGGGGGGGGTAATTAAGAAGATCATTTTGCCATTGCTCTGCAGGATTTCTTTGTCTATGCAGATGTAAAAAGCAAATATGGCAGTTGGTGCCATCTGGTACTTTGTGGCGTGATAGGGGATTAGTCATGCTGAATATATACCGTCTCAGAGAATTTATTTAGCCATTTTTAACATTAACACAGCATTTCAACGTGACACTTTGACAATATTCCATCTGCAAGCGTTTCTTTTTAAAGAGCATATTTCTAATTTCCTTTTATGATCAGCTTGTCCTGTCAGCATCTTGAAAGGAGATAAATGCATCTGCACGTGGCCGACCTAAATCTGTGCCTTTTTAACAATATTTTTCTTGCTTCTTGACCTGAATTTAATTATACAAGGTCCTTTTCTCTCTATTATTACCATCTTTTTCCAAGAATTTCAACAAAATATGACGATTTCGTTCCAATTTTTCATTCAAACATGTTTGATATTAATAGCATCACATAAATTGCCACTTTAGTAGACTGTTTGCATTATTCATTTGTGACTCAGCAAGCATTTATGAGTTCATTTAGTTTTGTTCTCCTTGAGCTCTGCGACCAGCATTTGGACAGAGTGACTCATCACAAAGGATGATTATGCTCAGTGTGAGATGACCCCTAATCTCCTGTCTTGCTGTCTTGACTGTGTAGGTGATTCAGCGCAGGGAGGATGGCTCGGTCAACTTCTTTAGAGGATGGGAGTCTTACCGTGAAGGATTTGGCAAAATCACCGGTGAACACTGGCTTGGTAAGTGGATCATTTAGTGTGCTTGGCAATGTTTGTCTAACACATATGTGCAATGAGGCCTGCAAATCAATGCCAAGTCAAACCTGTTTCACACTTTGTGTCAGTTTTGGCAAAATAGCTGGGAAATCCAGTCATGATCACTTTAGGTGTGTCGGTTAGATCGGTGTTAAAATCAGACTCAATGCAGAAATGTGGGAAAAGACAGACTGAGTAACTTTTACCATTTGTGTCATCAAAAAATAAAAACATTTCAGTGATGGAGAATAGAAAACACCAAGTTTAATTCAAGAAGTGTGTTCGGCCCAAAATCATAATAATCTCATGCCAAATGACCAGAAATGCAATTACAATATTTGTTTTCATGTGAAACACAAGACAGAATAATTTTCCTTTTTTTGCTCTTACCCTGTCTTTGTGGCCACCGTCTGCTTAAAATTAATAATTTTCAGAGGTGTTCTCCAATTCCTTGCTGGCAGCACAACATATTAGTCCCCAAATTTGACAGGCAAAGAATGCCAACTGACAAGTGTACTCAGCTGTGAAATTACCATCTTTAACGAAGCCAAATTTCTTGTCTTTACACCACTTCTCGTTAAATGAATCAAAATATTCCTACAAGGAGGAAACTGGTGTTCATCATAGTCAGTTTTTCACTGTGCTGCAGAAAGATATATTTAACCGAGAGGCATTGTGATACTTGCAAAATATTTTACTCTCACAGGTTTACAAAAGGTGTAGAAATACTCAGCTTTTGATTTAAAGTGTCTTTTACATTAACTTTCAAGTAGAAGGAGAGAAGGAGCAAGTTTCTCTTATGTGTTAGGTACGACAATTTACAAGGTAGAGGATCACTTTATTGGTACCAGAAGGTAGATTTGGTTTGCAGTGTTATAGGAGAGGCCATCCTTTGTACAAGACACATTGAAACCAATAAAAACAATATACAGAAGGGCAACTGAAAATATACAAACTCATTGAAAAATAAATAAATGCATAAAACCATACACTGTAAAATGTAACACTCGTTTTAAAGGAGCCCCATCATGAAAAATGGACTTTTAAAGAGGAAATAAAACAGTCAACCAACCTAACTTTACTGACTAGATTGAGTCCTGTTCTTATCAGTAATTACATACCAAATGTGAAAGAAATATAAGTATGTAAAAGAAAACGTAGCGAAGTTTTATGTTTTTAGGACTGCATGTTGCAGTTTTCTAAGCTCTAATGTCACTGGGTTGGTTTGCGCTCTGGCTCCACATTAAATCAATAGGAATCACCAGCTACGCTACACTATAATTAACACATTTGGTATATAATTATTGATAATACCAGGACTCAGTCGGGTACATAAATTTGGCCGTTTCACTTCCACTTTGAGAGCTTTTAAAGGTGCCATGACGTCAAATGTCACTTTTCTGGGGTTTTGGGGCTATAATATGATCTTTTGTGCACTGATGAGGTCATGTGAATGTCCAGAGTGAGAATCAAAGTCTCTGTTTATAGTCAGTCAGCTTTGTCTCGGTTGAATGGTTGAATCAGACAGCAGCTTATCACTCTACATAGTTCTATCATTATATGTAATTCAATTGCTCCAATAAGAGCACACAATCAAGCAAACAGCCCGTGGGAAGATTTTTTCGGAGACAAGCACCCATCAGCTAACAGAAGTTTGCTCAAGAGTTCAGAAGAAAAGCTTTTTTTTTTTTTTTTTTTTTTTTAAGCTTTAGACCAGTGGTGGGCAACTCCTGACCTCGAGGGCCAGCATCCTGCAGGTATTAGGAGTTTCTCTGCTATAACACAACTTATGACTTATGTAGAGTTTCACATTGGCCCTGTCTCAGTACCCACCCTAAACCCTACACCCCTGTATGAAGTGTGCACTTGGCAGAAGTGCACATTTAGAATTGGAGTGTGCAGGTTGCAAGTGCGGGAAAATGGCAGAATTGGAACAGTGACGGTTTCTCCATCATCTTGCACCCAACCTGATCTCACGAAAATACATGACATGAGCACGGACGGTTTTACTCGTATATGTGTCCCCGACACAGAGCTGCTGCAAATTACGTGTCACTGACACGTAAAGCTGCGCAATGTTAAGTCAATGGGGATGCTTTTCGTGTCCCCAGACACGAACTGCAACTGCTAGAGGCATTTCTTCCCCAACGTCAGCTAAATTACTTAATGCGCTGTCATTCAGCTTTGCAGACGTAACGAGCCAAGTCGAATGCCAGCAGCTCTCGAGGAATAGACGAGGACACAGAGCAGGTGTCCGTCATGCAGAAGTTGGGGAGATCGATTCCAGGTTTCTCCAGGTAACATGCAGCCTGAAAACCTAAAAGGATTTAGGCTACGTCAAAATGAGAAGAACTGCCGATCGCAAATATAAACTGAGTGGGTATTAAGGACATAATATAGTCCGTATTTTTGTGCTCAAAAACTAATATGGGTGTGATTTTTTTAGAGGACTTGTTGATTTTACATTGCACAGTTTTACATGTCAGCAGCACATAATTTGAAGCAGAAAAATTTGTGTCTGGGGATACGAAAAGCATCCCCATTGACTTAACATTGCACAGCTTTTCGTGTCAGTGACACGTAATTTGAAGCAGTTGCGTGTCGGGACACGTAAATGAGTAAAACTGTTGGTGCTCATGTCATGTATTTTTGTGAGATCAGGTTGCTTGCACCACAACGTCATTTTATGTTTCCAAACTCGGCCTCATCTCGGTTCATCTGAAATGGCATTTTTTTCACCCCAGGCAGGAGCTCATTCACCAAACATGGCCATGTTCCGCCTCTATGGTTCAAAACATCACATGCAGCTATGAATTATGGGCAATATGCTTCGGTGAAATCTGCATGGATGCGGACTTCACTGAAGTGTGGATTGAGGGCGCAAAGGGGGCGTGACGGACTTCCGCCCTCAAGCAGCCCTAGAGCATTGGGATACACAACACACCTCAACTCCTCAACGGCAGCACGCATTCTAGGGGCACAAGGGTGGAAATGGGGGTATTGGGGCAGGGCCATTGCGCTCTGCACAAGTCTGCTAATTACTCATTGATTGGATTCAGGTGTGTTGCAACAGGGAAACTCCTCATACCTGCAGGATCCTGGCCCTCGAGGGCTGGAGTTTCCCACCCCTGCTCTAGACCATGGTAAGTTGGAAAAAGTGTTGTTGTTCAGTTGTGGAGTTTATTTCTTGTAATGGACAATAAATCGTCTTGCCAGAAGTGGTTAGATTTTATCTTCAGGGGAAGGAAAAAAAAAAAAAAAAAAAAATCAACTTTGTGTGTGAACTTCACTCCTGACAACTTCATGAATCTCAAGCAGTAAAGGGTTTTTTCTCGGGGATTACTTCTGAAACCTGATGCAGTTCCCACCATAAAAACACCTCATGGACAGACAACACTGGCGAGTGAAAACATCTCCTAGCTCAATGCTAACTGTTAGCCTATGTTTTGTGGTACTGCGTGTACTTCAAACTCCAGCCTCTGGGTTGAGTGCATACAGCTTCATAACAGGCTGGTTCATTCTATTCTGTCAATCAAAGTCCGATCATCCATTATTGTTTACAAATAGTGTCCATGTGAGTGACAAAGCAGGTGCTACAACCAACTCTGTGGCCCTTCAGAATTTGTGTCTATTTCGGGGCGATGTCATGAAATGGGCGTAAAACATGTCAGAATCGGTTGTGAGCTTCAGAGGTTCAGTGCAGTCAGCTGCTTTACTTACGTGTTGGAAATTAGACGCCTAAAAAAACTAATATGTGACACCAAATTAGCCATCCATAGTCGCGAGGGAACGTATTTAGCTTACCTATGCCTGTATTTGACTTTTGGAATGTTTGAAAAGCATGATAGTTTCTTTAACAGAATATATTCAGTAACTTAATTTTAACTCAGTTGTTAGTAATTCTAATCTTTAATATGTTATAATAACTGTGGAGGGCAAAATGCTGGATAACTTCATTTCCTTAAGTTGAATCTGTGTAATTAAATTGAGTCTAGGGAAATAAGTGATGGTGAGGGAGCAGGTTTCCTGCAATTCAGTTCACTTCTTTTACAAAAAATAAGAGATAATTCATAAATGAAGAATTTATAAATGATATTGCAAGTGTCATGTGAATTTGTTTATTTTGTATTTAATACTGACTATCCAGCAGATGCTGCGCAGTGACCTCTGTGGTCTGACAACAGTTTTAGCTATTAAGTTCCTGCTACAAAGCAAAAATAATTTAGTATTCATCAATTACTTTAAGTAAGACAAACTTCAAATCATCATGTTGGTTCAAAATAAAATTGAGTTTGTGTGAAGTATCTTATCTAATTTATGTGAAATAAATCACAACCTCATTCTCTTACAGCTTAATCAGATTTATCAAGTTAAAAAAAAGTTCTGCAAACTTAAACCGTTGTAATTGATTCTACTTAGTCACTCCTAGAATAATTAATTTTCCTAAGGCAGCAAATTTGCATTTTTCTTTATTTTTTTTTTAAAGTACAAACAACTAGTAAGAATTAACAGTGTAAAGGAATAAAACGTTTTATGCAATTTAAGACAGAAAATTTACAAAGAATCCTAAACTAGGAAAAAGTTGTCTTTTCCCAGACAAACTGTTGCATAACATCCACTGTCATACCCAAATATCTTTCTCTCCTATTATGGTGTTTTCTTCTTCATTTATGTTGTCAGTGTGTTGCAATCCATTGCAATGTATTGGTTTCTTTAGCTAAGTAATTTTAAAAATGCCTTGTATTAATACCGACAATGAATTGATTTTCGTAAAGTTCGTAAAGTGGACTGAGATGACTTTGTAGTGAACTGGCGCTGTGCAAATAAGGCTCAATTGAATTTAACTAAACTAAATTGAATTTAGTCCATTACAGAAGACTAATACAGAACTGGACACAGTCTTCGTCTGACATCTCAGAAGCAGATTTTTATGGGTGAAAGAACACGGTCGCCACAGTAAAAATTGCCACGTTTTGAGAAGCATCTCTTTTCTTCGTCATCCCAGAACGTCTAGGGCGACTCCCACTCACCACATGCCGCACATACTGTGACTGCTGTGTAATTCATGGCTGACTGAGACAGTGAAACTGTGATGGCAATAGCACTTTGAAGCTGCTAAGATGTGTTCCTGTGATGACTCACAACATTAAAGTTGCACAGGAAAAACTTAGCTTACAGTATGACCTTTTAAAACTTATTAAACAAACAAAAACCATGAGGATTCACAGAAAAAAAAAAAAAAAGGGTTTAATGGACCATTTCAAAGTTTTTAAAGTGCATTACTGATCGCTCATCATGTCAATTGACACATAAATACCAGCCCCATACAGGCTAAACATCAACAGAAATGCTGTTTCCTGAGGAGATTTGGTTTGAGTGGCCGTGTTAATGAGCTATAACCATTTGGACTCTGTGTGTGTCTTTGTAGTTTGCTCAAGTTCACACTGGCAGAGTAATTAGAGCTTGAAAAAGTCTATTTCTGCAAGAACACACACTTGGTCAAGGTCATGGACGAGCCATGCCACAGCTGAGATTTTTTTTTTCCCCTCATCAGCTCTGTAGATTAAAGCCGTCCTTCCCACACATAAAAGCCTATAGATGCAGTTCAGTGGACATCAGTGAGTATGTGTGTTCACACTGTGGCTTAATAGTCAGTCAAGTTAATGGATGTGTTGAATATTGTGTCCTCTGCATAGCACTTTTATAATGGTCAGTATGAAAGTAAGTGTTGTGTAAAGACAAATCAAATTGTGCGATTATCAAAGGCGAAATTAGTGTCACACAAACGCAGAGAAGTTGAAAGCACTTTATGATATTAATTAAATCAAACTATTAGGAAAGTCTTTAGCACTAAGGTTGATGTTTAATCAAAATCAGATATATAACAAATGAAAGAATTTATTTAAACATTTCTTTTTTTTCAGTGTAAGTCTGTAAAGCAGAAAAAAAGAAAAAAAAGGAGAGAGAAAGAAAAAAAAAAACAGAACAAGGCCAGCAAAAACTTCTCAGAGGAAGTCATAAGTGAAGGCCACACACCACCAACCTCAGAAAGCTAACACTGCACTTTCTTATCATTTTCTTATGCACTTTTTTTACATAAGATGGTGAATAGTGTGATGGCAAAGAGTTTTTTTATCTCCTGATTTCTTCCTATAACACTGAGTTTGCAGGATATTGTAGTTTATTTTTCATACTTTTGACAAAATGGTTACTTTTATGCATATACACAACAGTGTTCCCACTGTTCAACTCAAATGAAATACAACAATATTCCAGTTATGAAGTGCACATGGGATTGGATATTCATTTTGAGGTCCTGATTACATGAAGAATATATCCGAAGTGTAATTCCACATTATGTTAAATCTATTTTTTTTTATTTTGGACCAATTCAGAGTTTAAAACACAGTGGATTAGACTACTCAGGCCATCTGACCCCTAAAGTGTGTCTTTATCTTGCAGCAGGTTTCCTGCACTAAACTTTTCCCAAGCTTGTGTTGCCAGATCTTGTGATAGGAAAGAAGCTATTAGATGTTAGTGAATTTAGCCCAAAACAATCCACTGTGATTTTAAAAAATAAGCCAAAAGTCCAAACCTGGCAGCTCTGCAGTGTGCAGTGGGGGTTGTAAGACAAACAGTGTTCAAGCTGCTGTGCCAATTCTCTCAGGGACTAAAAGTGCAATTAATTCATATATGTTTACACACCATCGAATATTTCGATCATTGCACCAAACATGACCTTATATAGATTAATACCAGAAAAAGCAGTTTGGAGGCTGTGGTGGTGATTTATTCAGAGCAAGTTTTAACAACATCGGAATGTCGCTGACCTGCTGCCCAAAGTTGCTGCTAATCACATTATCAACCAAGATTAAAGCATACAAGGTTCTGAAAGTATTTTTTTTAACATTTGAATATCAATATGGCTGCAGATATCTTTTAAACATAAAATGGAATGATGATGAGAAAGGATGGAAAAAGGTTTCTTTGCTCATGAGTGCCTTGTAATCCAAGCCTTCCTGTTTTATGCTTTGGAAATTGGCTTTCCACCCATGGATGTTTATGCATGAGACTATTTCCCTTGGAAGTTGTTTGGCTACACAAGTGGCCTTATGCGTACGTAAAAACAACCGGACAGAATACAGTTTAGATTTTTTGCCTCCTCAACTGAATGAGGCCTAAATAAGAAGAAGAAACATCAACTTAGAAGGAACTGATTCAGCCGAGATGGTGAATCTAGGGTATTGCCCACTCGTTAACTAGCCCACTAGATGTAATATATAAAACTGCAATGCCCTGCAGAATTTTAGGCCAGGAAAAGTAAGGAACATATGACTTTTATTTTATGAATGAAAGTTTTATTAATTTTGTCTGTCATCTTACCATTACATTATATAGTATCCACCCGGAAGGCATGAGTCCTACAAATTAATTATTAACACCTTGTGGAAAAGAAAAGATTGCATCTTCAGATCATGATGTCAGACTGGTGTGGTTTGGGCTTTACCACCTCCACACTGTGTCCTTGCTAGATGTAGGAATGTGTGTATAGTTTATAGTGTTTGCAGAGTTTATGTGAATTAATGGAGATCTATGTCTCTTTGCTGACCTGAGGCCATTATAGTGTGAGCCCATAATAAAAAAACATTGCTGGAGCACCAGCTGGATGTCCCCATGGTATGCAAAAGGAACAAGGTGGGAATATGGAAGGCTAAAGATTTAGCAGACTGAATTTGAATGAGCCAGCAGGCTACTTTGAACCTTTGAGAGTACCCTTGCTCATTCAGGTTGTGCTGTTGTCTCGTCACCCACATCATTGATTACCCTTTGGGCAAAAATGAAAAATGGATTCATGCTTGCCAGTAGCCTAGACAGAAATTCACTGCAGCTACCCCCCCCCCCCCCCCCAACATTGCTCACTTTTACCACCCACTGCTTCTGAAGTGCTCTCCATTTCTCATAGTCTTAATCGGCTACTTACTCAGAATTTTATTTTATTTACTGAACATCTAAAAGTATAATGTTACTGATTAGAAGTGTCAAGATGGCCAAAATGATGGTGAACTGTTAGAAAAACACCTACAATCATTCATTGCTCCACATTGTACAAGAATTTAACTGCTTTAAAAGTTTACACAATGTAAACTTGAGTTCTTTCCTGGCGTGTCTCGCTTTAAAAAGCATTGTAAAGACTTTGCAAATAAAAGGTGTACTTAAACTCATCTCAAGTTTGTAAGCCCTTTTTGCACTCAAAAGGTGCTGATCAATACTGTGAAATTTGGTATCAGTTTAAAGGCAAATACTGTAAATAAAAGTCATCTATCACAGACACTGATAACCTTACCGTTACCTTTTACATTTACTGTACAAGCTGCATATGTATTTTCACATTGTAAAAAAAAAAGTGTCATTTATTTGGTAAATGCATCAACAATGTGCTCAATGTGAATGTTTTCATGAGTCACTTTTGCCTTTTACCTGTTAATTAGCTTATCATGTACACAATAAACTCCTAGACAAATTCTAACCAAAGCCCTGATGGATTTAAAAAAAGAAAAAACAGGATACTATAAAATGTGGTCAGACCTGTCCAGGGTGCACATTTCAGTCCATCTTGCCTGGTCGGGGTAAGCTCCAGCTTTTCTGTTACCCTGAATTGGAATAACTGGTATGAAAGAATGAATCAATGATAACATAAAATGAAATCGCAACATTTCTCCTTTTTATACCATTTTCCAGATTTTCATTTCACAAACAGTGCACACAATTAAAGAATAGAATAACAAAGTGATTAACAGCACAAAATACTTTCAGCCTGTCTCAGTTTATTCATAATTGAAATAGTCAATCAGAAGAACTTTTGATCCCTGCCCTTTAGAAAATGACACTGAAGTATCGACCCCATCCTGTTTGTATCAATCTGATTCCAATATCAATGTTGGTATAGGTACTAACAACGCTGGGATGGATCTGTCCTCCCTTACTTTCAATAACCTTTGTGAGGAACTTGTTTACAACATTTGCTGACAGTGTTTTACTCTACTTG
Organism: Atherinomorus stipes; assembly: GCA_023101725.1. Taxonomy (NCBI): domain Eukaryota; kingdom Metazoa; phylum Chordata; class Actinopteri; order Atheriniformes; family Atherinidae; genus Atherinomorus; species Atherinomorus stipes. The sequence continues at coordinate 778,949 of JALJCO010004771.1, forward strand.
ACCAGTTATAGACAAACACCAAAAGCCACATTTACGTGTCAGAGGCACCAGGGACGGCAGAATTTGACGCCCTGAGAATGAAAGTGGGTTTTGCTTTTGTAGAGACTTGATTAATAAGTGTCTTGTGGCAACACTGTTCATTGATTTGTGTGGAGGGGGATTAATATCTTGCAGCAAGTTGGTTTTATTCCACTTGGCGACTTTATACAAGTTTGTAGTCAAACCTTTCTTGGGTAAACTGAATGTTGTAAAGTGATAGCATCAGATTTGCAGAGTTAGCAGAGTCCTCCCTTTGTCACAGCACAGATGTGACTTAGTTGTCGAGCCTGGACCTATTATTTACAGTACAAGTTATATTAAGTTGTCTTTCCTCCCTTCGCCATTTTTACATTGTATACGGGGTAAGTCTTGCTAACACTTAGCATTTAAGTGCATTTTAAAAGTGTTTAATCAGCATTCAGTTTTATTAAACATCAGTGAAACGGTTCTGTAATAGTTGCAGGTTTCTGTCGGCACCAGCTCAGTACAGACCTGATTGGAACATGACGCCTGGGTGCACACATTGCTTTTCATTGAGAAAGCTGTAAGTTGTTAAATAGAGGCTCTGAATCTAACTGCAACAACTGGGGTTAAAGTTTTAGTTTGATCACTTTTATCTTCTCTAAAACAGCTAGCAGCTCACATTCATTGCAGTCAAGTTGGAAAACAAAAACAAACTAGCCTAATTATCTCAGAGAATCCTGATTATTAGAAGGTTTGGTCCAGCGCAGCCTGTAGGATGCAGTGTAATGCCATCCCTTCAAGTTGCCATAGTTATAGCCTTGTCTCCTGGGAGACGGTGATCAGATGTAGCCCTCAGAGCACTGATGGTAAACATGCTATTACTGGTAATGGGAATGGATTTAATTGTCTTGTTTTAGCAGTTAAACCCCTGTTAAAAATAACCCATTTAACCAAATTACCTTTGATGTAAAAACAACGTTAGGAAGCACTGACACTAACTAAAATAGATTTTACACAATCCAAAGTAAGGGGTTTAAGAACGACAGTATAGTTTATTTTATCTTATTGATATCAGTTGCTGAGCAATCTATTCTCTTTATATTGTATTTTTATATGCATACAGTATATATAGATAAAGTGTGTATAAAGATGTCAAAACTAACACACTGCTGAATAATTCTCCCAGTGGAGACAGTATAAAGAGCATAAAACTGGGTCAAGACACTTACATTGTTGCAATCAAATCTATTAAACACCTGGTTGCCGAGGGTGATGTAGACTTGTCTACCTGTAATATAGGTCTGAAACAGTTTAATTCAGTCCCAAAGAGACTAACCTAGTTTTTCAGATGGCCTATTACAATAGCAGAGATTTGTCTGTAGTGTTTGGAGCTGCACTTAAATTCTGCAGAGTCCAGGGTAGACAAAATGTGTCTTGTCATAATATATTTGTCCTGTTTTTTTGTTTTTATTTTTGTTTGTTTGTTTTTTTGTTTGTTTTGTTTTGTTTTTTTGTCTGTAAACTGCAGTTTTGGTTTATTTTGGGGGTATTAACAAAAACTAGGTGTAACTTGAATACAATTTTTCCCTTAAAGACACACAACAGAACTTTTAGCAGTTTTCTCAGTGACGCGCCCCCTATCGGCGACTAAACTAGCAACCATCTTGTATCATACCTGCACCGTGATTCACTCCAGCCAGTAAAAGACAGTCTTATCTTGACTCTTGTTCTGTCCCTTCCTCTCTTCCTTTTTCTCTCTTCCTCCTGTAATGTTTCCTTACCGAATCCGACATGAACGGTGTTCAAAACACTCGCGGGGTTGATCCCTGGTTTACATCCAGTTGCTAGTGAGTGACGCGGTGCTGCAGCCAATAGTCGGCTGCAACGTCACAGTCGCGTCCCTGATGGGAATCTTACATAGTGCTGTTTCTGAGCCCCGGGACGCCTCTGGGCAGTGACGGCTCGAAAATGCGCAAAATGAATGTTGGTGTGCCATCAAAACAAGTCAGAAACACAGATTTTTAAGGTCTAAAAGTTACGTTGTGTGTCTTTAATGTAGATTTTGGTATTTAAATCCGTTTAGAGGGACTTCTGGAAAGATCATGTGCTTAGAAGGTGATTTAATTTCACATTGACAGAATAGTGGTATGAACATTGCAAAGAAGTATATTCAAATGAGTTTTTATCTCAGCTAAATCAATACAGAGGATACAGAAGTTCATTGGGTTGGCCTACATTTTGTTCTATCAAAAGAATGAAAGAATATGCATTATCCTTGAACTTAACTCAGATGTATTAATTAGTTGAGACTCCACAGCTCAGTTAGCTGCTTTCATGTGCCTTCTCCCTTTTTTTGTTCTTGTTCCTTTGCTCTCCCGGTGAAATGTAGAAATATACTGTATTTGTTTCCACAAATTTGTTTTTGATTTCCCATCTTTTCTCTTTGTTTTTTGGGGGTTTTTTCTCTTTCATATGCTTTGCCATCAACAGCAACACACCTGTCATCACTACTGTACTGTACTGTATTTAAATGTCTCTTTTATAGTATGAAAATATCTCAGTTATCTCAAACTAAACCTGCCTTAAGCTCCAAATATACTTCAATAGGTTTTGCTCTACAATGTGCCTCTTTCTTTGCTTCGTGCACCTGCACTGTATCCGCCCTGCATGGCACTCTAAGCAGGAGACGATGCAGCAGTGGAATTAGGGGGAGACAGGATCTGCTGTTACACCACTAAAAATTGCTGTATTGATGTAATGTTGTGAACTAAAATCTATTGCTTCAACCTTCAAGCTCATTCTGTTAGCCATTTTATTCACCACAGGAGATCTTCAAACTTATGCAGGTTTGTGTTTACATTGTGCTCCAAGCCTCTGCAAGCAAAGCATTGTTGCGCTTGGTTGCTCAGATACCCAGTATGGAACAGGAAGGCCCAACTCTCTTCTCATTATTCTGGGAGATTTTAACAGCGCAAACCTCAGCCAGAACCTGCCCAAATCCAGACAAAATATATATAGTATCCTATCAAAGGTAGGATAGGAGATATTTCCAGGAGCATTCTTAATACAGTATATTGCTTCAAATCCCCTTCCCACCCCAATTGCAGCCAATTAATAAAATGCTCTACACACACAAAAAAAAAAAAAAAAAGAAAGAAAATAGTCACCTCTGGAATGGACAGGACTGAAAACACATTTCAACCAGCCTGTTCCAAACGATTAGATATTGATATGTCTACCAAACTCATCTGCCATTTGTCTCTCCCATTTCCCCCATCTGCATGTATATTTCTTTGTCCGAAACATGCACTCTCAGGTCGTTTTCACACAGGACCCATTTAGGTAAACCTAACTGGATTTTGGTACCAAACATGGCGCAACTAGGTCTGTGTGAACACGCCACTCGTGCTGGTACTTGACAGCTCTCGGACTGGCTGTACAGGGTGGTTTTGGAGCGGCTTGCGTCAACCTGAAATACGGTGCGAGTGATGTGTGAACGCACACCAACTTTAGCTCGGCCTAAATCCCAGATACTCAGCCTTTTTTTAACTAAAAGGTATCCACAGGCAGCAGGGGCGCACACTGAAATCAACGTACAAAGGAAATGTTCACATTTCCTCTCATTTTCACTGAATTACTGATAAATACTTAAACAATAAATGCAGAAACTACAATGTTCACAGGTCACAGCACATTTATGTCTCAGACTGGCTCTGTGTTTACTCTGTCATGTTTTAGTTGTGTGGTGCCAGGTCCCTGTATGTTGTGGGTAGCGGTGAAGCGGTTTGCGGTTTTTGACTCATGGATCAGATCACCAAAAAGGAGAGAAAAATACCAAGACAAATTTACCTCTATTTATTTGTTTCAGTGTTTTTGCCCATTAAAAATATTTAACTCAAGACTCATTCCACTCAATTATATAAAAATTGATTAATGATAAAGAAATGATGATAAAGGGACCAGGAACAGATGACTAAATTGCAAGGTCATGCATGATGTCACCAGTTTACGTGATTACAATCATGATAAAGAGTGCTGGATTAAAGTCCTGTGATTCATGATGGAAAAAAAAAACACTCAGACCCCCTGATGATTGACTTCTAATCTGGTGTCACTGATAATTCAGCCATCGCCAATCTGCGGGGGCTTTTATTTTGAAATTCACCGGATGCTTTACACTACTTCCGTGTCAGATTTCCTGTCTGGTCCTGGCTACACGGCTACACTGCTCAGAGCTTGACGTGTTGGAAGCATGTGCTGTCATAAACAGACCCGACACCGCGACGAGACGCTGATGACTTCTGGTGCTCCGGTGTGGAGTTAAACTGTTGACTGAAACGGTCGTGTAGTGAGGCAGCACCACACACGGAATGTGGCACACATGGAGCCGGTGTGAAAGTCTGTCAGCAAAAAACCGGCACATTTTAATGGTCGCACATGCGCGAGTGTTTGAAAAATTTACTCGCTCCTGCTCACATTTCAGTCGCAAAATGGGAACATTTGGTCGCAGTCTGGAGCCCTGCTTCAGAGGCTTGGAGCACTTGGAAAAGGTGACGAAGTAAAGTTGGGGAATTTAGATTTGCAGATTTTAGAAAAAAAAAGGAGCGCACATTAACAGACTGCCCTTAGAGATTTTCTTATGTCAACTACAGATTTTACATTTATCAAATGCACCATTAAATGCAGTGTAAACAAACATGGCCGACAGACTGCTGCTGCGGCTTGTATTTTCATAGCTAAAATAATGGATGTGTATGAAGTTGTCAAGGCATTGACATTTGCACTGTGGACTTTTTACACGGCAAAAGAAGTTGGAGATGAGCTGATTAGAAAGGTAATGCAGTTCATCATCCATTAGCGAGCTATCCATTCAGCTTTTTCCTGCTGTCTTTGCCAACTCGTTTTTTTTTTACATTTTTCTTGCTCAAATCATTTTGCAGGATCTCCAACCTGTAAGAAACACACCACTCACTGCTTTGATTGCCATACAAGTTCTCATCATTTTCTTCTGTTAGCTCAAGAATAAATATTTAAAATACAGCTATAGAACTGTTTTGCAGTGTAAGTGATGCTGTTTTACAAGGAAAACGGTGATATACACCAAAGGAAGTTAAACTGGGAAATAAAACAAAAAAAAAAAAAAACCTGCTCATTTTTATCATCACTATCCCCAAGCAACTCCCTACACAATCTGCAATGTCAGCTGTTTTCATATCCTGTTTTCCTTAGGCCTGTCGTGACAAAGTGTCTTCTTTCTTAACATAGATTTTTCATAGATCATTGAGTTTGTGTCAAATTTTCTCTTCCCTCAAACCATGTTTGGATTCCCTGAAATACAAGTGAGGGGAAAAGATAAATAAATAATAATAATTATTATTATTATTATGATAATCCAGGGATATATTTCAGACTGTTTCAGCCATCTATACTTTTACAAACCCATGTTCCAATATTACAGATTTACAGGACTTTTAGGTTTATTGTGACATTTTTTAACATTGTGCACTGTGAAGCTGCTGTATCGTGCCGGGTTGCAGGCTCCTGCTTTGCCTCTAAGGTTTTCTTTCTTTTATTTGGGCTGGATGACTGTAACCTAAATTCTTACAATTAAAAGAAATAAAGTCTAGTGTATGGTCTTTTCTGGGTCCATCAATACCCTGCCCACCTCTTCCATATACCCGAATGACACAAACAAATAAAAGTTATGTGTTTATTGGGGTTTATTGAGCTCCCCGTTAACAATTTAGGGACTATAAGACAACAATCTCATGCGGCAATGAGTGGCAGAAAGTGGATTATAAGACTGAATTCCACCTCAAGTGGAGAACAGTTGAAAGCTACAGTAGTTTGCAGCTTCAGTAAGTGTGAAATACATGCATATCATGCAGATCGCGTTCATCATGTCATTAGTGATAGCATAAAAAAGCAGAATTGTTACTTTTAGAAAGGTCATTTGAATCTCACAGCAAAACAAGGCAGCAGATACTGTATGAGCCAGACATTGCAACTGCCCAGCCTGTCAGAGATTAGTTTCAACACCAGTTGAAGATGTAAGATGACTAATTACAGTGTTTTTTGTTTTAGTTTTTTTTATCATGGGTAAGTTTGAGGACTTTTTGTCTCAACAACCTTAAATAGCTTCTTTTACAGCCAGTTGCATGTTTCCTTGTTTCCTTGTTTCTGTCCCAACATCTGGCAACACTGCAGTCAAGCCTTGCTCTTTGAACTTTTATCTCAAGGATCAACAAGTGCAGGCCTTTTCCTTTACATTTGTCGACAAAAACTTCTAAAAAGACTAACAATGATCCCGGGTTAGCCCTAATTGTGCCAGCCCATTGCTCGGAGCTTACTCCAATTTTACCTGCGGATCACTAACTTCATGTAAGACAGAAAGAAGTAGAAGAGGCTCAAGAAACTAATATCCATTTCTGGCTTTCTTCTGCTTTTTCCCTAAATGAGTAAATCTCTGCCCACTGGTCAAATCCAAAACTCTGATCCTAATACCACTGGCTTCACACACGTAATGCTGGCAGCCATGAAAACTTTCATGTTTAGAATAAGCTTTGCAAAGAATCCGAGCCGAGGATGTACCTCATGTGCCACCTAAGGAAGGTCAGCTTTAATGGGCTGAGCAGATTTTCAGTCTTCTGGGTCATGGTAATCCTGGATGCTTAAATAGAACAACGTAACTTCCTTAAGACATCTCAGCTCTCAGCCAATAGACATTTCTGCTTGAACTTACAGGAGTTCATATTAAGAGTGAGGGCAGGTATAGATCTTCAGCTGCCATCACCTATCAGCCTCCTAACACTAACCCATCGCCACAGTTGGCCTAAAATAAGTATTTGCAGCTCCGCACCATTCATTTAGAAGGAAGCCTCTTGCAGAACCAAAATGAAGACCAGTTGCATTCTCCTTAAGCGAGGAGGATTAAACTTTAATTGCATTACACGGCAAGTGGATTTCCCTACAAAACAGAACAAGAACATACCTCAAAGGACCGATCACTGACACTAATACTGTCACCTGAGCCAGAAAATGTGGTGCAAACCCATTTAACCTCCAAAGCCTTAAACGACTTCATTCATTTCTTCATGGTACTACTTCACATTAACTATCTGGAGGGGAGTGTGTACACACTCCTGCATTAGCTTTATTTAGGAGCATTAATGTGCATAATATCCAACAGATGCACAGTGCTGCTCTTCCTTTTGCTCAGATTCTGATCACTGTTCCCCATCCCGCAGGGGGACAAGACATGTGTAGCCATATGGATTGTTTTAATCTAAGACAACACTGCTAATATAGTTACTCAACTGTTTAATAAGCCAGCTGTAGAAGACATGAGCTGAAAATAAGCTTTATTAAATTCCTTTAAAACAGCTTCCGCCTGAGGCAGTGGAAACTAAAAGTACATGAAACTGTTATGGATTGTGTCGCTGTTTCTCTGATGGTTTATGTAACTTCTCATCACAAGCAGCTAGATGCTGTAAAGAGAGAATATGCAGTTTTAGATAAATATTTTGGGTGTTTCAAGAAATTAGGTATCTAACTTCATAGCTAGAGAGAAGAAGAGAGAGTAGATAAACAGGAGACATTTAACTAAAACCTCTTTATCATGTGATGGGACATATGGTGGCTTTTAATATTTCCGAGCCGTGCATGGGCTGATCCTTACTTATCTTTTGATGCTTAGAGGCTAAACTGATCCGCTTGTAGTCCATTGCGGACCTTTTATTTAGATCACCGTGAAGCAAAACAAGCAGGCATCATGTTTCAGAACAATATCTGCTCAGTAATTGTGCAGCATCCTGTTCTCGACACATGATATTAAACTTATTGTTTGCTGTAAGGAGTGAGCCTGTATGCTCACAATAGTTACATTATCGATTACACAGTATTATTTATAAAAGCCACGATTGCACATCTAAGTGAGGTTATTAGTGAGGTCTTGACCACTGTGTGCACACAGTATTAAAGTACATTCAGTGCATGCCAGGCTGCTTTTTTGTTTGTTTGTTTCATTTTGTTTAATGAGGACTGTATATTTGCTCCTGTCACAGCATTATATTGACTTTTTACCAGCTGTATGGGATGCATGTTGTGTGTGCATGGCTGAACTGCTACATTACTGCTGCTTGGCTGCATTCACACTGCTGACCTCTCTGTCGTGGCGCTAATGTAGTGCAGCTACTGTCTGCATCTTTTTAAGTTGCAATGCCTTGGGTAATGAAGCTAAAATATGGAGTTTCCTGCAATTTGTGGATGATATGATTGTCCAAGTGGAAACCATGGAGTTGATGATCATAACCAGATTGAATAATGTGGCTTTTTAACCCATATTTAAGATGAAAGCAAGCGAGAGAGCGAGAGAAGCTGGCATGTGGAAAGACTTTGAGGGTCAACTTTCAGCTTGCCCGATCAATGCACTCACATTCTGCTCTTTTTTTGCTCTGTATGTGAGTTTAATAAGCAACATTACAAGTTCAATAATCACACATACCAACAGGTTTCCACTCGCTAGTGAAGCACAAATGAAACAATCTTTTTTTTTAAGAGCCACAAAAAAGTAACATGAATCAGACAAACTTCTGGTTTGAAGTCCAAGGCTGTCCAGATTCAAAGGCTCCTTCAAATGCAGCTTACAAATGTGGCCTTAGTTTTCCCAGATTTTAAGGACAGTCCGATGTGTTATTCGTGGCTAATCCTATCCCAAGATGCAATGCAGGCCGAACAGAACATTCTACCAAGTACTCCCGCCTGCGGCTTGCAGGAGACGGATATTAGGCGGCGCTGGACATCTGATGGGCGTGACCAGATAGTGAGGTTAGGGTTAGGGCTTAGGGATAGGGGGAAGGGATAAAATAAACGACTGTAAATGGTAACGTGGTAACAATGGTAAATGGTAACAATATCTGTCTCCGCCTCGTCCCACAAGCCGCAGGCGGCACCCTCTCCATTCTACAGTAGAGGTGTCTACATTTAAGAAACATTTTCATTTAGTTTAATGTATAATTGTATTATTTTGTTACGGTTAATGCTACTGTGTTTCCTTTGCTAGCTAAAGTTAGCATGAGACTCTTGAAATCATGTAAACTACAAAATAATTTTACCTGGATTTGATTTTCTCTCAGCTGGAGTGCTAAGAAAATGCAGCCGACGATGATAAAGTTGCTGTAACTCCTCTACAGCTAGCAAAAGAATATTTTGGCTAATATTTTGTAGCTCCATTTTGCTTCGGTTTAGCGCTGTCATAGTTGCCATGCAATGAGAGATATGCCAAGGAGGCTAAACTGTCCAAATTTAACAGTCTGTCACTTCAGCATTACGTGGTCTAAGGAGGACCTGGTCTACGTAGACAGGGTAGGACATGTCATTCAAAGGACATTGCCCTCAATTTTGAACACAGCCACTATTAAATGAACTGCATTGGTTCATTTGATGAACCAAAGTCTGATCAGTCAAGGCTGGTGGATTTTTTCATTTTAATCTTTCAGGTCCACTGCAATTAACAAATTTGTTCCAGTCCCCTCACTTTGTATTTTCTTAATCACATTTCCTCAAAAAACAAAACAAAAAAAACCTGTCATGTAAAGGAAAGCTACAGATGTCTTTCTTATAATAGGCTACTGTGGATCAGCATCATAAAAAAATCTCTCGACTGTTTTTCCGGGAAGTCCAGCATCAGACAAGTGATCTAACATTCCTGAGCTTAGCCTACTACCTCATTAAAAATACACTTACACCAAAAGAAAACAGAGAAGAAAATAATTTTTATTCCTTTGTAGGATTTTTCTTGTGTGTCAATAAAATTGCTCACAATTCTTCACAATTTTACGGCGTTATCCACTTTACATGCTGCTCACCTTTAACGAGTGGGGCATACGCAAGTGCTGTAATTGAACTCTTAGCTCACCTCAAGTACTCAAAGCTTTTGTGATTATGGGGAGATGAGCCACAAAGAATTGGACATTTGTGCTTTTATATAGGTGTGTATGTAAGGAAGAGAAGAAATGGAAACCAGGCAGTTGGATGCTTATAATTTGGCTACTCGACTGCCTGCATCAGTGCTATCAAGTGATGACCACCTCACATCAAAAGGTCAGTGTGAAGAGAATGAGAAAGGCAAGATTTAGAGCGGTAGATAGAGGTGCTCACAAACATAATCAACAGTCATGGAAGAAAGAAATGAACCACACCTGTACACAGATCTGTGTCCACATGGAACTTGCTGTTCATCTGTATTTCAGCTCTTCCTATCTTTTATTCTGTTTTTGTGGCAGGATTACGATGCTCCTCGGAGCACAGTGAAGTAGCACAGATAAAGTCTGCAGCAATTAGCTGCCAGTAGAACTACTTGGAGCTTTGGGGAGCGCAAAGGAGCTGCACACAACAGGGAAACCTATTCATCTTCACTTTGGCAAGAACATACCATCCACACACACATGTACACCCATATCATGGGACTGAGACCATAGAAGCAACGGGGCAAGCAGAGCCTAAAGAGAGCATTTCCGTCTGTTCTCTGTTTGCATGTGATTAAGAATTACATTGTAAACGAGTACATTTTCTTAGACTAATAGTGATCTACAAACACTATTTATACAAAGATCACAAAGTGTCAGCATTTTGTTTCATCCAGCCCTTTTCATTTCTAAATTACAGATTTATTTGTGAGTTTTACTGCTTTTGTGTTTCTTCTAATGAATCTAAAGTGGTAAATAGGAGGAATTTTACGATAAGCCATCAGGAATTTCTAGAGTATTAGTAAGGGAGATTCAGGGTGATTCAACATGCTGATTCGACATTGGGTTTATAAAAAAGAGAGCTGACCCTGATTAGCCAAACGGCCTATCAAAATAGGCGCTAACTATGTTGTGTTTTAATTAACAAAGCTTAAGTGTGTAAGAAGAACCATATGTGTACAAAATAATTGGTCTGATTTACAAATTGAAACACAGGGCTACACACCTTGAATCACACTTAGCCGAGCCAGAACTATGTTGGATGCTAAACTGAACAAATAATGGCCTGGCATGTGTTTACATTGTCCCTAATGGCGCGTTCCATATACCTTGAAACTGGGAAGTTGGAACTGGGGATGATGTCACACCTGACCAAACTGTTTTCCAGCTCAGTGGTCAGAAAACAAGATAGCAGCCTACCAAAACAATATGTTTGCTAAAGCGAGGTGGATTTCCACCTCAGGAGCCATTTCAGTTGAAACTTCCTACTCAGAACTGGGAATTTACAACTTCCTGCATAAGACTCCTCCTCCATTCTGCGATTTAAAGATGCGCTCTCTTGCACGGGTCACAGGTTGTACCCATAGACTGTTAATATTCTGAACAACCACTTTGTGCCACCACCCATAGGTTTCTGAAGAACTGAAGAGCTCAGTTGGTGGTTCCCACTGTTGCCATCTTGGCAGCATTTTACATGTCATCATGTCCCAAAAATACAAAAATGGGCCAAGGGGTGGAGGTGGAGGGGGGATTGGCCCCCATCAATCTCTGAACTACGTGTAGCTAAGAGCTAACAGAGCTAACCTGAAGTTAATGGAAGCTAACAGAGATAGGCAGGCTAAAGCTAAGGCATGTTGTTAGCTGGCTAAAAACCATGCTCATGCTACTCTGCTACTGGCGGGAGCCCTCTCAGGAGCAAGCAGGAAGCAAGCCACTAGCCACCGGCGCTTGGTGGCTAGTGTTTATCTGTCACCTGTCAATCAAAATGACACACCCACAAGTATGTGTTATTTTAACAATGAATAGCATCTAAATAGATGAGTTATAAAAAAGAAAATCCACCCCCATCAAAGTTGGGGGTGAATCTTTGAGGTAAGATTAACCTGTTAAACCTAAAGTGGTTTTTTGGACCAGGCTGCAAACATGTTTATTTCTGCTGGGAAGTTGGCCTTTTTAACATGGGAGTTTATGGGGATTGACTCTGTTTTGGAGCCAGCCCCTAGTGGTTGAGATGTGAACTGAAATTCTTTGCTCTTTGTTGTACCTCATTGACAAATAGAGGTCACCTCTGCATGTATAAGTTGAAAATTTTCCACAACTACAGAGCATAGAATTATGTCATCATGTCACATGAAATGTCTCTTCTTCCTGTTTGAATGATATAGATGAGATTCTGAGTTTCTGTAGAGAAGCAAAGACTTTTTTTCCACGCAGATTGTACACTGAAAAATTTTTAGCCTTGGCTTAACCTAAAAAAAAAAAAAAAAAGGTAATCTGTTACACTAAATATTTCTACATTAATTCAATGTAAATAAAAAAAAATGGCTCAACCTAACTTTTTTAAGTTAATGGAACCTTTTTATTATTTTACATTGAGGCAAACCATTTATTTCAAGTTGTTTGAAATAAAATCAATGAAGTTGCTTTTCCCACTTAAGCCCAATATTCTAATTTAATTTCACATGAAATTTTTCACCTAATTTCAGAAACTTAAATGTTGTAGCAAATTATATTCAATTCACTTTATTCATTTAAAGTATCAAATAGAGTAGATCATTGGTTATTATCTGTAGCCAAGTTTATCTCCTTGTCCTGTTCTTTACACTTATGGTGCAACTTTAACGTCCAAACTGAACAGAATTTCTTAACACCTTTCTCTGAATGTAAACATAAAAAAACACACAACTCAAATTTATAGGATAACAATCATAAAATATTAAATTCCTGCTGAATCTGCATTTCACATGAGCCTTTGTGGTTCAGATGTATTGAATTCTAGAAATAGCCCTACCCCTTTTGCTCTCTGTGCATGCTAAAGCTGAAACAACTTATTAAATTTACTTTGAGTGAAAGTAAAAAAAAAAGGTCAGATTAGAGTGGGTTTTTTTTTTTAGGTTGATTTGACTTAAAAAAAATAAGATTCCATCACCAAACCAATATAAGATCAATGAAAACGTAGTCTTTCAGATCAGCTAAGCTCAAATATCCTTTTTAGAGTGTAGTATTTCTCTCATTTCCCTGCAAACTGATGTGTTAATATCACTACTTTGGATCATAAACAGTATTTTAAACAAGAGGTGCTACTAGTAAGAGTTACATGCAACATCGACTGGCCTTCTCAGAGGCAGAGCGGTATTTATGAACAGCGCTGCAAATATAAATGGGATTCATACCCACAATTTATACCTGCGAATGAGATTTATGCCCATCAATGTTTGTAGATGAAGCTGCAAATGTGATTTTGAATTCAGCTGAAAACGCCAACCATGAATAACTCTGTGGGGCATTGGTGAGCATTCACAAATAGTCTTCCACTGCCACTGTGATTTCACGTCCACGCTGAAGCTCAGGCTCTGTTTTGTTTTTGATTTGTCACCGTTGTTTAAGAAGTAAGCAATTTAGACCTAAACACCGGCTCTGAAGTGGTAAGTCTCTACAACCCTACACCTCTGCACCATCAGCCGCTGAGGTAAGCACATGTTCCTCTGGACTGACTAAAGATTTGGTGCAAGTGTAGCACCGCACCAGATTTTCAGGCCTGAAGTCAGTGCTTTAGTTGTCAGAACAGAAAGAACTGATTCTGGCTGCACTGTCACTGCTTTGATGGGGGAGAGAAAAAAAAAACTACCTAAGAAACATCAAAGAACCAGCTTATTTTTCCACAGGCCATACAGATTTGTCATTATACACTGTGTACTAAAGTTCAAATACCAGTTCAGTTTGATTTAACGTATTTTCAGTTAATTTTAAAAGTCAATGAAGTGTCAGAGTAAAGGAAGATTATTTTATTTTTGGGGGGATATATTCCTGTTAATTAACCTGCACCTAGATTCATATCATACAGCATTTGAAACAGGTTGTATAATTGCCAGCTGGTGATAGAATAACAAACGGCTTGTAGAAACTCAGTTGCAAATGCTGTTTAAAGACAGTTACAAACAATTATGACACATAAGGCAGTTTGCTTCTGTTTGCAGCAGTGTATAACTGCCAACTGACACAATAAAACATTATCGGCATATAAAATTAGATGAATAATGACCTCATGGGCTTTCACAGCCTCTTCAACTTTAGATTCAAATTGAAGCTCTGTTTTTATTTGTTTTTCCTTTCAGTTAGCAGCTCTGTTTTAATTAAGTTTTGTTTGGTACTGTATAGGTAAAAGCTTTATTTTTTGGCCCTGGCAAAAACAGTTTTTGCATCTGCATCAACATTAGGCAATAGCCCCAAGTCAGCACTTGATTTGCCTTAGCTGAAAAAAGTCACTGCAAGGTGATATCATAATATTTATTTAGCTGTCATTGATGGAAATTCTTCAATTTTTTAAGTTAGCTGACTCTTATTTGACCTATCTGCGCCATACAAAGCTACAGTCTCCTTTATGAACTCTTGAGGGCACGTCAAATAAACAAAAAAGCATTTTCAGACATGAAGTTTGCAATGTGTACCGCTGCAAAGAAGCTTCTTATTCATGCAGTAAAAATATGCAGCAGTGCAACCGCGGTGTGCTATCCAGTCCACATCTGTACATCATGCAACTATTTCTAATTCTTTCCACCTAATCTTTTTTTTTCTTTTCACAACCATACATAAACACATCCGTGCACACATTTATCCTCCACACCCGGCCTTTATCACGGAGCAGCATCCTGAAGCTTGTATTTGTATTCTTGTCACCCAGTGGAGAATCTAAAGAGGGCTCTGTCTACAAAGAGAGCGCAAATCAAAGAACATCACAATCCCCATGAGGATGATGGCTCATTTTGCTTTTCTTTGTGTACGTTTTCCATTATGTTGTCTGTGGGCATTTAGATTTTCAGCTGGAAAAAGCCTAGAGAAGTTGCCACAGCACATAGGGAAAAAAAAATCCCCATGATTTACTTAAAAAAAAAAGTAAAAAAAGTCATTTGAATCATTTTATCATGGAGTTTGAGCAAGACTTTATGCAAACTACTCTATTTTTGAGCACAGGGAATACATTTTTGAGTAACGTTAACTTTATATTTGCATTCCTCCACTGATGTCGTTATATGTGGGATCTACCATATTCTAAGATTTTCTTGCATCAATTTTAAGTTCAAGCTTTTATTTTTCAGTTTCTTTCAGTACTCATTTTTAGTAAAACAGAATGAAGCTTTGAACTTACATCATTTGTCAATGGACTCATAGAAGATAAGGCGCTTAATATTTACAGCGATTCTGTCAGCAAACACAAATCCTGTTGAGGTGGAATTACATTCTCCACCCAGAAGCCCATTTATCTATGAAACTCACACTCCACAAAATCTCCAGGAATTATATATACACTTAACTCATGGTGCAGAATGAAACAGGGAAGCCACAAAGCATGATGGGAAACAATCTATCCAATCTACCTCAGGAACCAATTACATAGATCTCACTGAAATACTTACAATATACGCGGATTTGAATGAAGTTTCAACACTTATTTACATGTCTCCAGCATGCAATTGTTTAAAATTATGTGAACAAAGCTTTCTGGGGGCAGGGCAGGCCTTGGGCCAATCAGAAAAGTTAGTGGGCCTAAGAACGCTCTGGCCCTTATATGGCTCTCCTAGTTTGCTGGAAGTTCAAAGGGTTCTGCGAGGGAAACATTTACTTTGATCTACATGAAAACTGTCCTGGCAAGTCAGGCAAAGCCGATATTTATAGAATATTTACAGATGCGAGCATGAAAAAGTTCCCCTTTCTGCCGACTGCAGCCACCTCCAGCCACTTACCAGCCACTTACCAGCGACTTGTCTGCTAATTAAATCGCCTAGAGCTAATTAATTTCACCTGTTTGCCCAGGGGAAACGATTTCAGAGCATAAATGAATACCCGGAACAAGGACGTTTCCACACACCAAGATTGGACACCGTGCATGATGACATATTCGCGGAACAAATCGCTCAGCCAGTGATAATAGTGCACTATTAAAAGGCAGAACTTTTTCATGCCCGCATCTGTAAGAAAAAATTCCCTCTTTGAAATAATTAAAAGTTGTGCAGTGGATAGATATGATACAGGGAGATTATACTGTATGCTTATTCACTTTCAATAAGTATGAGCTTAGTTATGTTAAGAAAATAATCTTATTTATCACTTGCAATGTTGTTTCATATTGTTGCATATCGATTTGTGGATCCTAAATCAAATCGAATTAAAATCGTGTCATGACTGAATTTGACATATCGACAAACATCAAATCCCGATCCACTGTATTGATATAATATCATATTGTGATCAAACCCGTGATTCACACGCCTGCTGTTTACACCACAGCTGCATCTGTCCTGTAAAGGAGAGAAGTAACACACACATCTAAAACAATTGCACCAGATGTGACTTGACCCTATCAATGTTTCATCTTTAAAAACTCTGGCAAGCGCTTCAATCATGTGTTACGGCATCTTCTCTGAGCTCTGCAGCAGTATCACAGACAGCAGCGAGGTCAAGGGTTGGTACCTCTTATCACTCACAGGATAGTGGGCAGAAGGCGATGGATTGCTGATCAATTGCAGTCTGGGAGATTTATTACACCACTCCTAGATAGATTGGTGATACCTCTGCCTCATTTAAAAGCCGGGCACTTGACTCCACAGCTTGCCAATGTCCACACTCATACAGTTTGTGAAAGCATATTATAGACTGTAACATGAAGAGAGTTTGACAGAGAGAGGATGGGTTGAAAAAATGTAAAGCTAATAAGTAAAGAATAGTTGATAAGGTAGCTGAGAAGCGAACAGCTGACTGATATTTCCAAGGATTTGCAAATAATGAGGCCAATGCATACTGGAATAAGATAAAAAAAAAAATGCTGTCAAGAAGAAGAAGATGCATAAATTCAAGTTTTAAATCAAAGAGAGGATGAAGGAAGAAAATAAGTTTTAAAAATATCCCTTTCTTTATCATTATTACTATCCATGGGGAGTTAAGGAAGGGGTTATGTACCTCCAGAAGCAGAGATGTATTAGAACATAGTCTTGTTTCATTAGTCTTCCACATTTAGATACATATAAACACATAGATACAGCAATTCATACATTTCTTTTTATCTTTCCCAAGAAAAAGGAAATAGACACTGCAATTTATTATTCATAGATGGAAATGCACTGTAAAATTTAACAAGTTGCTTTTACTTTTGCCGTTTGAAAAAGCAATCTCCGAGCTTAAAATATCAGGTTAATTTGAGTAACTACAAATAATTTAACCCTCTAGGCGCCAGAGTTTATTTAGGAAATTATTCCGTTTGGACTTGAAGATTTCAAAATGCTGTAACTTGGAGGTGGTGAGAGATAAATCCATAATGTAAATGAGAAAAATATTCATAATGACCTTAAGTTTGTGATGGCAGTAAATGTACTCATGTAATTTGCATATTGTGATGTCATCAGGTAGCAGCCATATTGGATTGCGAATCTTTCAGTAAAAAAATATTTTTTAAACATATTTATACACAGGAAAAAAAGAATTACTGTCATCTTATGCTCAAAATAAAGAAACAGGAGTTTTTGGGGGGTAAATTTGCTAATATTATTTGTATGTCAGCAGGTAAAACTCAGTAAAACAGAATTCCGAACATATTTACTCAGTAGTTTTTTTTTTTTTTTCCATTTTTTCACTGATCCTTTTTCATCCTTTCATCCTCGGAATAAATTAACAAAAATCTGACAGGAGTATACTTGCTAATCTAATTTGTATATTAACAGGTAAAATTACATTTTTATGGGGTTTTTTTTTTTTGTTGTTTGTTTTTATATAATTTGTCATAACCTTGAAGACTCCTCTCAACATAATCTTTATTTGCAAAGTGGAGGACAGATAGGATGATTTCATCTCAAATCTGTTCCTTGTCATCATTTTGCCAAAGCCAGGTGTGTAAACTGGCCAAAATCCTTCCCAGTAGTCCTCAATCTCAGGTTTTCAACAAGCCTCATGCACAAATGCAGTGAGATGAATGCTTTCATCTCAGGGATGGTGACATCATACCAGCCATGAAATCTGGAGTTTGGCTGGAGCTGGTGTGTATCTTGGTACTGGTGAGCATATCTTTCATTTGTGATGAGGTTCCAGAAATCCTCATCCGAAAACTGATACAGAAAGTCACATGCACGAGCATCTGTGAGATCCTCGTGTCCGCGATATCCCACAGGCTCTTCAGAGCCTTTGATCCATTCATGGATCACTTCCTCACCTCTCAAACATTCCCAGCTATTATCAATTACTCCTCTTTTGATTTTCCCGCCTTCTGCCCACACGTCCCTCTTTCTTTCTACCATCACTGCGGCGGAGAAAACTTTCACCATCATCGGTGTGCTTTCTGACAGTTTGTGAAGCGCGAGTGTGTGCTGCGTCGTCAGTCACTCGTCTCTGACGAGCGAGAGGGCTGATCGTCCCCTCCTGATCAGCAAAGATCAGTGCAGCACCTCGTCTGCACTGTAAAGGCCTCTGGGCATTTAGTTTTTCATTGTAAAAGTCGCGATCTGTCTCTCACTCTTTCCAACACGCTCCTGCAGCTCCGGACGCAGACAGCGGGTGTCGGGTTTCAAACCTTTTTTGCTGATTTTTTTTAATAGAAACACACTCAAAAATGACGTCAGGACTGAAGCTAAATGTCGTGGCGATATAGTAAAACCAAGCAGTATTAGTACAAGGCTATAGATTTACAGATACGGTCTGTTATATTCAGTAATGGCCCCCGTCACAATAATGCGACTTTGGCGCCTAGAGGGTTAAATTTGTAGAACTTTTCTGAACTTGATAAATAAATCAGAGGGAACATAATGTGATAGATTTCACATAAACATACTTCTAATTGTGGTTTCACTTTCCTATGATTTCAATTTCATCTAAAATAAATCATGACCTCAAAATTGCTCCTACTTTGCTACAGAAACTTCAGGTGAGGATCCATCACTTCCATAAGTTTGGTAACCAATGATTTTCAGCCCAGTTTGTTGTCATTTAGTCAACCTCGCATTTCTCCCAGTTTGCCATCCTTTAGAATGGTTCCTTAACAGCCATCCTTTCATGGAGACCATTTCTGATGAGGCTTCTGTGAACAGATCAACTCAGTGACCAGATGAATTTCTCAGGTCTTGTGTCAGGCCTTTGCAATTTTTTCCTATACTTTTCTTCAGGACATCGCTTTTAGGTGCTGTGTGACATTTTTTTAGGCCTGCCACTTCTACTTTTGTCCTCCATTTGTCCTGTACCTTCAGGTTTTCTAAGAATATCTAGCACACTAGGCTGAGATATGCCAAGGCTTTAGGTAATACTTCTTTGTGAATCAACTTGTAGATGCAAACATGTTTTTTTATGCCTGTTCAGCTATGTTATAGTTGGCATCTTTTGTGCAAGAATAAAAAAAAGATAATGTCTTTGTATTGGTTTGCAAGTAACTGAGCATTTAGCATTTTATTCAGAATCAGTTCTTAGCCAACTTATTTGTATTGACATCACTAAGTTGGGTACCTTTTGTGTGCTTGAATGATTCATTAGTTGGTATTTCGTGGTTTCATAAACAAAACAAAGACTGAACTGAAATGAGCAACCAATGCAAAGGGAAAAACAAAACCTTTAGAAAGCCTAAAGAACTGTTGCTCTCGGCAACTTCAGAGCATCATAAAAACCCTCTTAAAGAGAATACAAATGATGGGTAGCTCAAGGCTTTTACTGAGTTTTGCTAATCTTCTGGAAATGCAAAACAACAACCCCACATAGCTTTGTATGTATTGTCTCAGAATCATATATAAGTTCTCACACATAGCACAAGAAACTGATTTTAAGTGAGTTAAGTTTGTTACCTTGCAAGGTCATAGCTCAGAGAATCTTACCAGAAGGCTTTGCACAGTCTACCTCTGAACTCTCTCTGTTCCCGTTAGAGTGAATAAATTGCCTCATTATTCCAACAAGCGAACGCCATCTATCCGCATATGTCGCCTCCATTGTTTCTAAAAAAGCACCCGTCACATTGCGGTGAAAAAGACTTAATCCTCTGCTTCGCACTGTAACCACACAAGGAAAATTATTAGACATTTAAAAGTTTTCTCACAACACAATTTATCAAGTGTTTCTTCCTTAATGCAGACCGAGTTATAAGATGATTTTTTCTGTCTGTGGAACAAAAAAGTGTGTATATTTTTCAAACCAGGTTACCAGGTTTTATAAGAAACAAGCTTGTCAGTTTACATACAGTAAAGATTGGTGCATTGTGACCTTTTAACATAAATATAAGATACTTATCTGGTAATCTTTATCCCTCCCAGCATTCATTTATTTTATTCTCATTTTTTTAATGCATGTTGCAAAGCAAAGATCAGCACGGTCCGTCCATTAGTTGTGCCGTACAGTTATTTCTAGGGTGTTGTGTTCTGTCATTATATGAGCCAATCTGATTGAAGGTATCTAGCCTGTAATGACATCATCAAATGTAGCTATAGAGATGTATTAATTAGCAGTTAGCAGAGCAGAAAACCCCAAGCATACATCACTTTTACATTAGGAAGCAGTTGCTATTGTGCATATTTGAATACTTATTGTATCTTCTAATTTAATCCTTAACTTTTAGTGTTGCTTATTAGAAAAGTGCAAATATTCATCCAAAATCCTCCAAATTAACCATTTACACATCTATTGTGCAATTAAAAAAAGAACCAAGTTAATTCTATTGGATAATTAAAATTACCCATAGGCCTATACAATGTCTTTTCTATACATTTTACATTCCCTAAGAAATTGCATAATGATACTTTGATTTATGTGGATGCTTCAGCAACTCAATAATAGAATTTTAATAAAAGAAATGAAAAAAAATTAGAAGGAATTAATTGTGGTCATCTGGAGGTGACCCCACCATCAGCGCCTCATTCTGCTTTTCTCAGTCGGTATCTCCTCAGGTGGTTCTTACATACTGTTGGCTCCCTATTCCTGCAGATTTCTCCATGCCTGCTGCATCCACTGATAATTATAATCCAGGAAACATTTCACGAGGCATTGGAACAACAGCAGTTTGCAAACACCATTTGCGGCCGTAATAACTGGCTTCAGTTGAAAGGGGCTTTATGAAGCTTATGCATTACTCTGGTCCCTTACTATTCCCTTAATACTCGGAGAGACAAGTAAAATCCTTGGGATGGTAAAATGCTATTCGTTCAAAGTGTGTTTGCTGCGCTAGATAAATGATGTCTGTCTGAGGTCACTGACTAATCTGTGTGTGTTGGTGTTGCATATTGTCCCCTTTGTAACCTTCCATGTCTTCATTGAATGGATTCACCTCCGTATCTTTCAAACAAAATGTTTCTTCAGAATATTTTTCTCATCTCAGGTGGTTTGACCTTTACTATCTAAACCTGTTTTTATAAAATTCATGTTCTACATGCGCTTTGCAGAAAATTCCAGACTGAAACAAGCATAATTGGAATTCTCATATTTACCTTCATAGCAAAATATGAATCAAAAAAGATGTTGCTCATCTGTCGTAGGAAGTCTTATCATTGGTGGCATATGGCGGTTTGAGGTGTGAGGGCAAGCAGACATGTGCATTAAATGTGTATAACTGGTTGATTAATGCACCAGTCAAAGCTGCTGACTGCAAGACAACCCGAGGGAACTGATTGTTATTAGTTTGGACCCCAGCTGTCTTGAAATACAAGAATATATCATCTGATACCCTATCCCACATGACAAAGAGAAATATAAACTACAATCCATGGCTATCTATTATTTAAAACACATGTAAGTGTTTTCAGTTAAGGCTCCTCCAATACTGCATTCATATTTAATCAATTATTCAACAGTGTGATTCCTCCTCAGTGAGTCATACACACTGGTGTTGACTGTCCAGGGATGCAGTCCGCCAGCCAGCTGAGACCTTGCCAATCAGCCCTGATGCTGACACAATCATGCCCTGGTCTCCAGTTCAGCCTCTTCTTCCTTCAGAAGGGTACGCTGCCTCTGATTGGTGCAGCTGTGCACTGGCAGACACTCCATCTGCACAAGATTGCAAAGCTAGAGTAAAGATAGCTGCAATTTGCAGCAGTTTCCTGAGTAATTTTGGTATGCATGAGGATGAGAGCAATGCACAGCCCTCTCCTCAAGACCCAGGTACTTCATTTGAAGCCTCTCTTTAGCAGCCCACAGGTATATCCCTCCACTTTTTTTGTTTGTACTGGTTGCAGTGTGGTCTGCTGCACTCGAGGCGCTTTAAAATGGGAAGGGATTTCATCTTCCTGGAGATGTAAAAACTTTATGAGCAGAATCTGCTCATAAAGGAATGTTGAATGAGCACAGATGGGATGATTGAAAATTTGATTGAGGAATGATTGAATAGATCGCCCAGCAACAGTGACAGAAAAGTCATTACACCAAGCACCAAGCCTCTCCCCATATAACCCCCTCTCTATTTTGCTTCTTGTAATAATTTATTTTATCATTTGTCTTGGTTTTCTTAAGGGCTTTCAATTTAAAAACACATAACACCTTTTCAGTACACAGCGGGGCTTCATTCTTCATGCCTGGTCAAACGTCAGACAACAGAACAAAATGTAAATTAACAATTCATAAATTCTTGCATTGCCCCAACTCCCCAGAGCTAAGATAAGCGCACGTTTCTGCAGGATGGTTTTCAGGCTGTGAACTTCTGTGTCTTGAATAAGATTCTAAATAAGGAGTGAAGCTATTGTAAGTGTGAAAAGTATGTATCTTACACTGAATTATTAATATGTATATGACATTTTGGAGTTATTTAACATTATATATGATCTCAGTCATGGGAAAGTATTTGAAGCAAAGCCCACTGAAGGGTCATTTCAGGCTGCTTTTTCTTACTTTAAAATGCTTTATTTAACATTTTTCCTAATTATTCAGGACATACAATTTTAATTCTGTGCAGCTTATTGTTGTCAGTAGCAATAGTAGAAGGAAAGTGTTGTGACTCCTTAAAAAAAAATCATAAAAGTGTAATCATGCTTGGTGCTTATAATTACTACTGAACACTGAGCAACATCATTACAAGGGAAGAAAACTGGAGGCTCTGAGACGATGTGGCCTCTCTGAACACCCTTCCTCTCAAACTCTTCATTACTTTGACCCAGGAATCAGCAAGACCGTCACACTGCCCCTGCCCAGCACATAATGATGTCATACAATCATGATCAAAGTCTCCGTGGCATTTCAGTGTTTTACTCCATGTTCTCATTATGCTCTGCTCCATGTTCCTGTATCCCTCTGCGTGGTTTTGGTCTCTTATGTAATATTTTCTCTATGTAGTTATGTTTACTGCTAAAAAAAAAAAAAAAAAATTGTAAAACATTTCACTTTTTTACAATTTTCCCTAAAGGAGCCATCCCATTAGTGCAGCTTAAGATGTTTATAGTTTTTAACATTCTTCTTGCTGACTCACCGGGAGAGTTCGCTGGGACTGAATCATTGAGAATGTGCTTGGTTGAGTTATGACGCCGTTTGGAGGCTGATATCATAACAGGACCAGGGGCCTTTTGTTTACAGCACATTACATGTCACATGTAACCTTTTTTAATCATTTTTCTTTCCCCTTGCAGTTGCTTGGTCTATTGTCCTGTAATCCACATAGGTTCATGAACATCTTTTGACCATTTGACCATTACTGCATGATGATGTATTGATGTGTCATGCAATCAGAATTTAGAAAGGGAGTTTCATTTTATTTCATTTTTCTTCCTGAGCCTCATTCGTGCTGTCTTTTGTAACATTTGTTAAAACTAGACTTGCATTATGTCAGGTAGAATAAAAGTATTACAGTATTAACTGGCTGTGGTCATAGCTACTGTATAGATCGAAACAAAAATGGTGGGTGAAGTCACCTCGAACTGGGAAAAAGTCTGATCAAATTCTTTTGGCTGTGGTTAGTTCAAGCTGTAAACACATGTACAGGAAAACCAGCAACACTTCACTGAACATATGCGATTTTTTTGTAGCTGAAGTTGACATGTATCAGTCGGCAATAATAAAAATAGGGAGCTGTGTTGATTATCTATTAATGCATGAAAAGGTAAAATGAAAAATTTAATGAATTTGTGGACAGTGCTGTCCATGTGAGATACATCATCTGCTTTTTCATTAAAACAGTTAGTATAAAACATGTAAAGTTTTGTATATTATCTCCCTTTTAATGTTGTACCAGTATTCATATTCATCCTGTCAGTTGCTACGTAGTCGCAGCAGCTTTCTTCCTCTGTGTCTGCAAGTGAAGCCAACGAGCTGCATTTCCAAAAGAATACAGAGGAAGAGAGACACAAGCACTTTAAAGAACTGATATTGGCTAGCTGTTGGAGGACTACAAATACTGTATTTGGCATCATATTTCACTTTAATAATTGCTTACAATATCAGTAACAGGAAAAATAGAGATATTGAGTTTTTTGAGTTATATATACGTGTGTGTGTATGTATTTATATATATGTATATATGTATATATGAGAGAGAGAGAGAGAGAGAGAGGATTGTTACACAGCGTCCAGCTCTCATTCATTCAAGTTAAAGGCTTGCCAAGCGTCTGTATAATTTCATGGCAATCCATCCGAAGACATTTCAGTCATGCTTAAACAGTTTAATCAACTGTTTGTTAATTGAACTGTGCATTGTGTTTTCTGTTTGACTCATTTTGGATAACAATTTTGATTCCATGAATATCCCTTAAATTATTTTTATTTGCTATGCTTCTGCACATTGAGTTCAGGAGGATTTTCCACAGGTCTGTTTCAGATCAGGCTCCTCTGGATGGATTAGTACCTGAGTCATATTGTAGGAATAAATCTGCTGTGGCAAATATGTTTAATTTAGCATTTACCTCCTGAGATAATTGTGTTTTCTGCTGGAAACCTTGAAGCTTTTAGACACTGTGAACGCTGCATACTCAGTGGATCTTTATTCCGTCTGTTGCCAGTCTTTCCTGCAAGCTGGGGCTCCTCTGCTCATTTTGTTTTACCTGAGAGCACCTCTAAATATTAATGTGGTCCTCTGCCTGAATTACAGCCTTGAAGGCGTGCCAGCTCTCTCAGCATTTGTCTACCTGCCTCTCTCCCTCGCTCTTTCTCCTCTGTGTCACACTTCACCACTCCCGGCTCAGTCTTTCCATCCTGAAGGTTAATTTCTGATGATATCAGATGTGATGGGTTGTTGGCTCTCATTCTTCTCTCTCATGATTTTATGACTCTAATCCTGCCACTTGAGCAAAATCCCCCCTCCCCCCCTCCCCCTTTTATTTTGCCTGGTGGATGGCATTGGAAGCATTTAGTTTCACAAAGGTGTGAGGTTGAAAGCAAACCCTGAAATCTAACACTGACATCTATCTCAGTTATCTACGATCAGATAAATTAATCTTTTGTGACAGAAGCCAACACTGAAATCAGCATGACTTGAGAGATTTACATTTCTTGTATCATCATGATTCTCCCATCCTTATCAGTGGGATGAATCTAGTGAGCGGGATAAACAAGCTTGCTGGCTTGGTTGAGGCGGGGACCTCAGCAGCGGGATTTCTCTCTGCTGTTTTTGAACAGCATCAAAAACGTGCCAGCGATATAAAAATTCAGCCTACTTACACACAAGCTGTCCCCTCTGAGATACTCTCCAAAGATGATGAGAAGTGTAAGTGAAGTGATGTAAGAAAATCAAAAGCTAACAGATTATTTTTTTAACAACACGATAACAAACAAATGCACCCTCGGTTTCAATTGACTCTTTCTTTTAAATCCTCCAACTTCCCCTCAGTTGTACATTTATGCCATGAGAGGCATACTTCACTTGCCCAAACATTTGCAAACATGTGAACCCGCAGTGTGTGTGCAGTGCAATTACCCATCAGTAATCACAGTCTATTGCATAGTCACAGTAGACGTTCTGACATCCTCTTCAATGCTCAATTATGTCTGCATGAATTATTCTTACAGCAAATGCAATGTTTTATGTATAATATGTCTTAATAGGACCCTAATACACAGGGATCCCGCATAGATCTTATTAGTTAGATGGTTTGGAAAAAAAAATAAGCAAAGGGGGAATCATTGATGAGCTCAGACAACTGCATGATGCAATTTAAAGTATTGGCATAAATATATATTTGTTATGTGTATATATTGGGGTGTGTTATGTATTTTTAAATGTCAGGTTTCCTTGACTGAACCGATGTAGCATGTTGCTGAAGGGGAAATGGCATTAGCTCTAATTGCTACTACATCTCTATACATCATTGTGACCCAGCAATTAGTTTTACATCTTGCATGTTACACCAACCCCAGCCTGTCTTCATCTATTAAAATTATACACCCCACTAATTAATAAAAGTTGGGATGAAAATATGCAACGGGGAGGGAGAGGAGGTCTTCAAAACAAGACGACAGTCTGCATGATAGGGGCTCCAAATCAAGCTCGGTAGCAGTCGCTGAGATAAACAAACATGTAATTAAAATCTTCAAGCTACATTATAAGCAACACGAGCGAACGTGTCGCCTCCTCCATGTCTCACTGTGAGCTCACACTGGCAGCAGCAACAAGAGACAAAACAAACGGTACTCATTCATTTCAAATGAGAACTGGGAGATGTGGTGCGACGGAGGAGGAAGTGACAGCTGGTGGAGAGATTTCAGTGATGCTGGTGACAGAAAAACGGCAAGCGGAGCCCGGATTTAAAAGGGCAGACATTTGGGAGGGACACAGACACCTCTGCATGGTCACGTGAGAGAGATTTGTAAAAACAGGGAGATGAACGCATCATATTTAAGGTCCTTCCAACAGTTAAGGTTTGTGAATCTCTTCAGGTATGAATTCTTGGACAGTCGTCATGAAACACAAATATCTACTGTAGTTGACAGGGCATGCAAATTAGTCACCAAGCACACAGAAAAGTCTGACCAGCTTCAGTTCAGTTTTAATTATGCAGCAAAATCACAACCAACCCAGTCTCATGATACAAATTAATAATGCATGACGATACTACTGCACCATCCCAACTGTAAAGATGGAAAATAAAGATTTCTGTCTTGTGATAAACATTGTGAGTTTCTGCTTTAAGGCAACAAGCTACTGTAGTTTCAAATCCACCCAACAAAGTGATGAGTTCATAATGAATAAAAATGTAAAATTACAGGTTAAATATCAGGTTAAGCCATCAACTGTCACATTTTTCAGTTCTCAAATTCCAGCTTCGAAAGCAGAAGTCCTTCCCGTGAACTCAGATCAACAGATAACAGTATGTAACATTTTTATAACCAGACTTTAAACTGAGATGTCACAACACATTTCAACACTATTCATGAATAGAAAATGTAGTGAGAAAGTGAACAATATTCAACTCAACAAGCACTTGGTGACAGTGAAGAGGGAAAACTTGCTAGCACTTAAAAACCTCTTGCTCAAACAGGCTTTTTGTGGAGAATTTTACTGATTTATTCTTTTTGTGTGCAGTGCTTTGTGACTCTTTGTACTCTGAAAACAACTGATCCATCTACGTATTTCAGTTAGATGACAAATTTCCATCCAACTTAATTGTGTGTCTGTAACCGTGACCAGAAACCTTATTGACAGCATTGCATTTACTTTATTATAGGCTATATATTGGGTAAATTCTATTAGTTGTTGTTACTTTAATTCCATGTAGTCCATTTTTCACTTTTCATTTGATTGAATTACTGACGTTTCATTTTACAAATTCGGTTGGATGAGAATTTCTCAACTAGTTTAAATACGTAGTTTGGACAATTATTTTTTCAGTGTCAAAATGCTTAATAAGTGAACATATTTACAAAGGGAGGGTGACACTGGTAAGTTTAGACCTCAGTTTGGTAGAAATCTACCTCAAATGGATGGCGTGATTTGAATAAAAAAGAGAAAACAGGAGAAATAAACAGCAACAGCATCATAACAATGGCCATCTTGTTGAATCTAGTATCTGAAGATTGAAAACATGCAGCTACCCAATTAATTTGTGACCTGTTTAGGTATCTCAAAGTACTAGAGAAAAAGAGGGGTTAAAAAAGAAAAAACAAAAAAACTTTTAATTCTAATAGAAACATCCAGAGTTAGCTGACAAACAATTTAATCTTGATTATGAATATTATTTTTGAAATATTTAAAAAAATATTATCATGTAGTGTTGATTATGCATACAAGATTAATTTATGCAGAAAAATAAAAATAATAAAAAATGTTACAATTATATTTTACTAATTGTATTTTAAAATAAAATTTTATATATGTTGTTATTATTTGATTAATTTTATTAATAAAACATTATTTTAAGATCTCATTTTACTATTTTATTCATTTTATTATAAAGGGAAAAAAAGATAACTAAAAAAAAAATAGACAGTTACCTGAGACAGTAATACGAGAAGTACAAATTTGACCAAACTAACCTGATTGTTTAGCCTTAACAGTGATCTTGAAAGGTAGTGATTAGAATTATTATTTTAACAGTTGCTCTATGATGTGTTTTTGTATGCAGCCTCAACTGAATTCCTAGATTCTTTATTATTTATTTAATAATTACATGTTTTTTTTATTGATTCTCCATATTTTATATAAGTACTTTTTGGATAATCAAACCTTTTTCACTTACTGCACTTTTAAAACAGACCCTGGTTTTACAATGATGTCATTCAGAAAATGTAAAATTGTACAAAATCACATTTTTACACACATGTATTTTTTGGATAAAAAATCAGTGACAAAAAAGAATCACACAAATACAGTATTTATACTCGCATACAGTACAGTAAAAATAACATGAAATGCACATTGTAGTTATGAGATATTTGGTTTGGTTCCAGATTATCATCGCTGATCCATTCATATTAATCAGTGTGAATCAAATAAATCTGTAAATTGCATTCACATTCAAATAAATAAGAAAATAATTTGTATAATTTCTTGAAATAAAAACAATACATTGTTCCCTCCTGTTAAAACTTGTCACAGTCTGTGCTTCTCTAATGCACAGAGAATTTCAGAATACAGAAAACGTATTTCGTGGTGGATTAACATTTAATTATACCTTGCATTAGCGCTCCACCATAATAACTTTCTCTCTTCCACCTCACACTATCACTTAATTGCTCCATTGGGCTGCCAGAAAAGCAGCAATGCTTTCAACTGTTGAGTGCCTTTGTGGCCCTTCCTACAGCAGCTTTATATGTTCACAGGGTCTAATTAAATACGACCCCTGATACTGAAAAAAATATTCAAAAAGATTTCTAAACTTACTCTAGAGACATGCTAATTCTCTTATGATGACGCTGTCATCTCTGTGTTAGAAGGTGTAGATAAGTGTCATTTCTCTGTCTTGCTGTCATCCTTCATGCTGTTCATCAGCACAGAGCTGCATCCGCACCTGCAGCCAGGTGGAAACATCTCTGACTTTGTCACAGTGAGGCAGCACTCATTAAAGCTAACAAATTTAATTCAGGGGAAAACGCTCGAGGTCTGAAATGTTCGGCTCTGCAGGTTATCCAGAAAGCCATACAATCCAAAGGAAACAATATGTATTAATAATATATAGCAAAATGCATCTATTTTCAAAGATGAAACAAGTGACTCCTGAAAGCATTAATGAGGGCGCTTTGGGCAACGTGAACATTGCCAAGATCATTACTTCCAACTTAGACTCAGCCTCGGGAGCTGCACCTTGTGTTCGCACCACCGAATACATTCAGTCTTGAAGTGCTTTTGAATATTGTGAAATCAGCCGGTTGTGCATTTGTTCTACCAGTCAGAAACGCTATTTGTGCATAACTGCAACCAAACAGTAATATTAAAGAAGTGCTTCAATGTCAGTCTTTGTCTGCAGCTCAAAGGGAATGACAGAACTGGGACCTTGGTAGTCCCCATTAAAGGCCATATCTCATTTCATCTAGTCAGTCTGAATGCTTACCATTCATAGTAAAAAGTGAGTGGGGGGGGGGGGATTTGCACTTTTCAGGTT
The DNA here is from genome assembly GCA_023101725.1 of Atherinomorus stipes. Taxonomy (NCBI): domain Eukaryota; kingdom Metazoa; phylum Chordata; class Actinopteri; order Atheriniformes; family Atherinidae; genus Atherinomorus; species Atherinomorus stipes. The sequence goes on from JALJCO010004771.1 coordinate 808,878, forward strand.
CTGTATATTTGCAAAAGAAGCCTCGTGAGCTTATACTTCAAAGGGCATCAGGGAAATGCATTAACTAGTCTATTCCTTCCCTAAGCTGTCGTTGAAAACCAAAGCTTCTCACCAGGGCTTAAGAGTATTTACAGGCAGTGTATTCCTCTTTATGATAGTTATCCAAATTTTCCCGGAAAACTAACTGACTTGAATTGAGACCTGCGAGAAGAATGTCGCAAATAGGCGACGGTGTCAGAGGTGTGACAGTTAATCACAATATTCCTCTGCTTTTTGTCGTACTAAATGTCACATTTGGCTCTGAGGGAGCGGAAAGCGAGAGAGTTCATTGCACACCTGTCTCAGTTTTTCCCCCTGCACTCCTATCTTTCGATGACAGGGGGAGAGCCGACGATAGCGAGCCTTTTGTGTTCCCTAAGAGGAAATGACAGCGAGCGTTTCAGCAGACGTGTGTTCGCGGTATACCCGCAACCAGCACAGCACCCCGATGGTAAAGGGCACCGGAGCTGTCCTTGTGGCCCTAACTCCTCCCTGTCCACAGTCTCTGTAGAGTAAAGCAGCTTGACAGGAAGATTAAGCAAGGGGAATCTATGGGGGGGGGTAGGAAAAGAAAGACAACATAAGGGAGGGGTTGAGTTATAGTGGGAGGAAGAGGGAAGGAGGAGATGGAAGAGTGCTGCTCCTTTTCTCCTTTTATGCTGAAACAGTCTCAGGAGCTGCCCCCCAGCAACCGAGGGAGAAAAGCATGATGAATAATTAACTTCGAGAAATGTCACAAACGGCAGAGAGAAGTGTAATCATTTCTCTGTTGGGTTTAGAGATCTGTTTTTTTTTTTTATTCTTTTCCTTTCTGCCCCGTAGTGCTGCATGCACTACACTGAGACTGCGAGCACAGGACGGCAACCGTCCCCTAAAAGCATGGAATACATCCCCCCCCTCTACATACTTTTCAAATAAAAGCAAATAAATCATTAATATTTGGGACTTTTAGCTGTATCACAGAGGCATCGCACAGAGGTCTTCTACATTTTTTATCAAGTCATTGATGTCAGTCTCATTAACTGGAAAATCACATTTAAAGAGCAGGAATCTCTGGTGGTAATGGTTTAATCAATGTCAGGAAGGCTCGAGCGTTGTTTCCTTTTAGTTTTGAAGGAACACAACATGCCCTTGCAGAATGAATAAAAGATCAAAATGACAAATTACTGTCTTCAAGTTCTAAACAAGTTAAATTTGTCCCCTTTCCGCAAAACAACAGGCCCGTGAAAATGAGTTATGGATTACCATGACCTATTTTAATGGGGTAATAGTGGATATATATCATTTTTATTCTAATATTTCATGGATTTATTTCCAAAGAGGCCAGATGCATGGCTCCCTTGTGAATTAGTATTCTAAAAATTATTATGATTCTTTTCACATGCAGCTGAGAAAATATTCACTGATATTCATAATAATAGACATGATTATTACACTATCAGGCTTTCAGCTGGAGATCTATTTTAAGTCCAGGTTGTGACACAGTGGAGTTGTGAGTTCTTTAAGAACACACAACAAAAACTATAATAACATGAATCATTTATTGGCAAAGAAATTATTTTTTCCCTCCATGAATGCACTATCAAACTAAATAAAAACCTATATCAGTGAGAACACCTATTGTTTAAAAAGGGATGCTGTGTGTTCTATCAGAGAGAGAGAGATGTGCTTTCAGCCTGGTCGTTAACTAAGACTCCACAGGAAAGGAGAAAGGAAACAGTTGTGCAGTTAAGATTCAGAAGTTAACTGAAGTCAAGACATCAAGAGAGACTGGGGGGATAGTTTGAAGTTCTCACGATAGCATCAGTTTCTGGGAAAAGAGGATCCAAGAGAGCATAAAAAGCTGTGGAGCTCTCAGTGCTCGTTTATGCTTCTTTTGTGTACACGAATCTGTTTCAAATGTTGTCAGACGCATCTGCCCACATACTCTGATGTGACATGCAATTGCGTAGCTGTCAGGCAATACATCCACTAGAGAGCAGTGCAGAGTTCAGGCTTCACCTCCCAGTTCTGCCGTCGGTTTCAGACAATATCATATGTGGCAACAGTGGAGGAAATTACAATAATGTATATTGTTGGAAAGAAACATAAAAAGAGATTTGTTCGGCCATTAAACACTACTACTTCTTTGTTTCTTTCGCTGGTTACACATATGCTGTGCTGCACACCACTGCCCCCTGGTTTGTATAGTGGTACTGCTATGTTCGCGAAGTATGGATACACATCCAGACCTCTAAAAACGGACTGACATACGCACAAAAAAGGAACACAGAAAACTCCAATTATAATTTTTGTTCTAATATTAAGCATGAATGAGCTCTTAAATTCTCCCATTTCATCCACATTCTGTTTTATTAAACCTTTAATCAGGTTTCAGTTCTGTTCAGTTTACATTGTTGTTTAGAGGTCGACTGATAGTGGATTTTTAAAGGCTGATGTAATAACGATAGTTTGGAGCTAGGGCTGGACAATTAATAAATTTTAATCGGATTTCAATTTTGCCTTTTCACAATCATAAAAACACTGTAATCGAAGAAAAACGATTAATCCTGAAGTGAACAGACTGGTGGAGTTATAGGAAGCAAACTGCAGGAGTATAGAACAGGAAAGCATGTAGACTGAGTATTATTTTTTTGTATTATTATTTAAATAATATTGTTATTTTACTCCTTTCTTGTTTTAATTTATTTCCGGTTTTTTTTTTTTGGTGGGTCAATAGACACTTTTTATGAAATCAATGAATAATCGTGTATATTAATGGTGATTTCAATATCAGTCAAAATAATCGTGATTATATTTTTTTCCATAATCGCCCAGCCCTATTTGGAGCTGGAGAAAGCCGATTTATCGGCCGATATATGAAAGCGGCTACAGACAGCTTTCATTTGAGCTTGTTCTTAACTAGCTGATTGTGGTTAGCTTAACAAGCACTGCGGTCATGTAAAACATACCGGTCGCTTTTCATGCTGAAACATGATTCACGTTTATGCTTGTTGAACAACTGGTACTTACTGCCTCCGCCAAGGAGGTTACGTTTGTTAAGTTTCAACTCATAAAGGTTTTCTTGCACTTATGATCTGGTTATCTTCTCCACCTGGACCACTTCTCTCCTCCCTCTGCTGCCCTGCACACACCCCTCTACCTCTCCCCCATGCTCTCTCTCGGTGTGAAGAGCAGCCCCGCCCCTCAGTGATCAGAGAGCAGGGCCCGGAAGAAGCGCTTTATGGCGCTGTGGAAAAAACTGCAGCCATCGGCCACTATCGGAGCTAAGTTCCACCGATCCCAATAGTTTGTAAAATGTCCTATCGGCACCGATACTGTTGTTACCTGCAGATAAATTTGGTTTTCAGTTCAGCCATATCGTCACCATTAATATTCATGTCGGCCCCCAGGCTTAATGATCAAAAGTATATTCACTGAACCAGCATCATCATCGTGACAATCACATTATCATGCCGTTATTGTCATCATCTTTATCACCATCATCACCACTGCTGACTGTCATCAGCAGCAATCAAGAGATGACAAATGTTAAGCTGATGGCTGATGGAGCAAAGCTGGATCAGCATACCTGCGGCCAGATGGAAGAAGCTGAAATTCACCATGCAATGGGTGAAACCTGCCATCTAAGATTGAACCAGTTAGCCGCTGCAGCTGTCTTGTGTACGGGGCTTCGGGGCTAAACTGTTTCTCACCAATTTACCAACTGGTGGAAGAGGCTAGTGGTTTCTTTCAAGTCAAAATCTGTAAAATAACCTGATGGGGAAAACTGTGTGTGTAACAACAGCAGCTTTTGGCTGTACTGTATAATTCATCTCCTTTTCAGGTGACACTAATTAGACCTGTATGTTTGTGTTAGGTAGACATTCATCTTTTAGAAGAAAATTAAATATTGTTAACCAATTATATTTAGTTAGAAACATCTAGTCAGGGCAAGAAAATGCTGGGGGAAAATGGTGAAGCACTGGGGCCATGTTCTAATGGGTCCTTCAAGAGGCCAAAATATGCAAAAGATGAATTATTGTGCTATACTTTGCACAGAAAGTTGTATTCCTGCCCTGAGTATGTTTGATTGAACAAGTGTGCACTGGATTGAGATACAGTAAGCCTCATATGGGGAATATTAGTATTGATTTCTAAAGAGGTGGTTAAACTAGATTTCAGCACAGTACCATCCTGCTCATCTCAAAAACAGGCCTGAACTATTTAAGCCATTCCAACATACAGTAATGCATTCTTGGCACATGGCAGAAGTTTCCTGAATTACAGCTTTTAATCCAGTCTTTATTTGAGGTCAATAAAAAGGCTTCACTCCAAACAGCATGAGGGAAATTTGCTAAAAATGTGCTCATATTCCACTTCAACATGCCTGCATGCAGGAAATTTTGAAAAACCTTGGGAAATCAAGTGTTAAAGGTTACTTACTATAGGTGTGATACAGCTGTAGAAGGAGCAACAGCATCCCTGTCAGAGTTTTGGAAGCTGTCATTTGATCTCAAATGTGATAATCTTATCAGACTCACCTGCATTATTACAAGATACAAATCTTCGTCAAAGGCATGTAGTGCAGTTTGGAGGATGTTACTACATAAAACTAAATGAGAGGAGTACAATCTTCATGATAACCTGCCATTCTCAACAATCAACGTCCAGTAAGACATACTGTACTGTTATGATGCTTCCACCAGCCTCTCATTTTGCAACTTTGGTTCAAATTTAAGTCTTGAATCTATCAGACGGGTATAGGATAGGATAATCATGCATGAGGATTATACCTGCTAGAGATCTGCACGTTAGCATCACCAAATAGAAGTTAATATGAGTTCAAAAGACGACTGTGGCAGACTTCAACTTCACAGGGCCGCAGCATGGATCTAGATGCAGTGCTACTGCAACATAAATGCCGAAAGTTACTGGGAAACACTGTTTGTCTTTTCAGTGATGGCTTCTTTTATACTGCAGTTCTATTTTAATTTAACTGCAGAGATACAGCAATCAGTGCTACATGTTTGTAGTTACAGTTGTCTTCAAAATTATTCATACCTTCCCCTTAAAGGGACTTGAGGCAAGATTAAGAAACGAAACTCGCGCCTGCCGCAACTGGCGCTTCAGGTAACTGCGGCCACGAGCCAAGCCGTCACAGAAGTGTGCATAAACTGAAGCTATGATGCTGTTTACTCACCTTTTCTTCGTAGTTACACTTTTTAGTGTCTTTCAGTTGATCTGGATTGTTTGCTGACAGCAGAAGAATCTATTACTATCGCTTACAGTGTTTGAATTTACTGCGACCGTTTTCTTCCTGTATCAAAACTGCGGATGTAGGGCAGCGTGGGAAATTCGGACACTGAATTTTGAATAACTAATGTTAATTTCCGATTTTCTCTAATAAGAGAGTATGAATGTGCATCATTTTCATATATACACACATGGGTAGTGGATACCCCAGTGGTAGCGTCGTGGGCTTGGGCGCGGAGGACCCGGGTTCGATTCCCAGACGTGACACCTGGGTGTACCACTGTGGACCCCTGAGCAAGGTCCTTAACCCCCCACCAACTGCTCCCCGGGCTGCTTTAAGTAGCAGCCCACTGCTCTCTGATACTCACAGTACAGAGATGGGTAAAATGCAGAGCCCTAATTTCTCCTCGGGGATCTTACAAGAAAAACAAAAAAAAAAAAAAATGTAGTTCTGTAGATCATATCACTCTGCTACAGGCATTGCCATGGTAACATGCAAACCAGCTGGATGAGATCAGCTGGCTAAAATCTGATAATCACACATTCCATTTTTCGACGTTTTTTTTTTAATCATAAGAAATACATCAGGGATTACATAAAGTAGTTCTTATACTTAAAAATATTTAGCAAATTTAGTAATAAAAACACATAATACGTATAAACCACAGATTACTCTGTGGGACAGTGGTACGATTAAACAACTCAGATCTGTGCATTATATGGTTTAAATGCACTTCGTGTATAGGAACACAAAATTGTGGTGTTCTAGACTCTATGTTGGGCATTAAAGCTGTATAATAACCATTTTAGGCTCCTTCATAATTGTTTAACCCTTACATATATATTTATATCTATTCTCTGCCATTTTTTGACCATAACAACGTTATTGTACGGTACATTATTAATGATCTATACTGCAGTCAGCATATCAAAGTAAACAGCCTACAAACAACTTCTTTTTCTTTTTCTTTCTTTCTTTCTTTCTTTCTTTCTTTCTTTCTTTCTTTCTTTCTTTCTTTCTTTCTTTCTTTCTTTCTTTCTTTCTTTCTTTCTTTCTTTCTTTCTTTCTTTCTTTCTTTCTCATAATTGTTGAATCAGCTAGCGGAGAGAGAAACTCTCCCCAGCGGAGCAATCAGCATGTTAATACTGAAGCAAAACACCTCTGAATCCTCCGTTGTATTGGAACTCATTTTAAATAAGTGAACAATAGCATCCAATTATCAGACAGTTACACCTGAGCATTTAGATTTTAAACAGAAGAGTCTCTGTTGTTATTTCGCTTGTCTTCCTTTTTAATTATTCTGAATTGGAGTCTCGCTGAGATTCTCTGGGGCTTTAATTAGGGACTGAATTAAAGTTATGTAAATACAGTTTGAAGCCAGAGAATCTTTAAATAGAGCCGTGATACATCTGCTATTTTATTTTCCTTTTTTTTTTCTGGAAGAGAAAACATTCTAAGTCTTTCTTTTGAAGTTTGTCAAATCACTGCAGGATACTTTTCCCTGAGGTGTTTTTGTAGATTGATACTTTTTCTCAAAGGGCTGTGACACAAATACTATTTCTGCAAATACTGTAAGCCATTTTTGTTCCTCTGAAGGAGTGTGGAAAAATTGTTTGAGGGAGTGTGTATCTTCTTCCTGCATGTAGACTTAAGTATTGATATTCTTTTATAGAAAGTTATTTGAAAGTGACATGCATGAAGTTACCTGCCGATGAATGTATTAATGACTGATTTTCCACCTTCAATTGGTTGATCTACTTTGAAAATGAAAAGAACGGGATCAGCCTCCCATTGGGCCGGATTAAATCCAAGCTAAGTGCCTGGGCCCAGACTGTGAGCTTCTGTCTCTGAATAATAATGGGTTCTTTCAGCTGTGTTTGTCATCAAATTAGCCCTCCACTTCAGACGAGGTGCTCTCAGAGAGCAATTCTCGACAGCGATGGAATTCAAATTAGGCAAAGTCAGTTTGAGGTTTGTAAGCTTTAAAAAAAAAGAGAATGAGTTTCATTTGTGAGGGTGATGATTGCCAGAGGAGGTAAAATGACAGTGTTCAGGTTCATTGACACACCTTCCTGCCTGTGGTGCAGCCACTTTCATGGTGTGTCTGAGTCACATCACAAGACAGAGAATAAAACAAACCTTATACCAGTAATTGCAGCCTACAGCTTGCTCTGTATGCACTAAATCCAACCCTCATTCCTAAACGTAAAGTCTTTGAAGCGTTTCCAAATGTACTTCTGACTCATTTTTCTCCCTGCTTTTACTCTCTCGAATAACCAGTGAAAATGTTGAGTGCATTTCTAAGTAAAGGGGCGGCTCTTCAGCAGAGTTTTGAAGTCGAGTTGACTGTTGTTTGTCTTCCTGCTTGCTTGGAAATTTTTGTTCAAGACACCCAGGTAGAGCTCTTCCTGCCTCTGTCTGCCTGACATGCTATTCTCCTTTGATACCTTTGATCAACCCCGGGAGGGGTAAAGATGCCCCGGGAAGCACCATCACTCCAACACAGCAGGGGGATACCGAGAGCAGGAGGGAGCAGGGAAGGAGGGATGGAGCCCCTGTTTTCCCTCCGGCGCTGTCTGTCTCACACACTCTCAGATGGATTTAGCAATAATTAAAAGATTAATTCAGGGCATCCTGTGAAGTGATGATAGACTGAAAGTAGTGGAGATAGGATTTATGTTTTTATTAATACGGAGATAAAACCGTATAAAACGCAGTTAAGTGTTTCATGATGGGACTTGGACATAGATTCAATTTAGGCTGTCAGCCTGAGCTGTGTTATCACGCAGGCTGCACATACTAAAGTTGTTGCCTCCATATCAGGTGTTCTTGACTTTTTCTCACATCTTTTGTGTGTGTGTGTGTGAATGTTTAATTGAACTTTCTCATGGACATGTCTCACAATCTCAAAGGAAAAAAAAACTTGCCTCCTAGTTTGCACTTTTCTGTACTGGACCCCTTTCAAACCAATTCCTTTATATTTCTAAGCCAAGTAACATTTTTAAAAAATGGGTGAACGAAAGATTTAAATGTTGTTTTGTATCCAATTTCAGGTTTATTATAAAATGTGTAAAATATGTTTTGAAATGACGTGGGTTTTAATTTTCTGATCTATTTACTAGGTAACTAGATTGATAAATTACCTTTGTTATGCATTTGAGCACATTTAAAGCTTTCTTTTATTTTACAGCATTTAATCTTAGTTTAATAAAGAATAGATGATTGATATCAACACTTAATGCTCTACTCAGACAGCAGAGCAGTTATTAGATTAATGATTCAGTCTTTATTATATTACAGTTTTCAACATAACAGTTTCCATTTAAAGTCTCACTTATGTCATTTTTGTAAGTCTGTGATGAAAACGATGCCTTTGCCTTGTGTCAGTGTTTGTGATTTTGCATCAGTGTTGAAATGCACCAAAACTAAATGTCTTTTTTTAAGAGTAACTTTTGGTAACGAATGATGATGCACCATAAATAATGTGAAAGTACTATTATTGTTGTTTTGAGATGATGCATGATAAACCCAAAGCTGATGATAGTACGGATTTGGCTGTTGATTCCAACAGTCGACGCTTCATCGTGCTCAAATCAGTTGTCATGTGCAACAGATGTCCTGATAAAGCATGTAATTGGTAAAATTTCAATCTACAACTCTGAATCTCTCAACCAAAAACAAGCCTTTGTATTTCAGCTAAGGATTGGCAATGCCAAAAATGTTCCTGTCGATACGATACCACTAGTTTATGGTACTTTATCATTGATATTGATACTGATACAATATTTTTTGTCCTTATAAAATCACAGGGTGGTGTTTGCTCAGCTGGTTTAGCAGCTGCCCCATGTGCAGAGGCTACAGGTAGCGATGGCCAAATGACGCTTCATGAAGCAATGAGGCTTTCCAGCCCATTGGTTAGGAAAAGGTTCAGTTTCACTCATATCCTCTTTAGTGACATCTAGTGTCAAATGGGTCCACATCAGCCAAAAAAATGCCTACCATTTGTGCATGACCAGAAAGTAAAGGATTTTAAAAAGAATTTAGCATCACATATAAATGTGGAATTCGGCTTTAAATATTTGCTTATAGTTTGACAATAAAATGTTGAAAATAAAAAAAAAGTTGGGTCAAGTAAAAGGTGCTTGCCAACCACTGTCTATGAAAACACAGTCCTGTCAACACATATTTAACACAGAATGCGGCGTTCAATGGTATTTTTATTTGGAGAATACTGTTGTGATAGTGAGAATTTATGTTTGGAGAGTGCTTATGGAACCCAAATGAGTTGCATGGGGTTGAATGTTTATTGAGGAATAGGAGCGCTTCAGTGTTTGGTTGGGACTAAACTTAAATAATGGGCCGGTGCAGGGCAACATAACTCAGTGGGAAAGCTGGTAATACTGTTGATTTCTGTGGCCGTATGTCAGGATCTTTCTGTCTTTGTATTTTCAGCTCGGATAAATTATCTGTCAACTTAAATCTTGCGACTTCCGAATGTTTCTTGTGCAGAGATGAAACACAGACTGACACGTTACGTCATTTTCACAAACCGAGGCCTCGTTTTGCTTTGGTCACGTGATTCCTATGCTGACAACACAAGCTCCGAAATGAAGCTTCATTAGGAACGTCCCCTTTTTCTCGACACGCACTGCGGAGTCTCAGTTCATTGGGCACATCACTAGCTACAGGTCCTCAGTGCAGTTGGCCAAGTTTGATTCCCAGCCTGAGACCCTTTGCTGCATATCTTCCGCACTCTCTCTCTGACCCCTTTTCCTGTCCTGCAACTGTCATAAAAAGGCTGCTAGAGCCTCAAAAATTCTTTGAAAATGAAAATCATGATTGTACGATTTGCTAGCCTGGCACACCAGCCTGACTAACACCATGTATGAGACAAACGGCAAGTCAGTCTGGACTCCCTCGGTAGGAAAGTGATTTCCAATGTAAGACGAGAGGTGGGACTGACAGGAACAAACTGAACTGGAGAGGCCCAATCAGAGAAACACGGAGGTGACGCAAACGTCTTTTTGTAAGAGGAAAGCCCTCAGAACAGCAAGTTGTTACCATTTAAAGAACATGTGCCATCATTGTAGACATCAGAAAGTGCATTGTTATATAGTTGCTCCTCTGCAGCCATCATTCTGAATGTTTATAGTTAGAGAACTGAGTCACTGAAAAAGACAGGTTTTTAAGTCCCGCCTCCCGTGCTGTGATTGGTCCAGTTAATTTTTCACCGGAGTGGAAATCACTTCCCAATGGAGGGAACCCAGACTGACATGTGTCTCATACATGTGTTAGTCAGGCTGGTGTACCAGGCTAACAATTTGCATTAATATCTTGAATAGAAGGGCACTGTTAACTATAAGTAAAACTTCAAAACTATTGGAAAGAAAGTACTGGGAAGAAATTATTTTAAAACAGTAATGAAATATATTAGGAATGTTCGATATTGGCTTTTTAACCGATATCCGATATCCTATATACTGATATTGTCCACCTCTTTAATTCCTCCGATATCAACCAAAACCGATATATGCAGAGAACTATGAGGTCATATCTCATGTGTGAAACATGAGATACAACTATATTCTGCTCTGAGAGCAAAAATCCCAAAATATCCTTAACTCAGCCAGAGGAGTTCATTTTGGACATCTGGCTGCCAGATTTTTGATACTAGCAGGTATCAGCCAACAGATGGCTAATTATAATGTTTCTAACAACTTGGTAACTTAACCAACAACTTAAAACCAGACATATTAGAAGCAGCTTCAAAGCAAGTCAGTCTGCAGCAGCAGCAGCTGCACCGTAGTCTCATGACTCTGAAAGGAATGCTGGGATATAAAGTTCTTCCTGGATAACAGGGAATTTTCTACATGCTGGACCGCTGCTACTGTAATGAACCAGATCTCGTGAGATTTCAGTGTTCTGCAACAAAATCTTGCAAGATTTTACTAACGAAATCTCGTTTCATTTTTCAAAATATTGGCCCAAAAAAGGATACCAATATTTTCCAAAATCACATTTTAATGCCAATATCAGTAGGCTGATATCCAGACATTCTTAAAATATATTGATGAGAAAATTAAACAAAAATAAGAGTAAAACTTCTTTCACTTATCAAAATACTTAAGCACGTGTGATTATTATTATTATAATTATTATTAGTTAGTTTTTATTATCATTATTATTGTTGTTGTTGTTGTTAGTATTTCATTGTATTTAGTGGAAAATTTTCAAATATAAAATTTTATAGTTCAGGTGATGTTCACATGAAAAATGTATTTTGTGTTTTCAAATGAATGAATTTGACCGAAGAAATAACAATAAACAAACAAAGAATAGTAATAGTGTTAATTTACCAAAGCATAACATGTAATAACCTGCATTAAACCACTAAAAAATAACAAAACATCATCATTAGCATAACTAAAAGTAGCAGCATCATCATGGCATCTGATGGTCTACCACCATCGTGTGACAGAAGCTAGAATCTGATAGGCTACCATCGTCATGTGACACAGAAATTAAAATCCTGCTGGTTTTGCACCTAATTTCATTGCCTATTACTATCAGAAGTAAAATCAAATTGCATGTTTCGTATCTGTACAGTGCTATTTCGATACTCCAAAAAGTATTCAGTCCAATATTTTTTCTTGGTTGTATAAAAGTATCGACTCCAGGGTCTCGATATGCCCATCCCTAATTTCAGCTCCAGATCAGTGTGCATAAACTTTACCAGGTTATGTGATTTTTTTCATTTAAGATCTTATACATTGTTCTCAGCAAGTGTTCAGTTTCATTGCAAGCAGCTGTGCCAACAGTCAACGCTTTGCTCCCTTCGGAAGAGAAAGTCTAATCTTGTTTTGAAAAGAAACCCTACACATGCAGAGAGAGACTCTAAATGGGACAAAAACCATGTTACATCTTATTCCGGGAAAACGTATGGTGTTGAGATGCAACTGAAATAGCTTTATATTGTCTGGTGAGAACAATGGCGGTACTTTTTTAATGGATTGTTTTGCTCTGTGTCTCGCTCTTTCTCCCTGCAGGGCTGAAGCAGATCCATGCCCTGTCCATCCAGGGAAACTATGAGCTGCGTATCGACTTGGAGGACTTTGAAAATAGCACAGCATATGCCCAGTATGGTACCTTTGGAGTAGGCCTCTTCTCTGTGGACCCTGATGATGATGGATACCCTTTGACTGTTGGCGACTATACAGGCAATGCGGGTATGTGCAGCACCGAGTGACCTCATTAAGATTTTTCACTCTGATTAGAACAAACACCATTTTTGTTTTGCACCTTTTTTTTTTCATCTAACTTTAAAGCTAAAACATCAGTGGACAAAACCTCCAGCCAGTTCTGCTTTTAAGTGTAATAACAGTGGGTTATTTTTACAGTGCAGAAGGTGTGCCCACTTGTTAAACCATAGTTAGGGAGCAGAGACACGAGGGGGCAGCGAGAGTTGGTATCTCTGCTCCCTTACAATCAGATCTAAGCCAGCTACCTGTCACCTTGATTAAATTACTGCCAATTAATTGCACCGCTTGACCTGCAGCGTAAACAAAAACCTGCTGCTGAAATAAAGAAGCAATTTAAAGAACCTGTGGGGAGCGCTGCTCTGAGAACACAGAGCAAATGGGGACAGATATGAAAGATGCAGCAGGGAGGAGGTGTGGAAAGGTGGGAAGTTGGATGATAGGAAACTAGGATGGGAGAAGGTAGGGGGCAGACAGAAGGAGAGGAGCAGTGAATAAAAATGAATGTGAGTAGATATGAGGAGGCATACTGTAGTTAAGAAAAAAGATAGCTGATATAAAAGTATGATAAGTTATGCTTATAAGAGTTTGTTCAGATGTGATGCCTGCAAAAGTCCAGAAATGTTCCTGGCTGGTCATCTTCATGACCCCACCTCGACCTTGTTAGCCTGTTTGATTCCAGTCAGATTAAGAGGAGCCAAGCTCTCTGAGATGCCGATGCTCCCGTGTTGGCCCCCCTCTGTATCTCTGCTCCTATTGTTATTAGTATTTTCCCTGCTGTCCTTGTGTGGCTGCTTCCCAGTCAGCTGACAGGTGCTCATTTGCACTGGGAGCAGCTGGATCTTAATGGGCATCAGAGGAGGCCGCCGGCCCCGAGCCACCAAGGTGACATCCACTGCTTTGTAAATGAGCCTTAAAGTTCTTCTGTTTTTCTTTTTTTTTCTACTTTATTCACCCCTGGACAATTCATCCCATTGTTGGCACCAGAGAGCTATTTCTTCTTCTTTTTTTTCACCCCTTTTTCCTTCTCTACTATTTTTTTCTTCTCCTAACATCAAACAGCACACAACATGAACATCAGACATGCTTGTCAAATTATTTTTCCAACTGAGTGGTTACCATAGTAATGGCAAATGGAGAGCAGAGTGGGACAGAGAGAGTAAGGAGCCGGGTGGCCACATCCTGGGCAATTAAGGGCTGTTTGATGCCCTCATGAGCTGTTAGCCATCACCTGATCACCGGCGAGCCGACTCTCGGCTCCTTTCTCTTTCACTTCTCGCACCAGTGTGAAACCTGTTTCAGAACGAAAGGAGAGGGAGAAAATGAAGGGGGGGTATGGGGAGTTTATCACACATGATGAGCTCTTTGAACATCCATTTGCTGAAAACTTCTGGCCTACCACAGTATCTGCGAGGATGCTGCTTTCATTTTTACCCATAAGCCTCTTAGAGCAATGGCTTTAAAAGCAGTTATCATTGTTGAGAGTTTGCCAGCGAGAAATCTTTACATGGTCGGAAGATGTTTCCAGCTCAGCTGTTTGATTGTGCGGATCAGACTTACTACCCAGACCATGATTAAGGGCACTTGGCTGTGCCGCATCCCTGCAGTGGTCTTACATCACTGTCATATTCACAATCGTGGGATGCAGGAAAGAATGTCCTCTCATTGATTATACTTTTAAAACTGGTTTTTGTTACCCCTTAAAAAAAATGCATGAAAGAATGAAATCAGGATATGAGCTCACGTCTTAAGTGCACTGTTCTTTCTCTGCTGAAACTTTTGTGTTTATTGACTGACAGATATCCGGATAAAACCATCGGGGATGCATTATTAAAAGACATAAAGGTCACAAAGGAAACTTTGATGAATTGGCAAAGCCATCTGACCTCTCTTGTTAGATAATGAGAAGAGATTCTCTAGAGAACTGTAGAGCTTTATGCTTTATTCTTTCATCTCTTTGTTTATTAAAGCGATTACTTGAAAAGTCATGCCATTTTGAAGTTGATGCAATGCAATAGCTGTTATTTAAAACACATTTTTAGACTTTAATCTACTCATATTAAAAAGAATATTGCTTCTCTTTGATAAAAAAAAAGTCCTTAAAGGTACAGTATGTAAGAATTACTGACATCTAGTCATAAAGATGGCCATTTAAAAGAAAAGATGTTTTTTTTTTTTTAATGACTTCATATTCCAAGCATACTGTTGTGAATGGACGGTGGTGGCCAGAGATAAAGATGTTTTCATCTGTTAGAGGATCCAGTGGTTTCAGGTGTAGCTACGACTGTACTATGAGTAACTACTTTAAATGTCTTTTAAGACCTAACTTATCCCAAACAGTACTCTAACTACCATTTAAAAAAGCTGGTACAGCAGTCTTAAAGTTCAGAGGGTTCTCCCTTCACATATTGTTTTGTTTATTGAGGGACGTAGTAAAAATGCAGCCTTCATATGTGCACCGCCAGCAAGTAGATATAAATGACTTATTCTAAGAAAATGAACATATTCCAGTGAAGCGATTACTCATCAATAGAAACAAAGTTTTGAATTATATATTACATTTTTCTGCCGTTGACCTTTGATATTGTTACACACTGTACATTTAAAGGTACACTAGGCAAAATTTACTGACATCTAGTGGTAGAGATGGGTATTTGAAAGAAAAGATGTTTTCTTTTAAATGACTTCATATTCCAAGCACTGTTGTGAATGTATGATGGGGGCCAAAATTCTCCCAGACATAAAAAATCAGGGAGCCAAAGTCTCAAAATGGGTTGAACTTGACTTTGCCTGTTGTATAGTACTTTTCATTTGTGTGTTGTTTTTTTTTTTTTTTTAACTTAGACTCCAAGAGCAAATAATTGGAGGGTCTGCTCTGCCAGAAATATTGAGGGAAACAAATGTTGCCATTTTACTGTCTGTACTGTCTGTTTTTATCAAAAAAATGTGAGAATTTTCTTTTTTCCTCAAATCTTCTGTGGGCTGAGTAGGCTGTCAATTAATGCGTTTCAGATACACGAAACACATGTACTGACAACATCCACTGAAAAAATAATGCTTAAAACACAATTCTACATGATTTGGTATCAATTTAATGCAAAGAACGGGGCATTTTTTCACCTTTTTTTCCAGATATTTTCATCTTTACTTTACTGACAATCAAATATTTCCTTAAGTTATGACATCAGTAAATATGCTGTTCTTTTCACCAAAAAGTATACTCTTTCTACAGAAAAAAATATTTTAAAAAATCCAACCAAAATAATTGATTTTGCCCATTTAGGGACTGTTTTGGATTACACATTACATTTTTCTGCCATCGACCTTTGTTTTTTTTTTTTACACACTGTACCTTTAATGCATGTATGCATCTGTATTTTTTAGGTGATTCCCTGCTGAAGCATAATGGAATGAAGTTCACCACCAAGGACAGGGATAATGACCACTCGGAAAACAACTGCGCCTCCTTCTACCACGGCGCATGGTGGTACCGAAACTGCCACACCTCCAACCTTAACGGCCAGTACCTGCGCGGTCAGCACACCTCCTACGCCGATGGCATCGAGTGGTCCTCCTGGACTGGTTGGCAGTATTCCCTCAAGTTCTCCGAGATGAAGATACGCCCCACCCGCGACCCCGACAATAAATAAAACTAACAATGGAGAAAGCAGAAAGAAAAGAAGACATTTTAAAACATTACAAACCACGATTTCTGACAGCTAGATGGAGTTATTTGTCTTGATATTGTTTAATCACTAAAACCATACCTCTTTGAGTTTAGTTGACTCTGCAGTTTGCCTTGTTGTGTCCTCCATGTTGCTCCTCTTATCTCCATCACTCAGCTTCTAGTCATGCTGGCTGCCATAATCCTTTGTGCGATCCCATTCTTTGAGAAATATTCTAACCATGATGCCCTCATCCTTTATCTTTGCATTCATAAAAACAGCATCGAGAGCCCTCAGTCCGCAGCCCACTGCGCTAGCTTTACTCAGTCCAACCATCATCTGCAGGAATCACAAACCGGGGATTTTCTCCTGACATGTAACCCTGACCTCCCGTCTGTGGCGGCATGGCACTTCGACAGGCTCATCCTCAAAGCTCATCGCAGTAGAAACTGTTAGAGGGTTCTTCAGCGAGTAGTAAGACAAACCTTCAGAAATTATGAGCAGAAGACACAAATTTCACCTGTGAGAAGGGAAAGCACAGCAGCGCTCTATATTACATTTACATCCTTTATCTGTGTGATTGAGACCCAGCAGGATAGTGGCAAGAAGTGCAGGGCCTCCGATAATGAGAGGAAGACTTGAGAAAACTGAGAAAGAAACTGACAAGAGTTAAATTGGTTGGAGGAGAGAGGAGCAGAGCGCATCAAAGCAGGGAGAGGAACTGGGAAAAGGTACAAAACGGATGAAAAAGAGAGAAAGAGGGAAAAAAAGACAATGGAGGATCTCATTCATCTAACTTGGACCATTAGGGAGCATATTGGGCACTTTGTCTCATCAGCCTGCCAGCTGAGTACTGGCCAATTGATTCAGCACTCACAGATGGTAACCCAGCACTTTGTATGTGCGTGTGAATGTGTGCGTGTCTGACAGAAAGACAGACAGACGGAGAAACAGAGCTCTCTTGGAGATCAGTTTCCTGTCGTGGAGTCAGAGGAGTATCCTGACTGTGAGCACAATGTTAAGCACAGATAGACGGAGGGTGATGCATGGCTGCCATACCTTCACCAACCCCCCATAAGTAGTGGAAACATGAAATAACACGGCATGTATGATATGTTCTCAAGAAAAGAAAACGTTGACAGACTGCAACACGGAATGAGACCTGGTAAAGAGATGTTACATCCCACATCCTTTTCTTTGTGCTCTGTTTTGTAATGTTTCTCTCCTTTCCAGGTGATTGTTATGGGATTTTCTGCGTGCGACAGTTTCCACTGTCATGCAAAAACGGTAAAACTTGCTGTAAAATAAGATTTGATGCTCTTCACCACTTCACATCTTCTTTTTTTTTCTTTGGTCTCTTTCTTGGTAAAAAAAATTCTGCAATGTGTGATGGCAAGAATCAAAACTGCCTAAAGCAAATAAAAAGAGAACAATACGCAAATATATAAAAAAAATGTGAAGAAAATAAGAAATCAACATGTAAGTGAAAAGCAGTGCAATTCCACCTTTCTAGTATTCCTCTTTTCTTTAACTTGGTCAATCAGATTTTTTTTTTTTCTTGGATGGTGTAAGAAAAGCTTTAAAATATCTGTAGATTTTCCTGTACAGTGTGTATGACTTTCAGAGCATGTGATTTGTTTCCTACTATGCTAAAACACAGAGAGCTTAAGCACATGGACTTAAAATCCACCTGCTTAAAAGATAGAGGACAACTTTTCCTCTTCTTCTACAAGACTGGCAGGTGTCAGTGGCCTCTGCTGCTCCGAAGCTTGAGTACGAGTGACTAGGATGAACACGATTATCCCTCAGGCACATGCTCGTTCAAATATGCAGCACAAAAAAAAAAAAAAAAGTTTTTTTTCGGCGGGACAATACGAAAAGATCTCAAACCTCTTTTGGGGCACAACAGCTGCCTTGCTGGACATATGTGAAGGCTTTGGAGAGTCTTGTGGAAGTGAGAAAACAGCTTTGAAGGTGTGCTGAAGGGCGTCACAACAGCTGACAGTGAGTTCCCGCGCAGCACCGAGCAACGCTGCGCCGGATACCTCTGACGCTCCAACACCTGCGAGTGTTTCTGTCATCGCCGGTGCTCCGAAGGATCTCCCCTCGCTGTGTTTGCCTCCGCGGCACCTCAGCTGTGTACAGTACATACAGCTACGCGTCATGTCTAGAAGGACCGCTGCCACCTTCTTTCATCAAAGCACAGACACTTGTTAAAAAAAAAAAATACTGATGTTAATATGGCACAAGAGGCGACGTCAGAACTGTTGAATTAAGCGGAAATTTTGAGAAGTCTAAGGAGAAAGAGCTGGAATGTGTGGGTGAATGTATGCAATCCTGTGTGTGTGTGTGTGTGTGTGTCTCTGTGCTTGGCAGAGCCTGTGTGTTTGTGTACACAAGTGTGCATCTATAATGTCTCTGTGTACACATAAAGGCACATGCTTTAGTTTGTACATGCCTGTGTGCATGAGCCAGACAAGAGAGTGGGAGGCCGAGTGTGTCTCAACGTGGAATTTTCAAGTAATGTGATGCTTGTGTACAGCTCGCCTCCCCTGCTGTTTGTGTTGATAACAGAGAGATTTACATTATTATAATGAACTATTACTTATTGTGATTGTGAACCCATTAGAGTGGAGACCACCTTCTGGTACTGTGTTAAACTGCGCTTGTACCCTAAAACCCTGCAAACCCACTCCCAGATTCTTTGTTCACCTCCTCACAAACGTTGTGCACACTGTATATGTTAATGTTGCCCCTTGTTATTTAAATGTGTGGACATCTATTATTTGCCAGGCCCCATTTTTGTGTTTTTGTTGCGTGGAAGCCTTTCTAGTCACTCTCTCTCTCTCTCTCTGCTGCAGCTTGCTATGACTCCAATGGAAGAGAAGATAAAAGAGTGAAATCAGAGGCTCTAATCAATCCCAGTTACCCCACTCATTACAGAGCATCAGCGCCCTCTTTATTGATCCTCCAGGTCCCCAAACCTTCTATATTTCTTAGCGTGTACCTTCTTAATTGCCTTAGCCTCTGCTGCCAACCCTCCTTTCTACTCCCAGCTCCTAAATTCTCTCCTTTTTACCAGCTCCTAACTCCCACCTTCTTTAATGCTGTTTTTTTTTTACCCCCCTCTCCTTCACCCTCTCTCCTCCCTTTCCCATCCCTCAGTCCTCCAACTCCTTCATTCCCAGCACAGAACTAACTATGTTTTCTCTTTGTTTTATTTTTGGTGAAGTACTATAGATTGTTTTGCTGAATCTTGATACTGTGTTTTAATGTTCTTGTCAACATTTAATAAACATTCACATTTTATAAATGGAGAATACCATGAATTGTGCATGTGTGTGTGTGTGTGTGTTATCTCTCAGCGCTGCCATGCATGCTAACAGAGTGTGTTTGTCATCCCGAGTTTTTTTTTTTCTATTTATTTTTAACCTGAACATCCTGATTTAAAATATTAATAACATCTATGGCACAAGGCAGGATTTGAACATCCATTCATCTGTGTTTTGGAATATCAAGATAGTTAAAAAAAAAAAAAAAAGCAGACAGTCTGAAAGTTTGAGCTGTTTTTTGTGTTTTCTTTTGCTGTCTTTTTTTTTTTTAGCTTCAGATAGCTTTGGCTCTGCTGTGTTCCTTATTACTAAAGAAACAACAAATTTGCTCTTACGCAATACAGTGGGGGTGGAATAAATTATGTTTGTGAAATCTAAAGGCAACATACCTATTATACTACATTATTCTGCGGCGCTTTAAGTTGCTTCAAAAGACAACTAACAAATAGCACATTTTGCATTAAACATGTTATCTGAGGATGTTCATAAACTCTTAATTAGTTTTCTTTTTTATCACATACACTTCTTACAGGAACATAGAAAATAATGATGTGGGAAGTTAAGAAAGCTGCAGGCTGCACAGCTGTGAGGTGGTTAAGACTCACAAGAAGATTTCTTGACTGCAGCATTTCTGTGGAGTTTGCATGTTCTCTCTGTACATGGGAGGGTTCTTTTCAGGTACTCTGAGTTCTTTCCACAGTCCAAAACCATGCATGTGTGATGTTTGGTGTTTCTAATTCCCCCTCTCCCTCTGTGCAACCTGTCCAGGGTGTACCCTGCCTCTCGCCTGATAGCACCAGGAATAGGATGGGTGGATGGGTGAATGGAAAGCAGCATTACTTAAAATTGTATTGATTATCAATGTGATCTTTCATGGGCTTTGATTACTGCATTTCTCTCTAATGAAACACTGGTTAACACATTTATTCTCACTCCCAAGTCGTCACATGCTGATACTTTTTAGGAGCCTTGTGCATTGATTTTGGATGCAACAGATATCTCCAAAGCATCCCCGCTGAACATGGAGGATAATGAAACAGTAGTGGGATGCATCACCGTTGTACATAGAGAATGTCACCCGAGTTATTCTGCAGTAACATGTTTCGTTTTTTTATATTCATGATATCTCTCTAACCTCAAAGTTTTGCTACAAATACCAAAGTCATTTTAATGTGCAATAACGTGGTGCTGTTGCAAACTGAAAGGCATCAGAATGAAGACTGAGAAGTGAAAGAGAAATAAGCAGGTTCAACATGTCCTCATGGCTTCATGTCCGTCCAAGCTCTCAGTTGGTGATAAGCCAACGTTTTGGACATCTTCCTGATGCAGTTTATTTATAGTATAATTGGCAGAGCTTCTGTTTCACTTACCACAGCTGCTGTAGAGTAGATCCCCTACATTGACAATAATGTAAAAGTTTGTATCATTTATCTACATTTACCTACAGATAACTCAAAAAGGAACAAGAAGTAATTTGTATTTATTAAGGGATAAAATAAATACATTTCTTTATAAACTTTCACTTAATACTATCATTGATGTGCCCTAAAGCTGCTGGACCCCAGCGAGCTGCGGGTAGGTAGGGACTGTGGAGATGTTCTTCAGTGTATGACAAAGTGAGCATGTTTATGTGCTTATCAGTTTTTCTTTGCCCTTCACAGTGTAAGCAGCTGGTAATAAGTGATGTTTGATGGATGCCTCGTTTCTCCGTCATACATGCTTCTGAAAAGGACCAGTTTGATAGCACTGCTATTTACAAACCAGCAAATGAAAGTATGTTTCAATAGTATGGTGTTGACCTTTTACATAAAACATGCACTGCTTTCACCAATACTTAAAAAAATGTAACAAATTGTCAATCTGAGTTTAATGGATTAGAAAAAAGTCAGTACCTGACTGTCCACAGTAGCAGGGATGCGTGGATAGGATGGTTTGCCCTATGGTCTATATGACATACTCCTTGTTTTAGGACTGAGGGTGTTTTTGAGGTCCAACTGTTGCAACAGATGAAAACAAGCACAAAAAAGCACTAATTTGACAAAGTCCTCAAAGACTTTGTCAGAATCATAAAGAAATGAAAGAAAATAAAAGATTTGCTTGTTTAATAAACAAAAATAATATGACAGTTCCAATATAATTGGCCCATGAGTATTGAAGTGTCTGAGTCACTCACACAATAGTAAGAAATACTGCAGGATGCAGGATCTTTTAAAATTAATTAACATATTCAGTTTAGCAAAATAAACATTTCACTTGAAAAATAGAAAAAAAGAAAAACTCTACACATTGTTCGCCGCCAACACAACACATCAGTAACTGGATACATTATGAATAAAATCCACTGTTTAATATTAATTGCACTTCTGAGAAAAAGATCACCTATCACAGTAGAATTATGTAAACAGTACATTTAATGTGCTTGTGGAGGCTTGTTAGCACTAATTCATTCAATTTACACATTACTATCAGCACCTTCCAGGTATTCTTTTCATCTTTCTTTTCTTTTTTTTTTCCACGAAATTAGGTTTTCCACAGAGATGCTCTCAAGTAAGTAACATAAACACTTTCCTTTTAGCTGAGATAATGTTGGAAAAAAAAGAAGAAAATACTTTCATACTACTCTCTGTTGGGTGTGCATGGTTTGCAGGCCATCATTTTACAGCTTGGATGGTTAGATTCTGAGTTCTTTATCCTTTTTGACACTTCTTTTTTCTTCTAAATATCATTTTGCATAATCAGGTTTATGAGAGCATCACTACTCCAGATTCAAATCATGCCAAATGTTTAACATCTTACCTACAATCCTCCTGTTGGTTTGAAATCCTGCACCACAATGCAACCTCCCACTGAATGAATGTAAAGATGTGTGTGGTAAACAGCAAAGCCAATATGATGGATCCAGTACTGTAACTGCCTTGAAGGAACATTAGTCATCATATGAAGTGTGCGTGTTAAAAGAGCAACACAGGAGTAGAATGACGGTCAGCTGATTAAGATATCAATTCAGGCTGATGGCGGTGACTGTGCTCCTATCTCAGGTGAACCACACATGAATTATCTCATGTGCATGTCATGCAGCTCTGCAGAGGCCTGGTAACAAGACATTCATTTGATTCAGGTGTTGTGGAGAAGGGATGCATCTAAAACTTGCAGGATTGTGGCTCTCCAGGACTGGACTTGGCCACCCCGACACAACATGCTCAGGGTTTTCAAGTCTAATCTGGACACTTTGTGCTTGCTGGTGCTACAACTGTACTGGGTCCCTTCAAAGAGTACAAAGTTGGAAAACAAACAAACATACATTTGAGTTTTTTGTTGATGTGTGTCGTTTTATCTCATATAGGTTCCTCATTTTATTTAATAAAGAATGGCACATTTGTGTGCTTTTTGGTCTTATTATATCATGTTAGCACTATTGTCAGTTGTGCTGAAAATTCACATCCCCTTCCATTAAAAAGGCTAAATTCACAATAGTAATTCAAATAACAAAAAACTGAAAAAAGTAATACTAGATTTAAAAAAATGACTGAATTACAATTTAATCAAATAAAATATTGGTTTTGAATTTTTTTCTGAAACATAATTAAAACAAACAAACAAATTGTCCCAGACAAATTAAAGCACCTTGCTCATGAACGGTGGGCAAAAATACCTGTCAACAGGTGCAGAATTTTATTTTTTATTTCCCATTTTTTGGTTTTTTAATATTTCTGTTGAACCACAACACAAAAATCAATGTCAAAATGTTTATACAATTTTTATTTAATATTACTCTTGTCAATTTCAACTTATTTCACTGGCAGCTGATTTTATTTTCTGTCTTTAATGGGAGAGTATGTGAACTTCCAAGCACAACTGTATCTCCAGGAGGAGGTGAATACTTTTTCCTTCCATTCCTGAAAGGTATCAGTACTATTGCCTGTACAAAAAATGGTGTAAATATCCTCCAAGAAGGTTATATAACAGCATGAAGGATTATATCCACAATATTATATGACAAAAGTAAACATAGGTTTGTTAAAAGTATTACTAGATTAATAACTAAAGCTGTGCATAGTTGTACAAGAAGAAGAAAAATATTTGTGCATACTTTCAGTTACTTCTAGAAAGCAAAGTGTATGTGTAATTCTAGATTACACTTTTCAGTCATATGTAATTTACAGCATGAGTGACAGCTTGATTTCCACCCCCAGTTTTAACCATAAATGGTTGCAAACAAACACCAGATAAATCGTTTCCATGTCAAAACACCACATATACCACGACTTAATAACATAGATGATGAAACAATACAGACAATAAAGATGCAGTTCAGTTGTTTATGGAATAAAGGACTCTGAAGTATACAAGAAATAATTGGCTTGCAAAAAAGATGCTAAACTGTAAATGAGCTCATACAAAGACAAAATCAGAACTCCAGTATGGACTGAACTCTGTTTTATCTGCAATATGTGACTCACTGCAGTGGAGGCAATAAAGAAGGAAACAGTGACATGTAGATAAGATAGAATATGTTGGCTGTTTTCTTAGACAGTCCTTGGAGCCCTAAAGCAAAGTATGAACAGATCTCAAGACAAAACAAAAAAGATGTAAAAAAAAAAAAAAAAAAAAACATTTTTACAGCCTTTATTGGCGTTTTTTTTCCCAAAGCCATCTAAAGTACAGCATATGGTTTCAGTATTTCAAATAACCTCAATCTAAATAAGAGCATATTTGAACAAAAATGAGAAAAACATACCATTCTAGGCTGATAAATTGTCTCTTCAGTTAAACTCTTGAGCCTTTTGTTGCATTTCCTCTTCATATCAATATCAAGTTGCTCCGAGAACAAAGATATAGTCTGAGGAATTCTTTGAATGTTCGTGTAGTCACGACACACTCCTTCCATTCCCAAGTCTATGTAACATACATAGTTCTGTCTGTATTCACTGTTAATGCATTTGGTCCCTGCTGTGCTGTGACATATTACAATGCAAAAGCATGACAAGTCCTAAACACCCATTGCACACACCCATGGCACAATACACAGCAATTTTACAATAAAGACTCAAACAATTATTCTGTTTCTCTTTCTCAGTTTCTGTATGTTACACAGGCCCTGTTGCACTTCTGTTGATGTTTTGGCGTTTTTGACAGCAGGATAATGCTCACGATGTACTGATGGCAGCTTTTTACAAGGAGAAAAATGCATTTTGAAGAGAAAAGAGGGTCTTGGGTGATGTTGCTGAATTCCTGTGATATTTAAATCCTGGTTTCTGTTAATATTTTCCAGTCCTTTCACTTGTCTGTTAGCAGTGACTTCCATCATAAAACACCCACTGCCCCACAAAACAACAAGAAAAAACATTTTCAAGATGTTTAAAACTACTGAATCATTGACAAGTCAACAATTTTGCAAACTGCAAATTTTCTGGTGAGACAGTTAAAGTACTGATCTCTGAGAAAAAAAACAAACAAAAAAAAAAAAAAAATACAAAAAAATATATATATATATATGGGGCAATTTCCCCCAGAGGTATAAACATTTAATATTTAGTCAGAACATTGCATTTACAGTGTAGCATAATGTTTCTCAGGGGGCATTCAGAGGCCATCAGGGGGCGCTGGGAGTTGTATTCTTAGAAGGGGGCGTTGACGTGTTCTGAGGGGGCGTTGGTAATTCTTTGTTTGATTTTGAATATTGACACTTATATCAACCAGTCAGGTGAAACGAGGGCTAATCACGCCAGAAATATGAATAAGGCTCCAGAAGCTGTCGCTATAGGATACTCTGCTGTCAGACATTTTCTATGCACATGAAGGCAGCATAACACTTGTTCATCAGTGTGTAAGTTCATGCTGTTGAGGTCGGAAAGAAAACCTGGACTTGATGTGAGTCGCTCATAAGGCTTTGAAGATGTCATAAACTTAAAAAATAAAGAAGGAAAAAGTGTCTTTTAGTATATTCAGTTCAACGCTGAATCAAACCATCTGTTTGCAACTAAGGAGTCAGAGGAGCAGATCTTAACAGCGTTTTCCACCAGGAGTATCAGTTTTAACCACAAAAGGTAAGACAGTTTTCATAGTTTAAAAAGAAAAAGTTTTTGTGGTTTCAAATGTGCTTCGTTCTCCTACCAACGCTCAGAAGTGAATTTCTTCCGTCCAAGTTGTTAGCTACATGCTTGGATTGGTGCTCTGAGCGCACATTACACAGTTAAGCTGGATTCATACTTGCGCGGCGTCTGCACGTTGAACCTGCAGCTAATGCAGAGGCAGTGAGTGTTTTTACTCGAGAGTACGGTGTCGTGCTGCAGTTTCTTTTCCCAACAGTCGGGCTGGTATTGATTGGGAATCTTCACAGCACAGAGTTTTTTCCCTCCCTATTGCTGCTGCACCCATCAGAGGTCAGCCAGATCCTCTGGATGTAACCCCAGTGCAGCATCGTTGGGCAGTGTTAGATCACCCGGTAGTGCAGGTGCTGTGTTCCCAGAGTTGTCCATCGTTTCGCAGTTCAGACAGACCAAGTTCTATTTTAGCTGTACGTCACTCCCAGGTCCATGAAGACCATGGATCTGCAATATACATAGGCCTATATGATTTTTTTTTTCCTGTAAGTACTGAAACAGGTGTATACAGGTGAAATAAACATTTGTGTAACTAGCAGTGAAGCAGCCAGTATATCCATCAGAGTTCAATAACTGGTGAGATTCATGTGCAGCAGCATCTCCGGTTCCTATCAGATGTCTGTGATGCCGTTTGTAAATAAACCTAATTATTTTAATATTGGCGATCCTTAGAATTATTTTCAAATGGTTTGTTTTATTGCAGGATTTTTATGGTGTAACTCAAAATAATCAACATTATAGATTCTGGAAAGACACACTACATTCACACTTAAGATAAATCTAACTTATTTCACCCATATGTTTCCTATGTACAGTATCTGTTTTTTCCTATCTGAACAGTACAAATGTAATTTTTCTAAATCAGGTCCACTTTCTGTATCATCTTAAATCAGATATTGATTTAAGATGATATTTGATGTTTTAGTAACTTCAGTCTATCTGATCACATCACATTTCATCTGACTTTAATGTCACTGAAATTAGATGAATGTCACAATCTGCAGTGGAGGAAGTGGGATGCAGTAAAATGTAAATAATGTTTAAAACAATATACAGTACAACTCAGGGTTTTAGACTCCTGATGGAGGTCATGTTAAATCATAATGAACAATCACAAAAAACATATCTCTGCAGAGCAGAAATTGTGTGAACGTAGTTTTTTCCATTTTAATTTTGTGGGCAGTAGGGGACCTGGACATTAGGCAGGGGGGCACTGGCTCTAAAAAGGTTGAGAAGCCTCTCTTTTAATGAGTGCCCAACCTAGATAAGTAATAAATTGTTACACCTGAATATTGTATCACAGCCTATATTATATAAGATTATCGCTGATGTGTCATTAACAAGCTTCATCCTAATGAAGGTGTATAGCTTTAATGATTCGAACTCAGATCCATCACTCATAACTTTAGGTTCAAAAAGACCACATTCAAGAGTAAAAATCCAGGTTTCAGAGGATGATAACACAATCCAGTGACTGCTGTGTTTGTCTACACATATTTAGACATTTAATGACTTTGCCACATTAAAAGGATCATTAGAAACTGTAGCGCTGTTTCACTCTATAATGTCTAATTTCGTATTTAATCCTACAGGATTCAACATTGTGTTTAGGTAATCTAAAGCAGCAGTAAAGGAGGAGAGTGGGTTGTTGTAACAACAGTTCACATACTGCATGAATAAACATGGGTCATTTAGTAATTTTATTTTCCTATTTCATTGCTCTGTGTGAGGGCTTTGCAATCTTTCATGTTTGCTACAGTTTTCTGGGTTTAAAGGTATCAGCATTCCTTCCCTGCATCCCTTTTTAACATGCCAGCAGGGTAAACATTCACATTAATGCAGAGCCATGACAACCAACCAAACACATGCTCACCTGACCAACATAGAGGATTGTGTTAGTTCAGGCAGAGCATAAATGTCATGCTTTGCTAATCTATCAGCTAATCAAAACACAGGATGATCTCCATCTCTTGTTATTAACAAGAAATGGGAAAGAATTTAAATGATTTGCTGTAGACTGATTGTACACTGCACTCATTCTGATCCAAGGTAAAGCCTTGCCTCCACACCAACAGCCCTTAATCTAATATAGTTTATCCAGCGGCTCTGATGCAGATAACATTGCACTGTTGTTGCCCTGGCTTCACTTTGTGGACACCCGTGGGGGATTTGCATTACAGCCTGCTTATATCTTCAGCATGTCTCTTGAAAGGCAGGGGGCAGCTTACTGCAGAGCCATGAATGTCAAATAGAAAACTGTATGCTTTTGTTACCATAAAAGGTTTTATCTTTTAACTGGTTTGTTTCTGGCTGAATTTAATGCATGATGTTTTTCGTAATCTTTAGTCTCTGGTTGTGTGTCATGACATAAAAAGCACAGTAAGCTTTCACCACCCAAACTGTGTATTCTGTCAACAAAAGACAACATTTGGCATGCTTATTAAAAAGTGAAAGTAATGATTGAAAGAGAGTAAAAGTGCACGATGTTCAAACGGTGATCTTGGGTATTTGGGGTGATGATAAAGTGGCTTTACATAGGGAAACTGCACGGTCTTCCAAGAGCATGAAAAATGCATAAAGCTGTCAGATCATCAAAACTGAGAGAACAAAGTCTTTGCCTCATGTCGTGTCATTCCCATCCAAATAAAGGCAGCATCCTGCAAACAAAATCACATTTGATGTTCCCAACCAAGCAAAATACAGAATACGGAAACAGTTATTTGATTCTGATCGCTGCTGCACATGTAGCCCAGTCTGACATCTTCTTCAATGTCTTCCTTACTTCAAAACATAACTTTTTTCTTCTGGCCGGAGATGTGAGCTGATATGGTGGAAGATTTTTTTTTTTTTTTTTTATAGTCTAGTCAGAGCAGTGAGTTTATTCAATGTTTGCTTTCCTTTTATGTCATGCTTGTATTGCTCTGGCTGATACAGAAGGGAAAGATGCAGATGTATGTATTATAAACAGATTTGACATGACTGAAAGCCATGCCTACACAAACACACGTATGATGTATGACATACTGAATATATGGAGGGCGTTACAATCCCAGAAGGCAGATTAGCAGAGATCAAGGAAAGCTTTAAGTACAGTACCACAGGCAATGGCGATATATACCAGTGGCAACCACGACCGAGTAAGAGAAAATAACAGCTCAGTTGTAAAGGAAACAAGCCCAGGTAGTTTACAGCTATGCCCTGCCAGTGATCACATCTGCTGGGATAATAAACTGGCCAAGGGAAGAAATTAAAAGTTCACAATTACAGCAGGAAGATGGCCCCAAAGGATGAAGCATTTAAGGAAGGAGCTGGAGGAACCATCATGGCAGGAAAAACCTCCATATGATGTGCAGTCTTGGGAATACCTGAAATATTATTGACTATTAGTATTACCTATTTTTTATTATTGATTGATTATTGTTGCATTGTTACTTTGTACACTTATTATTGTTCTGTTGTATAGATGTTATATTGTTTGTTTATTAGATTTGTTTATTATTATTTCTTCGGTCGAATTCGTTCATTTGAAGACACACAACACATTTTTTGCTGGAACATCACATGACCGAAAGGGTTTAGGCTGGAGTTCTACTTATAATGCCTGACCATATTTACAATTATGACATTTCAACAACAACAAAAGAACAAAAGAAAATTCTATATTATACTAAAAAAATAGGTACATAGGATGAAACTTCCAGATGACAAAAGGAAACAACAACATCAACAAAAAACAATCTACCCAAATTGTTCAGAAGAAAAAAAAAAAGACAGCCTATTACAATATTGAATTTTCCTCCTGGGATAAATAAAGTATTTTTCATTTCATTTCAAAAAATGAATTATAGTTTCTAATTACTTCTCCAAAAAGTAATGGTATTAGTATCTGAGTTACAGCTTTATAAAAATAACTTACTACTTGGAGAAGTAATTATTCCATTACTTTTTAAAATATTCCCTTTAAAATAATGTGAAACTAATCTCTATGTTGAATTCTTTATGATAAACGTGAATCCATTTTAGCCATTTGATCTAACTAATGGATTAGTTTCCATTTTATCTGTTAGATCTAACTAATGGATAAAATGGAAACTTAATAGAATAAATAAATAACAAAAATATCATGGATACTCAGACTGATGGATGTCGTGGCTCCTGCTCCTCCTTTAGAAGAGGAGTTTCAGGCCCACGAGGTTATAAAAGCTTCCAGCCACCATGAAGAAACATGTAGTTTCTAATGAACATTTCTCATCATGTCCGTGTCTTTTATCTCAGAGGGAAAACTGATATTTGTGATACCAGTTTATAATTCTTCTCGTTTTCTCTGGATTTGTGTTGCTGCAACAACATGGTTGTGTGTGCACACTGACTCAGGTTTGCATTGACAGTTCATCAGTCATCATCAGTGTTTCTCCACCGCTCCAGGTTAGATGAAGAGGGATTCAGTGTGCAGAAATACTGCATCTTCAGCGGTAACTATTAACTAAACTCAGGTCGTGGGTAAGAAATAATTTGGAGAAACTTCTGGTTTGAACATGTGATGCTGCTTTATTCTTAAACTGCCTTTATGGCGCTGTGTCTTTGTCAGGTCGGTTACGCCGGATATACCTCTTCCCAAATGCAGGCTGTGCAGAGAGGCCCCTAAAACAAACCAATACTGAACAAAGATACTGGCAGGAAAAGAATATGGAACACCATTACCAAGTAGCCAGCATAGCGTAGTTGTGATGTGTCATGCTCTGAAGAGCCCATGCTTTGAATCAGAGGAGCCAGATCGCATTTAGTTAGAGCTGGCCCCCAGTTTTTTAGGAGATTGCAGAAATTTGTTTTGATTGACCAGGATGAAGGCCATGATTAGTCACATATACCAGTATGTGAAAACAGAGAGGAGAGCAGATGTTTCACTGAAAGTGAAGACAGCAGACAGTGGTGAGGAGAGTCTGAGTGCGTCACGATGTAGCGTAAAATAATAAGTGACACCTGAAAGTAAAACAGCATCTTACTGCAGTTTGACAATAGAATAAATGCACAAAATTATAAGGTTTCTTATAAAATACTGAACACAAAAAGGTTTTCAACAGATTTTTTTTTTAAAGGTTAAGGTACAATCTGAAGTTTTCCCCCTGAAAATAAACACTAGACTTGTGAGTGAAATCCAGCTCAATCTGCACCTTTGGGCCTCTACTCTCGTGTGGCATCAAGTTTTGTTTGCAACCCCCCCCCCCCCCCCCCCCCCCCCCCCCCCCCGACTGTATTTTGTTTTTTCCCTTTGTTTTGGTTCGGGACGTTTCTGGGTGAAAATTTGCGTATTTGTCTCCAGCCAATGAGAGAGCTAAGGGCATAGCACCAGTGTTGTATAAAGTGCCCAAAAGCCATACTTGAGTAAAAGTAAAAGTACCTTACTGGAAAATTACTCAAGTAAAAGTAAAATTTGCCAGCTAGAATATTACTTGAGTAAAAGCAAAAAAGTAGCTAGTATTTACTGTACCTACATGTCAAAAGTAAGAAGTACTGTTAATAAAACGCAAACAGAAATTTGAGTTTAAAGGTGCCATGACATCAAATTTCACTTTTCTGGGGTTTTGGGTGTATAATATGATCTGTTATGCACCGATGAGGCCATGTGAATGTCCAGAGTGAGAATCAAAGTTCCTGTTTATGGTCTGTCAGCTTTGTCTCTGCTCAGAAACGGTTGAATCAGACAGCAGGCTATCATTCTACGTAGTTCTATCATTCTACATAATTTAATTGCTCCAATAAGAGCACACTATCAAGTAAACAGCCCCCCCCCCCCCCCCCCCTCTCTCTCCTAACGGTTTATGCACCGTCTGCTCCCTCCCCCTCCCCTCCCTGTCTGATTCAGCTTCGTGTATGGAGCTGGTAGTAATTTCTGTGCTGTCAGGTCTGGATTTTCAAACAAATGGATTTAAAAGAAAACTTCTGCAGCAAAACTGAGGGAGGGGGCCACAACCTTGTCATTACCTGTAAGTTTATTTATTTTCTAAATGCCGTCTTGTCTGATAAACGTGGCTCACACTGTCTGAAGTGCCCATGTTGCTAGCAGTTAGCCTTTAGCAAAGTCCGACCGCAGCTTGACCTAGATTCTCCATATAAGGTCATAGCCAAATAAGGTGTAGCCAATCAAAATGAAGTCAACGTGGTCTCCGGGTAAAGCTGCATATCATCACCGGACCCAACTGTATTACTGAGGAAGTGAGGTCTGGCGTTTCAAAACAATACTCCACTGTAAAAAATGCATTTTTTTTCTTTGGAGTATTTACATATAAAGTAATGCCAACATTATGAACTAGTTTTTAACTGCTATGTCATCACTTCTTTAACATTTTCTTTATTCCTTTAGTTTAGTTTTTAAGTTTTGTTGAATTTGCAAAATAAAAAGGAGCTTCAATACATCCTTACATAAACCCAAGCATATACAAAAATATCTGAGACTCCTGACACCATAATGTGACCATTAATTTGAAATTTACATGCTGGCCGCTGCTTTCATCTGCTGCACAATGAGATAAACCAATGATAACGTCTTACGGTCTGTATCTCCAACATCATTGGCTACTAGTCCCACTACAACACAACAAAGATTGTCCACTGGCTATCACGTTCCTCCTTATTTTGCAACGAGTAACAGGGATGATCAGGTAAATGTAACAGAGTGAAAGTATTGATTTTTTTTCGGAAAATGTAGTGAAGTAAAAGTAAAAGTCGTCAGAAATAGAAGTACTAAAGTACAAATATAAAAAAATACTACTCAAGTAAAGTAAGTAAGTATTTTTACTTCGTTACTTTAAAACACTGCATAGCACTTCTTGGGGATAAACTCCTCGATTGGAACAAACTTTTCTAAAAAATAATTTAAACATCAACTGGAGCCGACGCCAGATTCATTCAAATTCTCAACAAAAGATGGCGGATGCAGCGAAGAAAATGAAGCATTCTGCTGCAACAAGAGCTTTAGATAGTGCATGGTCAAAAACCATGGGTTAAGATTGGTTTGGCTTTCAAAGCTTCTAAGCTTTGAAGGAGAGGCTTGGGGCTGATGAGCGAGGTGGCCATTAGCCTGACGGGAGGGGCTCTCAGTTTGAATAGTGTTTACAAACAGAAACAGGGGAACACTCCAGATTCTACCTTTAAAGGCATTATAAAAGATGTTTCTTTCAACAATTTTTGCAATATTTGGTAAAATTGGGTTCACTACCCCATACGCTATGACTAATTTAAAGCTTTAATTATATAGATATTATTATACATCAGCTGTGAAAGTAATGGGGCTGAAAAAACATCTGCCAATCATCTCTGCATTCCTTTCATTTTTCATTTGTCTACTGGTTTGTCAATCAGTTTTACTACCATAGTAAGAGTCATTGGCAATTCAACGGGTAACAGGTGAGACTGATCAATGAGCGTGATTGATTGGTGAGAGTAATACTGCGACCCGGAAGCTAAGCGCACTCGTCTGACGTTTACAACAGGTACAGTAGCTAACATCATTCTGCTAGCTGTTAGCGATGTTCAGACAACGACATTCCGGTTATTTGCATTTGTAACATGATGGGGGAATCTGTACCTGCTGTCTGCTCAACACCGGAGTGGCTCGTGCACGTTATTCTGTGGCTGGAGGAGGGAACTGTGAATCTAGCAGGTTGGTCTTGCACATGTGCATTATTCAAAAACTCGCTAACGGTGTCTGCTTTCTGAAATGCCGAAACATCTTCTATAACGCCTTTCAGGCACAAAAGATCCTAAATTAAGAGCCGTATAAGAGTCGAAGGAGCCGACTCTTCTTTGGGAGCCAATCCAAAGGAGATGGCTCTCTGAAAAGAGCTGAACTTCCCATCGCTATAGTGTACAGAAACATCTAGAATATGAGCGACAGACCCCTAGGTAACATCACCTCAGAGTGGGGGAGAATGTCCGAGCTAAAATCGGGTGGTTGTGATTGATGTGGAACTGGACAAATTTCTAAGGCTCAAAGAAGAGCTACAGAAAGCCTGGAAGGTGAAAGCAACAGCGGTGCACTCAGGCCCACTCTGGAGAAGTGGTTCCCACAGATACCTGGAGAAAGATCTTAGGAAAGCACTGTCCTGGACATGGCTAAGGTACTGTGCAAGACCCCAAAACTCCCCAAAGGGCAGATTTTTTTTTCATCCTTTTCTAAAAAATATGACTCCTTTCATTATAACAATCAGACATGTGATTACTGCTCTGTATTCTATAAAACATGTATTTCAAACAGCAGGGTGAAATAATTAATTTACTGGAGAACACTTTTAGCCCAGAGTATTGTCGAAAGATAATTATGCCACCTCTCTAGTTTCTTTGTGCGCGATCACTAACGGAATTGCCAACACAGTTAGTAATGACCACTCAGCTGCTGCTTTGCAGCTATTAGAAGACGTTGCAAAGAGAACATGCTGATCTTTGTGGCAAATGAAAATCTATTGCCGCCGAGCCCCTCAGATTTGTGAAGGGAACTCTGTGTGTGGTTTATTATGTTTGTGTGTGTATGAGTACCTGAAAGCTTTCTGGCCTCACTACAGTCTGCATATAAAAAAAATAACCTCATTAGCTGTTTTATCATTATTTTTTAAATCTTTTTAGTAACTAGAACTGTGATTGGATAATCTAATCATGCAATGTGCAGGGAAAAATGCTTTAGTCTCCTTGTGTTTTTTAAAAAAACTTGAACAAGTCAGCCTGCAGTGGCACAGCTACAGTACATTTCAAGAAATAATGGCTTTTTCTTACTTCCTTGAAAAGCTCTTTTTATCCCCTTATTTTTATCTTTAGTATTTATTGCTTGATGTTTATCATTTATGTTACTCATATTACTTACAGTAGATTAAATTTTACCTTCTTTGTATGCGGATGTAACTTCCAGGCTAGATTGTGTCATGATCATCACTGCAGGCAGACTGGCAAACAAAATGCAGGTGAAGAAAAGGTTAAGAAGTTAAAAACTAATGAGCACGTAGATAGGGAAAGGTGATATATATTTAGCATGGGTGGCTTGAGAAATGTGATTATTTCCCTTTCTGCTATGAACCACAATCAACATGATTGTAATGATTTTCAAAATACTCAAGATTGTTTCAGAAATATATGAAATGAATATGGTTACTCGACCCAAACATTATGTGGTAGATGCATCATATGTTGAAATTACATGTTACTACTGGAACAAACAAGCTTCTTTTGTTCACTGCATTAAAAAAAAAAGTTAGGCTAATCCATGTGTAAGACATAAACTTGCAGTGTTGCCAGAGGTTAGTGGTATGGATTACATTGTTAGAGAAAGTAGTTACCTTAATCAAAAACTACAACAAAAAGTGAGGAATTGACCCTTCACTAAGTCCCGCCCCCCATGGTTACAGTTGCTAAGTCTGGCAAACGTTCGGTTTTTAGCTAATTTCTACGTACCTCAACATGGATTGCTCAGTGGTTTCAGTGAACATATTCTGAAGGAAATTGTGTTAAATTTCTGAAGTAATAGTCGGGAAATATCAGAGGGGGTTAGACAAAGAGGACTGTGGGATGCATCTGAGGAATTCATCATCATTTATCGACGGAGTAATGTTGATGAAGAGGATGTTAAAATCGAAGCGAAGGCTCAGCGTTCATACAGAAAGACTCAGAAACTCCACGTCTTGATGATTAATGTCCAGAACAAACGCATAAAGGAACAACAACGTTCTTGCATCGCAGAGTAAGTTAACAAATTGTTTTATTTTAGGCTAACTGTCATGTATGACTCCAGAAAGTTTCAGGGTATCTGACGTGTTTTAGCCTGTTGCTGGATGTTTTCCTCTTGACCAGGATGTTGGTCCCACATCGTGGGTTTGATCAATACATTTAATTTGATCGGGATAGCAGATACTGATCTGATCAGGGTAGCAGCTACTGGACTGAGAAACTGGCAGAGGACCGTGTTATTTGTCTCTGATTGTCTCCAGCAGATAGGCAACCAATGTGACATACTAGTGTTTATCTGGTGTATCTGTTTAGCTTCTAGCGACACACAGCTACCTTACTCCATGTTAAAACAGTCGCTTTTACTTAATATTATGCCGCTGTCTTGTAGCTAACTACTACCGCTGTCTTGTAGCTAACTACTGTGCTAGGTGACATTAGCGTCGTATCTTGGAATAAACAGTTTGTCCGCTCCGTGTTCAGCCTCATGCAGCTGCGAGTGATGTCTTCCACGCTGTTTAATCAATCTTTTCACCCCATTTAATCCATATTCCATGGCGTTTAGTCTATATTCCACACCGTTTATCCATATTCCACGCCGTTTAGTCCATATCCCACATCTCTCTGCTTGTGTTTTTTGGGTTTTGAGAAGGCAAAAAATACAATATCACCGTCGTGGTGAAGAAGGAGCTGAGCCAGAAGGCGAAGCTCTTGATTTACCTGTCCATCTACGTTCCTTCCCTCACCTATGGCCATGAGCTGTGGGTCATGACCGAAAGAACGAGATTGCGGGTACAAGTGGCTGAAATGAGTTTCCTCCGCAGGGTGGCCGGGCTCTCCCTTAGAGATAGGGTGAGGAGCTCGGTCATCCGGGAGTGGCTCAAAGTAGAGACGCTGCTCCTCCGTATAAAGAGGAGCCAGATGAGGTGGCTCGGGCATCTGGTCAGGATGCCTCCTGGACGCCTCCCTGGTGAGGTGTTCCAGGCACGTCCCACCGGGACAAGACCCCGGAGGAGACCCAGGACACGCTGGAGGGACTACATCTCCCGGCTGGCCTGGGAACGCCTCGGGATCCCACTGGATGAGCTGGCAGCTGTGGCCGGGGTGAGGGAAGTCTGGGCTTCCCTGCTTAGGCAGCTGCTGCGACCTGATCCCGGATAAGCGGAAGAAGACGGTAGGATACGGGATGAGCAGTAGAGTTGAGCATGAAGGAGATGCCTGTGAAAAATTTGCCAAATCTTCCTTGCCAATACCAAAGAGTGTATAGGGGATTATCACGCTTCCGCGTTCCGGTTTCCGGAAGGTGAAACATCTGAAGCTTCCTATTCCGGGCCAGGAATGGTTCAATGTTGCTGCTCTGTTCCATTGTGTACATCTAATAAACATCGCCAGCCGTACCTAAGTTTTCATGGATTCCCGACTGAAAAGACACTAAGGAAGAAGTGGATGAAAGCGATTTGTCGGAGTGAAGGACCGAAATTTAAAATAAAACAAGGTTGCACGTATGTCTGTAGTCGGCACTTCAATGATGCAGACTACACTACAGCTAGCGTTAGCAAGCTCGCGTTAGCTGACGTTACCAACTTTTCGCTTGTGAAAACATACAAGCGTCTGAAAACTGGGTCTGTACCCTCCCGTTTCCAGTGGAACAACTGGGGACTGCCAAAAAAGGAGACGCTTTCAGATGCTTGTGTGTTTTCAGCTGCACTAAGTTAGGCACGTCATCGAGCTGGCTAATGCTAGCCTGCCAACACGACTGTGCAGACTGCCGGCTACAAACAAACGTGTGTCGTTTCATTATAAAGTTCGGTCCTTCACCGCGGCGGAATCGGTCGTTTTGATCCACTTCTTCCCTTAGCATCACTTCAGTCTGGAATGAAAACTTGGCATTGGCGTTTATCTGATTTACAAAGTTTAACAGAGTAGTAGCTGACGGACTACTGTTAGCAGGTTAGCATTAGCCAGCTCGATAACGTGCCTAACTTTGTGCGGCTGAAAACACACAAGCATCTGAAAGCGTCTCCTTTCTTGGCAGTCCCCAGTTGTTCCACCTGGAAGCGGGGAGTGTACAGACCCGATTTTCAGATGTTTGTGTGTTTTAAGACACACAATGTTAAGCACATCAGTAAACGCTAGCTGGCTAATGCTAGCATGCTGTGAAGTGCCGGTGTTGTGCCCCACCGGCGGCAAACAAACGGTGTGTTTTATTATAAAGTTCGGCCCTTCACCGCGGCGAATCGATCACTTTGATCCCTTCTTCTTAGTATCACTTCAGTTTAGAATGAAAACTTAAGTATGTTTGGAGTTTATCCGATTTAAACAGTATAACAGAGCAGGAACGGCTGTTTTTAACATGGCCCGAACTTCCGGTAAGCGTGATAATCCCCTATTCTGCTATTAACTTTTGTTAGGAGTTGATTGTTGGTCTGGATGATTGAAGTCTAAAGAAACAGGGCCTATGACAATGTAGCAATGTATTCATTAAACAGAGACCTCAGCAGCTTAAAGTTGTACTTCCATGGTCATTTCATTAATATTTCTGTGTTCTCCATTATTATTGAATGCGTTCTGCATCGTTTCTGTTTAAAAAAACCTTCTGGTTGCTTTGTATCCAGCTGTGTTTGTATACTAGAAGAGAGGCTTGTGGTCCAACGGCAGGCTTTTCCGGGTCCTTCTCATGAATTTCCGTCTGATTGGCTGCCTCCCATCAGTGTATGAAGGAAGCTCCGCCCTCCGCTCTTATTTCGTTACAGACAGGAAATAAAAACAGTTTCACAAAAAAAAGTGGAAATACTCCACGAAGCAAGCCTGTCCTTCTAATGGACAGATATAAACCCCACGTGGGATACGCTATTTGCAATGTGACGTAGAACTGCGAGGCTGTTCCCAATTCGCTCTTCTCTTCGTGTTGTTTCTCTGATGAGAAAGCACAGCCGTCTGGGGGTAACGCAACACTAGCAAGTCAGCATGTGTAAGTAAACAAGGGGAAACCCTCCGTATTTCAGAAGGAGCAAGTTAAACGGGTTTTCAGTGGAAGGAGGCCTTTAAAGACACACAACGGAACTTTCAGCAGTTTTCTCAGTGACGCGCCCCCTATCGGCAGCTAAACTAGCATCCATCTTGTTCGTACCTGTACTGTAAGCTCACTCCAGCCAGTAAAAGACAGTCTTATCTTGACTCTTGTTCTGTCCCTTCCTCTGTTTCTTTTCCTCTCTTCCTCCGATGATGTTTCCTTGCGTTTCTTTACCGAATTCGACATGATGCGCATTCAAAACACCCGCGATGTTGATACGGTTTACATCCGGTTGCTAGTGAGTGACGCAGTGCTGCAACCAATAGTTGGCTGCAACGTCACGGTCGCGTCCCGGATGGGAATCTTACATAGTGCTGTTTCTGAGCCCCGGGACGCCTCTGGGCACTGACGGCTCGAAAATGCGCATAATGAATGTTGGTGTGACATCAAAACGAGTCAGAAACACAGATTTTTAAGGTCTAAAAGTTACGTTGTGTGTCTTTAAGAACCATACACAGCCATAACAGCCTGGCACATCCTCCTCATGCTGGTCACCATCTTGGATACACACTGTTGTGGGACGGCATCTCATTCTTCAACCAGCCTCAGATCAGCCAGTGTGGTGGTGTTGGTCATTCTGATGTGAACAGTTCCCCAAAGTTGATCCCACAAGTGTTTAGTGGTGTTGAGATCAGGACAGCAGGAAGGCCATTCCATCTTTTTTTTTTTATCCCCTCACTCTGTAAGTAGTCTTTAATAAGCCCCGTCCTGTGGGAGCACACATTCCCATCTTGGAGGATCAAATTTGGTCCCACACTGCGGAGATATGAGATTGCCACTGATTGCAGAATCTCATCTTGATATCGCTCTGCATTGAGATTGCCTCTAATGTTGACAAGCCTTGTTTTCCCAGTGAGGTTGATGCTGGCCTACACCATTGCACTCCATTAAAATCTGTTACCCTGTCAAAGAAGGAATCAACAAAGCATTTTCCACCCACTCTCCACCTTTAGACTCTGTGAATCTGGGCTCTTCCTGATTTTCAGGTTCCAGTGCACATGTTTCCAGGACCAGTGCAGAAATGCCTGATGGTGAAGGACAGTCATTTCAGTAACAAAAATGAGCTGTTTGGTATTGGCAGAGAAGATTTGGCAGATTTTTTTATGGTCACCACCCACATACTCAACTCTGCTGTTCATTCCACAAATGCAGTTTCTGTATAAATGTGGCTCAATTTAGAAATAAATTAAACAGGCTTTCTAACACTTACTGGAAAACCATGTGATCCGCAAATGTTTTTTTCTTTAAGGGAGTACAAGAATTATTGTCAAAAGCATTAGCCTATTACAACAAAGAAATGCTCAGTCAACTAATCTAAAATTTCCTTACTCTTTGTGCTCAATAAAAATGCGGGGGATATCCACTACAGTGGAAAGGGCTCAGGCTCTTCTCCAGGATTTACCTCCGGGGCCGTCCCCACGACGCCGAATTGCAGTAAAATCGCAGAAGTGTTTTAGAAAATTGCTCTTTCATCCCCCAAAAAACTGGAGATGCTTCCATGAAACCGCTCATGTCTGAAACCAGATCTCAAGGTGGAGAGATTTAAAACTTCGACCCTCTGCGTTCCGTCAGGACAATGTACAGTAGCCGCACAGCTGGGGGACATGATGTTAATATGACGAACATGCTGCTGATCACAACAATAATGGTGATCAACTGTGTTGTGGTGCTGCTCCAGACAATCCTGGCTCATTTACAGCTTTTGCACCAAGATGTGCTGCTTTTAAGACAGAGTATTGCACTTCTGCACATCGACAGCAGGAGCAAGCCGACATGCATGTCACGTGATATGAGGTGAGCCTTTATCTGCACTTGCGCTGTCTTGTTCTAACTTTGCGTTAGTCTGTAATTACTGTAGCACCACTGGCAGCCTCGTAGTTTGTACTACAGCAGTTTTATGGAAATGGTGAAGCCTTTCTCTGTTTTTTTTTTGCCACTGTCTTCACACCTGAACTGGCTTTGGTGCAGTGGGGACAAGGCCTTAATTTCTGGGAAGACTTGGGATCTGGGCAGAGGTGGACATCCCTAGTCCAGAAGGTAAAAATCCTGTTTGGCAGTTGTTCCAGCCAATCACTAAACCAGCTGAAGTCAGTTAGCAGTTTTTTTTTTCTTTAACTTAATGGCAATTTGTAAGACTTATTGTATCATTTTCTGGTAAAAAAAAAAAAAAAAAAACCAAACAAAGAACACCTTACATCCATTTACATTCACAGGAAAGTAGCGATAGTATGTTTGCAAGTGAACTGAGACCCCCAGCTTTCAGGTGGACCAGAGTCCGCCTGAAGACGGAGGACTATCTGTGGAAATGGACCATGGTCCATTCAAAGAAGACCAAACAGCCACAGTGGGAATGCATCCTAACTCATTCATTTGAGACAGGTGTGTTGGAGTAGAGACACATGGAAAATCTGCAGGATTGTGGCTCTCGCAGACCAGAGCTGGACACCCCTGATCTAGACTTAAGATGCAATTCAACACAATATTCAACATCGAATAAGTCATTTACAGCAGTTCTGAAAGTTTTACATTTAAATTACCTCCTGAACTTTATATTAAAGATAAAAATCATGTTTATTTATTTGTTTTCTGTAATTTTAACATAGATGAATTCAAATTCAACCAAAGTTGAAGGAGCTGGAAGTAACTGTTCGATTGCCAAACAGCAGCAAAAAAGGGTGAAAACAAAGTTTATTTTCAATAACTGTTCATCGAACAGCTAAAATATTGAATTACTACATATTTGTGTGTCTACATGTAGCTTTAATATAGGTCACATTAATATTTCATCCGAGTATGGATTTACAGGTAAAGCCACAGAGACCTTTCTGTAGTATTTCTTCATGTAAGTGTCACCTTTGCTCCATGTCACTCATGCTGAGAATCTGGGGTTAGTATGGGAAGGAACCTGCCATGAGCACACACAAAGGGATTTGTGAGTCTCTAAAATTGCTTTACAGTAACTGTCTAGTTCCTGCCCGGTGTGATAAAGTCTAGTCGCCTTCAGTTTTCCAGGAACATTTTGGATGTTGGATCAAAATTCACAGTTCAGACCGGATTTAAAGAAGGAATTTTGCAGTTATAAATCTGGATGTTTAAAAGAAGCCGTCATCACATCCATCAAACAATTTGCACTCATTCCCTATATGACAAACAAGAAATAGATTAAGTTTCAGAATGACACTGCAATGAAGTCAAGATCTTTCATCATGCCATAGTTTTTTGGTCTCAAGAGTCTCCGAGACGTGAACGACAGAACAATGACAAGGACTTACTCCTCGACTCTTATTGAAGCCTTGACGTTCATATGGTTAGCTCTGATGAGCTTTCAGGTGCTCAGCTTTGTAAATGTAGCTCCTTTTTCTTCTTTCCAGGATTCTGGCAAAGCTCTTGAAATGTCAGGACCTTAAATTAGAATAATAATGGAAGGAGAGAGCATGAATGGGTTGATGAAATACTGAGGCAATAATGTGTCTGCATGATTTACCCCACTGTACCTGACAAGAACTTTGTGTAGGAATCATTAAGCTGGCTTTCAAGAAACAATCTTGCAATAGTAAAAACATAGCTTTAATAATGTATTTTTGTCAGCTGCAAAAGGAAAGTGTTGAAATTTCATTAAGTGCATGTTTTAAGATAAACTATACAAATAATCATTAACACAATATTATATTCATGTTAGTAAATTTCATATGATTATATAGATGAAGAACTAGAAAGCTGGATGACTCCTCTGTGGGCGACCTGGTTGGACTTGGGGTCGGTGGGTGTTGGATTCGGGCACGGTTGCTACACTGGCTGTGTCCCCCTGGGGGTGACCGGCAGGCTGCTCTTGGGGTGGCGGCGGTTCCCTGGCACCGACTGCCGGGTACCCTAGCTGTCCTGCGGGGTCCTGGGGAACAGGGGTGCCTTCTGCCATCAAGAGTATAGCTCTTCTTTTGGGGAGGTTCCCTGTAACCTACTTACGTGTTTTGTCCCCCAGTCCTTACAGTCGGGCCGTCCTCCCCCCGACTCCCCTACACACACTCACGTAGGGCTCAGAGGAGCAAGCATGTTCCACAGTCCTTGTGGTGACCCGCTCCCCGGGTTTAAATGCATTTACAGATGCGGGCATGAAAAAGTTCCGCCTTTAGTGCAGTAAGTGCACTATTACTGCACTATCACTGGCTGAACGATTTTTCCCGCAAATACGTCATCACGCACGGTGTCCAAACTTGGCGTGTGGAAACGTCCTTGTTCCGGGCATTCATTTATGCTCTGAAAACATTTTTCCTGGGCACACAGGCGTTTCTCCGTGCGGTTGAATTAGCAGACAAGTTGCTGGTAAGTGGCTGGCAGTTGGCAGAAAGGGGAATTTTTTCATGCCCGCATCTGTAGTCACCACTTGAAAATAAAACAAAACAACAACAACACAACACAGACACCACACACAACATATTTCCTGGTGGGTCGGGCCGCACGGTGCCTGGCGGGGCCGCTCAGGTAGTTGGTACTCTCTGTGTGGTGCTGCAACCAGCACTGTGCGGTTTGAAGCCCCTGGATTTTAATTGCAAACAAGCAAATTCTTCATAAACACATTATGCACACACTCCTGGGGACCATGTGGGGCTAGGGGTGGGTCGAGGGGAGGGCTGATCCGCAGACTTGATGACTTGGCAGGCCATGTTGCGGGGAGCGTCTGGCCCCGGGGGCGTCTGAGTTGTTGCACTCTGGGAGCGGGGCTGGAGGTAGTTGTTGGGTCTTGTTCTGGGACTCTCTACATTCTTTCCTGCCCAGGCCGCCCAATACGGGCGGGGGGATGGATAGTGGTGGAAGTAGGGTGTGCGTGAGCATGTGTGTTGGTCTATGGGGATGTTCAGGGTGGGGGGAGTTGGGGAAGGAGATGTGTGTGGCTGGGCAGGTGGGATGTGTGTGCATGGGTGTGTGGTGGGGTGGGTGTGTTGGAGGTGTTGGGGTGTGTGTGTAGGTGCAGGTGCAGGGGCCAGGGGGGGGGGGGGTATTCTGGGGCTCTAATCCCTGGGTACTGCCTGCCTCTGATGAGCTCGATGACTGCTGTCCCTGGTCCCCGGGTGCCTGTGCCTCACTCAGGCTGCCGGCCCCCCCTTTGCTGCTATCTGGGTGAATATGTGGTGGCCTCTGCGGTGGGCTGGCTGGGGTCTGTGCTCTGGCGTGGCTGCTAGTCTCCTGGGTCCTGGTGCCCCCTCTGCCTCTGATTTTCGTGGGGGGCTTGGTGACATTTACGCAATCACTCATCACCGATGACTCTTCATTCTTCCATTCAATATCTTGTTCCCATACTTACTAACCTGCATGCTGATTAAATCACTTTTTTGGGGAATTATATGATAAGTCAATAATGTTTAAGGTCATTTAGGCTTTTGCATACGCACAAGTTTGACAATTGTTTCACCACCACAGCATTATACAACTCCCCAAATTTATAATCACTCTGGCTACTTTTCTCTTCAATCTGCAAACCTTATCAATGTTCTATGAGTTATCATGTTTAGAAGTAAAAGCCAGGCTTCTGTACAGAATAATGGGTTAAATAATAAATAGGTGAACATTTTAGTTGAAATAAATGGCTGAGATTTGCAAACAGACATGGTCCATACATCCACTCCAAACAATTCCCTGTACAGACTGAGTAATCCTAAAATAGTCAGCTCACTTTCCATCATGATTATTATGCACTCCAGAGGGTGCTGTCAGCATGAGGAGCAGCTCTAAATTACATCCAAAAACCATTATTGAGGGATTTTTAAAAGTTCTAAATATATAGGCCTACCGTATGTATAAAACCTTTGTGAAAGTCTAAACCTTGCTGTAAAATACCTTTTCAATTGTGCAACAGAAAAAACTTTCTTTGTGTGAGGAAAAACAACAACAAAAAAAGAAACAAATGCATTCCTCCTGGGCCTCTGCACCTCAAAGAGCAAGCCATCCTGACCCAGTTGCCAAACCTCCAGCTGAACCTATTCAACAGGAGAGGCTGAGACAGCATGTCCCTGACAATCAGACATGCAACCAGGACCGGGAATGCTTTGTGAAGGTCCGGCTTTGGCAGCAGCACTGACAACCCCTATAACTGAAAGCTCACACCTAGAGTGACACTGAGAAAGAAAAAGGGAATCGCAGCCTTTTTAAATGAGAACTGAGACTTGAAAAATCACTGCAAAGAGCGGATTAATGCCACGGAAGAGAGGCCCTTTGGCATTTTGAGAAGGCATAAAATTGTTCAACATTCAGTTTGATGCAGGTAGTGCAGGCAAAGAGGCTTTTGGTGTTGTGACAGCTTGTGTAAGTGTGCTGTTACAAAACATCTATCTTTCAGCACTAACACACTTTTTTCCTGTTGATATTTAGGTA
The DNA here is from genome assembly GCA_023101725.1 of Atherinomorus stipes. Lineage (NCBI taxonomy): Eukaryota > Metazoa > Chordata > Actinopteri > Atheriniformes > Atherinidae > Atherinomorus > Atherinomorus stipes. The sequence goes on from JALJCO010004771.1 coordinate 853,657, forward strand.
TTGATCAGAAAACTGAGCTGTTTTTTTTTTTTTTTTACATAAAGCTTTCATACATGGGAAACTGCAAAAAGGAAAAGATGTTAAGTCACTTTTGCTTTAAAGCTCTAAATGCAAAACATTCTCAGATTTACCCAGTGAAAGCTGTTCAAATTAACAACCACAAGAGCCTTTGATAAGACGCACTACAATTCTGAGATCAGAGACTAAAGGGCAGCCTCAACTGCGATGATTTCCAACGGATATAGACTAATCTGACGTGCGTTTTGTGTGTTGCGCCATTGCTTGGGCAACTATTCCCAATTACCTTGTATCTGCTAACATGGAAAGCAGCGTGAATATCTGGATTTATAAGATTGGACAGTTGTCTAAGGTAATGATAACCTATAGGTCTGTTATCCAGAGATCTCAGACTTATTCTGACAAATGTTTGCATCGGAGCATTAATGTAAATTATTATTATCGTATCATCTCCAGAAACTGGCTTTAATGACAAGCCACGCTGGAATAACATGCACATCTCATAATTACTTATCAAGGTTTAAAAAAATTTAACTCTTTCAAAGGTCATTCCTTTTCTATTTTGTCATATATTTGGCTTTTGGTATTGTTTAAGGACTCTAGAGATCTCGTAGCCTTCACATAATGACACTAAAGGCTACAGGACACCGTCTTTGTGATCCGTTTGTGTTTGTGGCTTTACTATTTTTATTTTCAGATCACAATATTGCCCTTATCAGAGCAAATAACGTAATATTTCACAAAATCTCCCAGATTCGTCATCAACTCGCAGCAACACCACAGCTGTCTCTGTTAGCATTAGCTAGAAACGTGCGGTGCATCATTTTCAGGAGCAGAGATATGTGAAATAAACTGTCAGATTCATAGGTGTTCACCAAAATTTACTGTTTTTTTGTTGTTGAGGATTAAATCCAGTGTTTTCTCTGCCGTGGCAACAAGTTATTCCTCCTCTGCTCTGTGTGTCCGGTATTCAGATACGAACACACTGACATCAGTGGACTGAGCAGCAGCACTATCCACTTTTGTCACAGACAGCAGCATCTTCATGAAAAATCTGTAATCTTATTCACTTATTACTGCAATTAAAGGTTTCCACTGCTGTTCCAACAACCAAGGAATGCTTAAGTCCTTCCAGATTTCCTCCATATTCTTAAGAAAATAGTTCGATTCTTATCTGTTCTAATTACACATGCACAGAAAGGCTCCCCAGGCAATGGCGGAGGGTCTACTGGCAGTGTTTGGCCGGATTAGTCTATACCGAAAGGTACAAATAAACTGGGTCTGCCTCATCCCCTCGTCAATGACTGAAACTGTGATCTGGATTCTCTTTTGATCATACAGAAGGGCCGCTCTGATTGGATTCAGATCAGAAGTGATCAATTTAGTTGATCTGTGAAAATATATAGAGGCAAACTCTTCACATTTCTGATCAGAATACTGGAGTAAAACTCCTTTTTCACTGATTTTTGTATTCTATTTTTATTTCGTTTCTGACTGGCTCATATAAAAACATTAACCTGCTTCTGTATAACAAACCGAGGGAGACTTTATGTTTATGTAACCGGTTATGAAGTCATGTTTTCCAGGCCTGTAAAGTCATGTCTCATATTTCTAACGCTGCATTATGGTATTTCCTCTGAAGAGAAGTAAATATTATAATGTTGCAAAAGTGTTTTTCTTGATTTTCCCATAATATCTGTATCTTAACCTTGAGCTGTGTCTCTTACAGGAACGCATAAATCTGTGCAGAGTGATGAAGTGACTGAAATAATTGCCCCTGCATCTAGCCCCGCTGACAGCATCAGCCCAAACTGCAAAAACCCCTCATATATCGCACTTTCTCCTGCCAGGGACACACAGCACATGTGAAAATATCACCGGTCAGGTGATCATGCCTCCAAGCTCCTACCACGTTCTGTCTCCTGGTGGCATGTGACGTTATTGTAGGTTAGACTAATTGATGGCGCTGGCAGGTAGAAGGTCCCACTGGGGGACTTGTGGAAGTTGAGGATCCAATTTTCTCCCTGACAGACACAGGCAAAGGTAACCAGGAACCTGCTTATTACTGATGACATCTCACAAATATGGAGCACTGGCTAATAACCAAGCAGACCCCATGAGAGCCTTTGATAGAAGGATGCTGGTGGGAGGAAAGAGAGGTTTCAGCTAACAGGCTTTTATTCAAAATACACAAAGGGCTCTTGATTGCACTTTTGTATACAAGTCATGAACTCTTTCTGTATTGTCATACATGCATAACCCTACTGTGCCTGCAGAAAGAAGAGGATAGATATTTGCATGGGTCATTTTAGCATCTCTCTGTTTGTTTTGATCTGACTCTTGAAATGCAGAGTGTTCCATCAAAGACTCTTAAACAGGCCTGCATCCATGTGGAGTTACTTTTTCCAATGATGCCAGGATGGGCTAAATATGTTCAGTGGTTCATTTATGAAAGACCATGACAAAGGCTCAGGTTATATTCTTAAAACATACTGTTGAGGTTGTGTATTTTTTAGCCCCCTTTCAGCATGATGCTTTTATGCATTTGAATCAACACATTGTCATTTCAGCCAAACAAATATAGCTTTTTGATGCTTTGTCAAGATTTACAGAAACTCTAGTCTCCCCAAGGAGCCCCACTTTTGCTGGTGCTTAGTCCTGTCATGCCCACAAGGTTGACATTTTGACTCTCCAAACCTCTAAAAAGCTACTGGATGAATTGCAATCTTGACGGACTCTTATTTTATACTGTAGGTGTCATCATCCCCTGCCATTTCTAGTGCTGAAAGAGTTTGCAAGCCCTCTACTGTGCAAGCGAATTATGATGTTTGCACATAACAGTTTTTACTTACACTAAAAGGACATGTCTGCACCCCCCCATCCTGAACAGTAGTCATTGATTGACTTGTACCTTTTTCCGGTTTAAAAGATGTAAACATGGACTCTTTGCACACGCTTCCCTCCAGCTCATGTATTTTTCAGTCCATCCACTTGAGCAGCATCACTATAACAAAAAAATGAGAAGTTATTCTCTATTGAATGAAACGGCAAAAGGCCCATTTCGAAAGATATTGATGGATCAATTTAGGTATTTATGGATCCAGTTAGGAAGTTCAGGGACCGCCAAGTTTATAGGACAGTATTCAGGGATGACATTACCTGGAGCAAGATCAACAATTTCCTACTAAACTAGCCAAGTCTAACAAAGTGTGTGTGCCAAAACCACAGAGGAGACACTATTCCAAAATTCCAGGTGATGAAATGAGAGGTAATGTTTAAAAAAACCATAAAGAATGGAAAAGATACAGGGACAAAATATGAGATGTGCAGTTTTTCCTAAGCATTTCTGGTTAGAAAGTTGATTAATAGTCAATAGAGAAAAAGACATAAAGTATAACATACCTGGAAAAAAAAAGGTACACCATATGCAGAAACAACCGTCCCTAAGTGGTCAGTCTGAAATTTGTCGGTGATGCTCTATGTATTGTCAGCATAGTTGCTAGATGTTTAACTTCTTTACACCTGAATTTACTTACAATTATATAAAAACAAATATCAGGGGAAAAACTCTGCTATGCTATAAAGACTGGAATTAAATAAAATTAAACTAAATATTAAATATATCAATGACAATCAATACATAAAGGATTAATAGATACATAATATGAATAAATACAGAAAAAAAGCATTTTTAATGTTGTTAGTGTTTTCATTTTTCTTTTTTAGATTTTCCTCATCTTTTTTTTTCTTTTTTTTTATGATGAAGACAAGAGAGTAGTTCTTTGTCTAAAATAGCCTAAATATCAGTTTGCTTAATCTGCACTGGAGAAAGTCAAAGGTGTACTTACTTTTCACATGATCGGAAATGAGACAAAATATGAAAGCATTTTATCAGACGTCAAACAACAGAGGCACATACATAACTTTTAGGAAATGCATCTTTTCCTCTTCCCTAGAAAACAAACAGCAACGGATATGGTGTGTGTTTGATTGACAGGGTTTCTCTGAAGCTGATGAATATCCTGTAGGAAACAATTTACTTCTGCAGAGCCACTGCTGTTAATAATGAAATTAACTTGAAAACTGCTCAAAGGAAAACATAGACTTGTCTGAAAGTAGAATGGATTTCAAGGAGAAAGGATACATCCAGTTTGATTATTAATACACAGAGACAGCTGCTGAATTTTAGAGTTAGAGAAGTTTTCACGCTGTTTCGGTAAACAACTGCCAGTTTAAAAAAAAAACCTCCAGATATCACTAAATGTAACAAACATCATAGATCTGATGAGCTAATTGGCTCACCACCCAACTGTTCCTAAGAAGCAGATGTTTTATGTGCCTGTGTATGCATGTGCAAAAACACAAATCATTATAGTATGAAAATTTGAAGTCAAAGCACACATGGAGCCTCGGTTTCTTTCATTTTCATATGGGGCTGGTCAAGTTTGGTTCTTCTGCAGGCAAGGTTGGAACAAGGGGCAAAACTCCGCTGGAAAAGAGGGAAGCCCAGAAGTTAAATTTAATAATTGTAGTTCTTTCTTCATCTGATAGGCACTGGCTCCAAAACAGAGCAAATCCCCATAGACTGTTAAAAAAGACCAACTTCACAGCAGATATAAACATGTTTACAGCCTGGCTCGAAAATCTTTTTAGTTTTAATAGGTCAGACTTACCTTCATGTCAACTGTGAGGGGGTTAATTTTTTTTACAACTCATCCATTTTATGTTTTTTAGTCTTGAAAATACACATAATTAAGGGCGTATCCTTTTGATTGACATGCGGCAGGCCCCTAGCAGTTAACTTTACGTTTGCTTTCGGTAAGGTCTCAGTCTGCAGCACAGTAGCAAAATGGTGGTTTTTAGCCAGCTAACAGCATTCAAACCATGCAGTCTCCAGTCACGTTTGAAGAGCTGAAAGTGAAGCCAGTTGGCCTTGTCCCACCGTTGCCATTTTGCCATGTCGCATGTGTCGTGAAATACTATGTCCCAGAAAATACTATAATGGGCAAAGCGTGGCCTTGGGGCAAATGATTGACAGTGAACGTACTCTGGACTAAATGCTAACTGAGCTAATTCAAAACTAAGCTAACTAAGATTAGCCTCCTAAGCGGCGGGCTAAAGGTAAGGCGTCCATTTTTGTACAGTCTTTAGGGTTGGAAATTAGCAAAGCTGATAAACTAGACCATTATGTCCACTGTGGTATGTGCGCAGGTTTCCTTTTAAACAGATATTTTAAGCACAACAGAAACAAAAATTTGGGAGTTTTATGAAATTAGAGTTGTTTAATTGCTGTAAGTGATTCAATTCAATTCAAAGGCTGCTTCCCCTAAATTTAAGCTCAACTTGTATTTCGTTACATCTGTATGGCAGTGATTGGGAAAGTTTGGATGCCTGTGTACAACTAGGCTGTGGGATACTGACAGAATAAGGAGCCCACCTCAGATAACTAAGATTTGTGTAACAAAAATACTATTATTTTTGTATATGATTGCTGTCCATGACTTAAAAATCTGTATGCTATTATTATTCATTGTGGAATATAAATCTAATTGTTTTTTGTTTGTTTGTTTGTTTGTTCCAACAAACATACCTATCCAAACCTCCAAAAACATCATAAATACTACAATAAGTATTGGCATAAAATGACTAAGAATCATCACATTGATAATAAACAAAAATATTTATATGAGTTTATTTCTAGCTGCCTTGTCAATCTTGACTCACACACTCCTTATAGCTTCACCTTTTATGCACTGCATTATTCCGTGTTATCCAGCTTTCTTCACCTTTTGTCTCACATCACAGCCTCTCTTATTTTCACACATTCATTGTCACACTCTGCCAGAAACCTTAACCATGAAGGCCATGAACCTTACATGCAATATTAAGATGGCCACAAGTAAAGTTTTAATTTAAGGTGTTGTTCTGCGCTGTTATTTATGTTGCTTCATTCACATACACCTCATAGATATAAGCCTCTTTTCTCTTTTTTGCTTGTTTATTTGCACAACAGCAGATGTTCTTTGTTAAATGCTTCTTTTTCACATTATTTCTGAACGGCTCAACGAAACAAGCCTTTTTTCTGGTATAGATAAACAGTCTTTTCACTGACATTTACCAAACCCATTGTCAGACTTTGTAGTCTTTGTAGCTTATTTTTGTTCCTCCTGAGACCCTTTTCAGAGAATATAATTTGACCTCATATTTATCTGTGTGTGTCTGTGTCAACTCTCCAAACAATTCAGTTAATTCACTGCTTGGTAAGTAAAACATCTCCTCTCTGAGCAAGGCTGTTTTCATTCTGGCTCACAATGATTTCACATCCAGTTTTTAACAAGTTAAGTCATTTGAGACTTCTATTGTTTCGCACATCGTAATGATTTCTTGTTAAATTTATCTTTTACAGCTTGCATTCACCTAGTTCAGTAACACACTTGCTGTTTTTACCTTTTTTCAATTTACTTTATAGTACAAACTCCACCTTCAGTCCTTGCATGAGCCCAAAGCTGAAGCTTTGGATTTATCAACCGATCTATGATCCAAGTCTTTCCTCCAGTCGCAAGCCTGGGGTCGTGACCAAAATGATGAAACTGCAGATACAAGGCATTGAAATTAGTTTTCCTTGCAGGAGTAGGTTTGGGAGTGCAGATACTCTGATGCCCTCTCTAAGCTCCCAACATCGTCTTGCAACAGTTGCTATTTTATGTTGAATGGAGTCTGCTAAGGTGGTGAGGGCATTTGTCTCCCAGGAATCTCCCTGTTTAGGGATTCTGGACACGTGTTACTAGAAAGAGGCCAAAAACCCCAGGAGAGGCCATTTATTCTAACTACGGTAAAAAAAAAGTGCCTCAGTTTTAACCTGAGAAGAACCTTGAACTTTGTGAAGTGCATGAAGGATAACTGAAATGATGTCAGTTTGCTGCCACTTGAGCCAGATTTCTTATCAGTGAACAGAAGAATAAATTATCATCAGATTATTTGTAAGATTTTAACATTGGAAATCAATTGTCCTCCACATCTTCTGTTACAATTAAGTTGCATTTTTTAAAACATTTATTATGTCATTGAGTCTTGATGGACTTTTATCTTTCACTGAAAATTTGCTGACTTTTAGAACTGCAAGGCCGTCTCCTCAAGGGTCTACCTGACCACAGCATCCTTGTATTTTCTGTGCATATTATTCGCCCACTCTCTGTCTTGCTTTCCAGGCAATATTGACTCTGTCAAATGAAAACAGAGACCAACAAAAATATCTGTATAAAGAAATTATAAGAAATAAAATGAGAAAAGAGGTGAATTCCAAGTTAAAGTTGGAGCATAAGAGTAAAAAGGAGAAAAAAGTCCTCAATTAAATATAAATTCATTTTTGCTGACTTTTAAAAGAGCATCAGGAAAAAAATGTCCAAAGCCATTTACCGTATCTAATTTTTGTAAGACCTTGACAACAAAGAAATGAGACAAAAAACAATGGGCTTAAATGTGCATAATTATAGATCCAACTTAATACAGAGCTTAGCTCTTCTGCATTAGTATAGTGTGTGCAAGTCATGCCGTGGGTGTTTGACAGATACTTAAGGACAAAATTGTGTCCACCTCAAGGGTGATTCTTCATACAGACAATTTCATTACTTACCTACCTATCATAATTACATAAAAAAAACAAAAACATGCAACCCTCAAGTGGTTGTGAGAGCAACTGAGTGTGAAGGCCACCAACACAAAGAAGAAAGACTGGACTTTTCGAACCATGACCCTTTCCTAACTTTACTCAAGTGATTTCTAGCTGTAACCAAGGAATAATATTACATAAACCCAACATGGAGGTGAGGTGGAAAATGGAAAGTAAAAAGTACCCCGTCCTCATGCACCCCCATAATGCATAATGCATTCCCTAGTCCCTAACCCAACTTAAGCCTTGCCCCAACCCCCAAAATAGCTAATTGTGACCTAAACTCTAAAAACTAAAATCTTGACCCTCAATAAGGGGTTCTTCTTAGGCTTTCTTAGAGAGGACCAGCCAAAATGTCCTCACTTTGCAAAATGTCCTTACTTTGTTGGTTAAACTTGCAAAACAGTCCTTTTTAATGTTGCCCATATAAGTACACTCACACACACCTCTCCTGTTGTTTCTTCTGGGGGTACAGTCCCATGGTTGAGAAGGCTAAGCATACTGTAATTCATTATTTTGCGAACCAACTTCATTCTTCCACCTCAAGAGGACTTTTAACAGGACATGCTTGATCGTGATGCTCTGACATGAAAAAATACTGGTCATCCTGCTGCTCCCCAGAGCAAAGCTAAAAGGGGAAGTTTGGATTTTTTTCAACCTGGACCTATTTTCCAGCATGAAATACGTTCATTTACTCACCCAGACAGTTTTGGTGTCAGCCACTGAAGATCAGCCTATGTCCAATAATGTACAATGTAAGTGATGCGGGCAAACGCACCCAGCCTCTAAATAAGGCTTTATCTGCCACAAACTTCTTCATTTCACCAATGTTTTGTTACGAAACATTAGTAAGCTCGAAGCGGTTTGAAGTGACATTTTTTGTGGTGACCCATCCTTATTTACAGACATTTTTACTGCAGCGGCTTTGATTATGTCACTGTTATGCGAGACCATAGCAACTAAATGTCTGTAAATAAGGACGGATCACCATAAATAAGAAACTAAAAGCCGCTTCGAGCTCACAGGGGTGTCCAACCAATGTTTTCATAACAAAACATTGATGAAATGAAGGAGTTTGTGGTAGATGATATAGGAATAATGTAGGGCAGCAGTGGTTAAGGTGGTTGAGCATGTCCTTAGTCCTGAGTCCTTTGATAAAATCAGTCAAGGTAAATGTCAATGTATATCACTATCTGTCTGTCTTTAGAAAAAAAGGGACAAATTGTCCACCCTGTGGTGTTTCACAGACATGTTTCATTAGTCATATCAAGGTTAACAGGACAGACATGAACTACTCTACTTCTGCTCCAGGAGTGCACTGATCTCACCAGTAAATGGGCCAAAATTGATTGGATACTCTAAGTGTGGCCAGCTAAGTAGGTGTTTCTTTTCTCCGTGACAGACAGCCACCAGCTTTCTTTTTTTGTTGTTTTTGGCAAAGGATATATGTTTCAAAATAATGTTATATAGTAGATTTTGATCCTCACGTTGGGATCTGGTTTTAAAACTTTCCAGCCTCCCAAAATGCTGGTTCCATGTGACGAATTTCACCTTAACTCACGTCTGTGTGGACTTGTCCTCATTTTAACAACCACGCAGGCTCTGTACAGTCAAAACCTTGCGGACCCTCTGTGCTCTTTGAGGGCGTTATGCAACAACGTGATCTGGTTTGTGAATTGTTCAATGAAAACCACAACAATAAGTTTTGGCTAAAAATTACATCTAATGTATGACACATTTTGGCAGCTCTTGCCTCTGTCAGGGGATTTTTTGTGTCAAGTTTCCTTTTAACATATTTCTTAGAAATTCATATTTTAAGGCAGTTCAGCTATTCATCATGCAAATCTTTTTCCTCATCTTTACTTTTTTTCCATTTATCTGTCAATTGAACAGCTTTGTGCTCTGTTAAATGAGGCAAAAAAATGTGAACAGAAGCTACAAAGTCTGAAACAAGTGTCATCTTCCAGCTAGTATTTCACAGCAGAAATCTGCACATATGCATCTTTACAACATACCATCAAGATTCTGTCACAGACTATGAACAGCAATTCGTTGTGAGCTTCCCCTGTGAATACAGCAGCATGCATGGCCTGAGTTCAACCTCACTCTACACACAATAGGTTCACAAGGACAAGTGAGTATGAAATCCTTGCAAGAAGGAAGAAACATCAAACACAGCTTTTGTGCATGTCTGTGCGTTGTGATTTTTCCCAAGGTGTATGAGATCTTTTTGACACGCATGAGGATATCTTTTATGAGAAAACTGCTCCTACGTATGCATTTCATCCAATCAGCTCCATCGCTTTCACTTATCTTAAAATTACAAACTGAGTGAAAAGAGGAAATGAACTGAATAGGGAATTGATAAGACTTATATGGTCTACATGAACAGGTGATATAGTACAGCTGATATCATCTAAAAATGCTGCTTGTTATTGGCCTTTGAGATGAGCTGTATTTTTCATCTTGTGTGAGGTAGCGGTTATTATTTGTTATACATTTTTGCTGTAACATTTTGCTGTAACACTGACTTTTAAGCTACCTTCTCAGTTAGATCCTAGATCAACCTCAAATTTCTAATCTAGGTGGGTGCTTACTAATTAATAGTAAAAAGAAACAGAAGCTGGAACATTGTGCCGGCTTTGAGCTCAGAGGTATTTAGCAGCCCACTCACACAGAGGACCCTGTAGGTGTTTCATAATGTAGAGTCAGCTGAATCTAAACATGAGGCTAGCAACACTCATGCATCTCTTTTCACATTTTTAAAGTCAGACATGAGAAAAAGCTAAAATGAAGTGAAAGTTCTGGACAGTTTTGAAACTGACACGATAGATCATTTAAAGGAGCTACAGTATTTCATGCTTTTCAAACGTTTCAAAGTCATCCACAGGCGTATATGTTTATATGTTCCCCTCACCACTATAGATAACTAATTTGGTGTTATTTATAGTTTTTTATGTGTGTAATTTCCAACATGGAAGTAAAACATCTGGCTTAACCACCAAAGCCCTTAATGTGTGAGTACGCACGTTTCCTGATATCGCCTTTGAACCGGCATTGCAACTTGGTCTTACATGGTACCATTGCTATTTGTAAACACTTATTTGCTTGACCCAGAGTCTGATACAGAATTTGAAAAACGTACAGTACCACAGAAACCCCTGGAAGTACGCAATACAACATTATACAGGTAATTGGCAAACAAGCAGTTCCGGTTAGCATTGAGCTAGGGTATGGTTTTACTTACCAGTGTTGACGGTCCATGAGACTTTTTATTGTGGGAATTGCTTTAAGTTTCAGAAGTACTGCTCAAAAAAGCCACTTTGGTACTACCCGCGGTTCATGAAGCTGTCAGGACTAAAGTGAAGTTCACACTCAAAGATCTCAAGGTTTTTTTTCTGTGCTCTTAAAGAAAAAAACTGACCAATTTTTGGCAAGTAGATCCATCATTCAGTATGACAAATAAACTCTCAAAGCGCTATGAAAAAAAGGACGCTTTTCTTCTGAACTTTGGTGCAAAACTTGTTAACTGACGGCTGTCTGTCTCAGAAAAAGTCTTCTTCCAATGACTACCAGCAGGTTATTGGCTTCCTGCTCACAGAGAGTGGGCAGGTTAGCTATTCTTAAAGGAGGGGGTCTAACCTCCTATGTGATGTCACCTAGGAAGTCAAAAATCTTGGCCAAGCACTCTACAGGGTTGGGAGGGGCTGCAGCTTTGAGGGATTTATCCAGAAGAAATACTTAGGCATGATTGAATGACACAAAATAGCACTTTGAGGACGTTTTTGAAGAGGAACAGCATGATTATTGCTCTAAAAATTTGAGTTTTCACAACTTCCGCACCTGTAAGTATTGTTTCACTCGTTTTGGGGGAATTAATTCTTTAAGACTGTTAAATTCAAAATTATGCTGATTGTGCTGATCCAGTGGACCCTGCAGATCTGTGACTCATGACTGCATTCTGACTTATTATTTCTAAATGTGTGGATGAGTATGATTGGCTAAAAATAAATACACTTTTGGTTATTTCAGTCCCATTTAAGTGATAGCTCTCAATTCCTTTGAGCAATGTTTGCATTTAAAGCCTCAGAATAGATTATAGTCAAGATTGCCAACCAATTACATTTAAACCCACTGTGTGTTGTTTTCTTGAGCTCACAGTTAAATCAGTCTGAGCAGCAGTCATATTTTTATTTTTTTTGTTCCCTGCATGACCTAGAAATGGCCTCACAGCTCCTGTCAAATACCTCTTTTCTTTTTAAAGTGCTCTTATCTCTCCATAATTTGCTAACATAGTTGTTTCTGGCATTCCAATGCTCCTCCAATCCCCTATATCCCTCTGCACATCATGCAATAGTTCAGTCATTTCTTTCTGTACGCTGCAGTTTGACAACCTTTTTTTTTTTTTTTTTTGGGGGGTTTTGTGTTTAAAGAAAATGCACAAGAAGGAGCAATAATGGATTTTTTTTTCTTTTTTATGTCTCTTTCTCTTTTTAGTCATTCATTTCTTTGTTCATTGTATGTCATTCTGGCTCATCCTTTGGGCTCATTGAGCTATACCTGCAGCTTACAGCTTATAGCAGGCATGATGAGCATAATTACTCCCCTCAGAATAGCATTACGCAGCAAACCTGACAAGTCACGTTTGTTTCCAATCATGTGAAGCCCGTGCAAATATGGATTCAGTTCCCATAAAACGTATGGAACTGTGTATCAATTTGCATGGAAGAATTGTAGATTGTTACACATCAGCACATGCTCGACCATGTCATATGCTCATATGATTGATGTCTTATAAACCATTAGCTCATAATTTTTGTGACATCACAGTAGCCTGCAGAGCCCCTTTTTTTTCCCACTTTGCAGCACGCTGTTAAATGTCAGGACTTTTTTTTTTTTTTCTGAATGGCTATGAGCATGGTGTTCAAGGTTATCTGTGGACTGAGTGTGAGTATCTCATGCGTGGGTTTCATCCTACTCAGTGTGTTGTTTTCTGTGAATAGATACTTTCTTGAAATATTCTTTTCAGGCAGCGTGATGTGAAATATGCTTCACATATACAACGATTTGTCTTTCTTATCAACGACGCTCATCTTTAATGAAGGCGTGAATGGCGTTGCAATCTCTTGGTGTGACATGTTTATACTTGAAGGCATGCGTGTTTGCAGAGGCATTACATTCTTTAATCTTTTACCAGATAGTGAAATTGAAAAGGCTATAGAGACAAAGTGATTGAAAGGAAAATGTTGCTCTGCATTCATATTGATTTTTTTCTACTTAATCCTTCAAGAAAAAAAACAAAAGAACAAGCTCAGCTTCAGACTATTGCATCCCTTCCTCATAATTTGGAATACTGTTCTTATAGCCAAAAAACAAGCGCTTCTCTATACTAAATGCCTATTGAACTAAATAATTACTGATGCAGATGCTGATGCATCTCACTATTAAGAAAAACCCTACTGATATCTGGGGACCTGTGGTTGTTAAAAGTACATATACCCACATACACTATATTGCCAAACGTATTTGCTCACCCGTCTAAATCATTGGAATCAGGTGCTCCAATCACTTCCATGGCCAAAGGTGTATAAGATGAAGCACCTAGGCATGCAGACTGTTTTTACAAACATTTGTGAAAGAATGGGTCGCTCTCAGGGGTTTAGTGAATTCCAGCATGGAACTGTGACAGGATGCCACCTGCGCAACAAATCCAGTGGTGAAATTTCTTGCTCCTTAATATTCCACAGTGAACTGTCAGCTGAATTATAAGAAAATGGAAGTGTTTTGGAACAACAGCAACTCTGCCCTGAAGCAGTAGGCCACGTAAACTGATAGAGCGGGGTCTGCGAATGCTGAAGCGCATAATGCGAAGAGGTTGCCAACTTTCTGCAGTCAAGCACTACAGACCTCCAAACTTCATGTGGCCTTCAGATTAGCCCAACAAGAGTGCGCAGAGAGCTTCATAGAATGGGTTACCATGATCAAGCAGCTGCATCCAAGCCATACATCACCTAGTGCAATACAAAGCCTCCAGTGCAGTGGTGTGAAGCACCCCGCCACTGGACTCTAGAGTAGTGGAGACGTTCTCTGGTGTGATGAATTGCACTTCTTCATCTGGCAAACTGATGAACGAGTCTGGGTTTGGCAGTTGCCAGGAGAATGGTACTTGTCTGACTGCATTGTAAACTGTAAAGTTTGGTGGAGGGGGGATTATGGTGTGGGGTTGTTTTTCAGGAGCTGGGCTTGGCCCCTTAGTTCCAGTGAAAGGAACTCTGAATACTTCATCATACCAAGACATTTTAGACAATTCCATGCTCCAAACTTTGTGGGAACAGTTTGGAGCTGGCCCCTTCCTCTTCCAACATGACTGTGCACCAGAACACAAAGCAGGTCCGTAAAGACATGGATGGCAAAGTCTGGTCTGCAGGAACTTGACTGGCCTGCACAGAGTCCTGACCTCAACCTGACAGAACACCTTTGGGATGAATTAGAGTGGAGACTGAGAGCCAGGCCTTTTTGTCCAACATCAGTGTGTGACCCTATAAATGCACCTCTGGAAGAATGGTCAAAAATTCCCATAAACACACTCCTAAACCTTGTGGACAGCCTTCTCAGAAGAGTTGGAGTTGTTCTTGCTGCAAAGGTGGACCAATGTCATATTGAACCCTATGGATTAGGAATGGGATGTCATTTAAGCTCATATGTGAGTCAAGGCAGGTGAGCGACTACTTTTGGCAATATAGTGTATATTCTCAGTATTTAAACACTCACTGTTAAAGTTGTTTGAGCTGAATTAACTTGGGGAAAAGCTTAAAAGGTTAGTTGGCTTATTTCAAAGCCTTCAACATATTTAGAGGTTTAGGGGAAGATAGGAGTATTGTATGTCCCCTTATACAGGAGAGTGGCCTGAGGTGAGGGAGCTTGGCCGAGGCAATAAGGCAGGAAATCTAATATGGTGGCATGGACTGTTCCACTGGGCTAAGCTATTTCAAACAGCAAAGGTAGGCATCTCACTCCATGTGTCCTTCTCCTCTTTTCTCCATATTTTCCAGTCTCTAGCTCCTTTTTCCTTTCCCTCTTTTCTTGCATCAGACCAACACTCAAGCGTATGCTTGCACACACACTATTATACATACATAAAGTCATAAGCTGAGTCCTGTCTATGACCCTAACCTCATTGCAGGGTTTATTGGGCAGCTTTGCTGAAGAAGTAACCTTATTTAGCCGGGAGGAATACAGAGTCAGCTGTTTGTTTGGCTGCGCACTTCTAACACCCCTAAATCCCCCCCGTCTTTCCCGCCTTGTCCACCCACACAGTTGTCCACCAGTTTGTTCAGCCAATATATCAGCCTGCGTCCACTTCCAAGTATACACACACAAGCACACTTCTACAGAAGGTTTGCACAGATGATGTGGTTCGATAGCTTTAGGCATGAAGAATAACATTGTAAACTTTCTGCTGAATTGCAGGCGTTATGTCCTAGCTGTGGCCTGGAATTGCTTGCAGTTTCACAGGTAAGGTGAAGGCCAGTTATTGACCATGACTGATTGCAGAAGAAAAGTTAAAGTCAGTTGTATCTTTCATTTAAAATGAAAGCAATGGTAAAGCAATGAGCAAAGTAAATTCATCTGCATGGCTGTCTGTGGTTTTTAGCTTTTCAGTCATCTTCCTTCCTTTTATGTGTCCACATCAACCTCAACAGAGAGTCTGACTGGTAGATTATTCATATCTGGCTCCGAGACAGACTGCAGATGGAAAATAACAACTTATTTCCTTTCTTGAATTTTTTTTTTTTCACGCCACTCCCACTCTGTCTACAAAGTTCTTCATTATTCACAGCTGACTGAACAGTGAACTCCAGGTTCCTGAGGGGACGCGAACCTTCTACCTAAGCATGCCCCCATGTGCACTCAGCTGCTGTGATGACTTGCTAGATACTCCTATTATATTCAGTGTGGGCAGAGAATAGTGATGTTGATTGCAGAGACCTTCTCTGTTATGTACTTTTTTTTTTTTTTAAAGGAGAGGCCAGAACTCATTTCACAAGCATTATACATCAGTGATGGACTGCTAATGATGCACATTTTTGTTTGCTTTCCACTATTATTGCTTCATAAGTATTGTCAATCAAAACCATTCTGTTACCTCCCCCCGGACTCCTGACTGTGAATAATGACTTGTTTTAGAGGCAAATAAAGAAAAATGGTTATATAGCTCTGAAAAAAGGATTTAGGATCTATGCTGTTTCTCGCTTTAAACAAAGACTGTTGCTTTCATTCTTTCTCCTAACCACTACTAAGATGTTTTAGCCGCCTAAACGTACCACCACAGTGATAATGGACCGCCAATGGATCATCGCTGTCTGTGTCCTTGGAAGCATAAATGTAGCAACAAAACCTGAGTTATTTTGCAATAAGCTGATTATGTTATCTAGAGTTTGGACATTGCTGGAAAGAGTGATTGACATTGCAAAGTACCTACTGAGGACAAACACTGGCCTCGTACATCTTTGGTTTCCTCACAGCTCTGATTAAATGAGAATGATGGATCTTGCCATCATTAGGAAGACTGAGGGCTGGAGCATTGTAGCTGTCACAAATCAGCTTTATGTTGGAAGAGCATGGAGTGGCAGTGGCAGCTTTACAGCTCCTGTGATATTAATGGAGTGGACTGTTTTACATTGAATGGCCTACAGCCCGTTTTGCTTCAGATAAATGGTAACCAGTGGTCATTGTACATCTCCAGACTGCAAATTTTAGCATATTTTTTTCTTTCTGTACCTTACACAGCACATTAGTTGTTACTGGAGAGTATAAGAGTAGTAATTCAGATTTTTTTCTCTCTGTATTTGCTATGGTAATGCTGATCTGGGGTGTCCAAATGTAGAAATGTCTAACAGTTGTGTAAATTACAAATCTCTGTGGGGAATTAGAGATAAATCAATAGTTTTTGTTGTAGTTGAAGGGTGGCAAAGGCACTGATTGGGGTTATTAGAATATTTAACAAATATCTTTCTTTTATAGCACAAGAAAGAAGTTAGTCAGGTAACATCCACAGGAAATCTTATTCTGTCATTTAGCAACAAAAGGATTGGATGCTTTTGTTTGTGTAACTACTGTTATAAGTTGGCTGACAAGATTTGTTAGATTGCTTTGGAAAAAAGTGAAGGCAAAATCATTGTTTACTCTGCTGATGTAAAACTACTGAAGTGATACTTTCCCAAATGTCCCAAACAGCTTTTGTTTCCCAGTTGTGTCACAATTGATCTATGATGCAATGTAAATGTGAGTTTCTATCTTTTCCTGTTTTAAAATACAGATCTATGGTCAACTAAAACCAAGGTCATAAATAAATAAATAAAACCTAAAAATATATTTTGCCATTATTTAACTGTTAAACAAAATGTTTTATACAAAAATTATGTTAGAGCATATTCTAAGAATGGATTCCCTACTTTGTCATTTTGTGTATGGATCAGTGCAAGCACAATCCGGAATTCATGTGACCATGAAATAGGTAGTGGGTGAAAACAAATCCCACATTTGAACTGCGTCTGATTAACTGTGAGCCCCAAAAACCTGATCCCTCAACTCCCAGGTGAGAGTCATGCACGCTAACCAGTCAGTCAAAGAGATATCTCTGTGGCGAAGCCAGGACGCATTATCACTCGGAGGCATAGTGACAGGCCTGTCACGTTTGCACTTTTTTTTTTGTCCACCCATCTACTCCTTAAAATAATGTTGAAATGTCATTCAGTTATATTGAAAGTCTTACTGACTAGGCTGGAAAAACAAAGTAAAACTATATAAATTTGAATAAGTGATGCCTAACATCTGCCTGCCGGTGCCTGGTTAGACGAACCTACACAAAACTATCAGTTTCCAGATCTAGTGCTGTATTTGGTTTCATCAGGTAAGCCCTGTGTTTAAACTATTTAATTTTTGTTGAATATTATATTTTCTCCTGATTTTTAGGAAACTATGGTATTTCTTTGCTGTACTTGTCAGGAGTTTACACTCATCGAGCCATGAGAAATTACTGGTCACTTAAAGCCCATCGGCATTTTGCTAATATGATAAAGTATAATTTTCTAATTTTTAGTCAAAATGTCTCATCACACTCAAAGTATGACAAAATTTTCTAAAGGGAAACATTTCAGTAAGATATAGAAACTTGTTTTAAAGGTGTCATAACTCGGTGTTTTACATCACACACAATCCCCTTAAATTATCACGAATGAATTTTGAATCATATTTGGGTTGGAGGAAAATTGAATGAGGTCTTTTTGACCTCTTTTTATCCCCCATTTTTGATTGTCACGTGAATAAACACGAGAATTAGACCTGTCTGTAAGCACATTCCTATTGCTCTTACTGTTTCTTGTTCTTATTTATTGTAGCTTCCTTATTGTATTTTCTGTTTTTATTGTTTTTACTGTTAAGTGTCCTTGGGTGTTCTGAAAGGCGTTATCAAATAAAATGTGTTATTATATTTATTAAGTTCCTGACAGCTTTCTAGCCTTACATTTAGAAGATGACCACAGCACTACAGTGAGGAATCTTGGAGTCATTTTTGACCAGGATTTGTCTTTCAACTCCCATATAAAACAGGTTTCTAGAACCGCCTTCTTTCACCTACGTAATATTGCTAAAATTAGGAACATCCTCCCCCAGGACGATGCAGAAAAACTTGTCCATGCTTTTGTTACTACCAGATTGGATTACTGTAATTCCTCATTATTGGGCTGCCCCAAATATGCCTTGAAAAGTCTCCAGCTGATCCAGAATGCTGCAGCCAGGGTTCTGATAGAACCAGCAGGAGAGATCATATTTCTCCAGTTCTAGCTTCTCTTCATTGGCTCCCTGTTAAATCCAGGATAGAATTTAAAATTCTTCTTCTCACATATAAAGCTCTCCATGACCAAGCTCCATTATATATTAGAGATCTCATAGTTCCATATATTCCAAGCAGAGCACTTCGCTCTCAAACTGCAGGCCTTTTGGTAGTTCCAAGGGTCTCTAAGAGTAGAATGGGAGGCAGAGCGTTTGGCTACCAAGCCCCCCTATTATGGAATCAGTTACCAATTCAAGTTCGGGAGGTAGACACCCTCTCTACCGATCAGGCTTAAAACCTTCCTTTTTGATAAGTCTTATAGTTAGGGATGGCTATCCTCCCTGTTAAAAGGGTGTTTTCCTTCCCACTGTCGCCACCCCTCCGTGCTTGCTCAGGATGGGGGATTGGACCGGGTCAAATCAAGATTCAATCCAATCTGTTGGCTTCCTTAACTAGGCTATTATGAATCTGACCTGAACTTTTCTGTCTATTTAAGCGCCCTGAGGTGACATTGTCATGAATGGACGCTATATAAATAAAGTTGAATTGAATTGAATTGAATTGAATTGAATTGAATTGAATTGAATTGAATTGAATGATCCATTTGATGTAACATTTAACTATTTAATACCTTGGGTTGTGAACACGTATGTTCTATTGAGGGTCGTGGCTCAAAAAGTTAGAAAACCACTGACACATGATAAGATCAAAACAAAGCTGTTTAGGAACTCTAAATCATGTGAACATGGATTCAGCCACACAGGAGGATTAAAACACAATTCAGAAATTCACTAACATAAAACTCAGTCTGATCATTTCAGAGCTCTATCCTCCCCAAGACTAGTTTTTATTTTAACAAAACCTTTATTAAATCCAAGAGATTATGTAGAGCAGGGAGAAAGAACCATCAAAAGCACTTATTACACTGATGCAGCTCAGTCAACAGATACAGCAATACTTTTTTATACCAAGTTGGCAAAAACTGATGACATGTGATCAGATTAAGACAGGACAAGAGAGCTGTCTTAGATGGAAACTAAGAAGGACGAAAAAGACACTGTAAGACAGGTGGTGGAGCTCCCCATGAATATATAATTGTGATAGTGTAGGGTTCTGTCAACCTTGTAGCCAGGGCATAGATCATATGCCCTGGCTACCTGGCCACAGACATAGCCCTTCTCTCACCTGGGAGTCTGGGGATCAAATCCTGCCTGGGCCCTCCATTGTGTACTTTGCCACATTCTGGTGTTGTCAGCAGGATCTATGTGACGCTGGTATCCAGTGCATGGTTTTGAAATTGGTAGCTGCCTGCGTGAAGCACGAGGATGTGCTTGTGGAAAAAGAGGGAGAGATGTGGCACTTGACGGTAATGTCACTTTGCCTCCGAGTGGTCGTGCGTCCTGGCTACTTGGCTACAGGGATATCCCTTTGGCAATGGTGGAGCCGGAATTTTTTTTACTGGAGTGGCTAGGGAGAGATGATCACTCACACAAGGGTGGCCATAAGTAGTATATATATGTATATATATGTATATATGTATAAATTTCAGCTCCTAAAAGCAGATACAGATTACTGATACCGGTATGCATACCTAATCATACCAAATCCCAAATTCCAACTGTATGGGGTAGTTTGTGACTAAAATAAGAAGCAAACATGGCTTAGAAGCAGTTTTGGGCCTCCCCTGTGAAGTTTTCTTTCCCCATTCGCAAAACTGGCGGGGGGGGGGGGGGCAGTGATTGCCCAGGGGTGGCCACCCTTGGCTGAATGGTTAGCGCACATAACTCTCACCCGGGACTCTGGGGATCAAATCCCATACAGGCCTTCCGTTGCGTACCTTGCCACATATTGGATATATATTGAATATATTGCCAGAAGTTTGAGCTAAAAATATCAATGAAATGTCCCTTTTAATCCCCAGAGACTAAATAATTCTTCAGATGTAAGAAGGCATCAGTACTCCTGAGGATACACTCCAATTGTAATCATTAGCAACGGAAATGGAGGTGGCAGAGAATCCATGTCGGATTTATCACACCTGGAGCGGAGGTCACCTCTCCGTGGGAAAATAGCATTAGATTACAGCTGCTGTAAGTTCAGGTAGACTGTTCAGAAGTGACCCATTTGGAGAATGCATTTTAGAGTAGAAGAAAAACAAAACAAAACTAGGCCAATAGGAGACACAGTGGGGTGTCAGGCTTTTGCTTTTAGAAATGAGTTATTTCCAAACTTTAAGCAGCTATTGAATACAGAGCAGCAGCCCCATGCCTGTAAGCATGCAACTTTTTTTTTTCTCTGCGCATGCATGTGTTCATGGCTGTGTATTTCTTTTATATGTGTGAATCATAAAACAATATCACTGTGTGACGCCTCTCTGGCAGAATTTGCCTTGTGTGAGAATCCATCCAACCAACAAGAGCAAACATTTTACTCATTAATGTCTTCAGAGGGTTTGCACCAGAAACAGCCTGCAGAATGTGCCTTTTGTAAGAGATGACAGGATTTGCTGCATTGTTTCTGAGCCTATCTGTGTATGCTTGTTTGGTTTTGTCATTGTGTCTGGGTGTCTTTTTAATCCTTTTGTGTGTTTTGACATTAGCATTGCACACATTTATTTAAAAAGCTGATTGTAATGTGCTGTCTGTCATAGGTGAGTCACTGAATATTGCAGCTATTCATATGTTTTCAATTGCTATTCTAAAAAATTGAAAATAAAAGATGAATATTAAAAATATTATACTGTCACAGTCCTCTGAAGAGAGAACTCTGTAAAGAGACAATACAACTACTCCACCCCCACATCAAAAGAAATATTACAATGTTTGAATATTTAAACAAAAATGTACTAGTTATTTTCTAAAATAAAATAATTGATTTCGTAATATACACTGATCAATTACATTTCCCGACATTATATAAGCAAAATGTTGCCTTTGTAGATGTGACTTATGTATATTTGATATAATGTCTTATTCATAGTAAATTGTGAATATGTAAATGGTTCGTTCATGCATGTAGTCATAATCTTTCCTTTTATGAATATGTACTTCTGAATGTGTCATTAGGTGTTAAATTTATAGTCTGACCACAGACCAGACCATAAATAAGGTCAAATTAGATTATAAAATCAAATTTAAACATATACCTTTCCTCTAATGAAGGTCTCAATGTTCCATTTAGTAATGAAATGTCTTATTTTATGACGTCACGTCTATATGGTTTATGTGCAAGCTATGTTTTTATATGCAAATGATTAATCAGGAAAGAATCAAAGCCGCTAATGACTTTAATGGAAGTGGAAATCAGAGCTGTGCATGTGCGTGTGTAACTACCCCTGGCCTAAGAGCTTGTAATGCGAGCTTTTTCATCCTTTTGGTCCGGGTGTCATGTTTGCGATGACCTCTTTTCCTTGTAGAGTTGTAGGCAAATTTTTGAGTTTATCAGTCCCAGTTGGGGAAAGAGGTTCTAGAAAGCCAGCTTGTTAAATATCTAACTTACTTGAAACACATGTTAGCTATGCTAAATGCATGTTTTGCATCTTCAAAGAAAGTTATCCCAGTTGGCATCAAAATTTAATGGGCTCCTCCTTTGCTTTCCTTGGCTTTGCCTTACCATCAAGTTTCAAAGATCTTTTCTGTTTTTATATAAATTATGAGGGAATGACCATTTGGAGTTTAGAGCCAAGCAAGCCCGAGGCTGTATACTACACAGCAATAGCAGTGTGCTAATATGATGTGACCATAACTATGCTGGTGCAGTGATGATTAGGAGCATGTTAGCTGGCCTGTATTTTTCCAATTAACACTAAACACACAGCAAAGAATAACTCATGTTGAAATTCAAGCTTTTTAAAGGAGCACTTTGAGAAAAGTAAACAGGCAAAATGAGCATAAAAGACAGAACAACAACAATTTGCAATTTTGACCAGTTTAATATAATGGCAGCTGATATTAAAGGCTACTATGCAGCATTTAATCAGTGTAAATGTCTGTTTTCCACATCATTTTGTATTTCTAGACAGTAGCAGTTTTAGGCGCGGGCAAACGGGGCAGCTGCCTGGGGCAGGATTTTTCTTCTGACATACCAGGGTGTAGCACGAGCGTTTGGAAAAAATAAATCTGCGCCTCTGCATTTTTTTTTTTCATTATCTGTCATATTACTGTGTCAAGAATCAGGAAACTGGCACTCCCTGCATCTGCAGGCGCCCTGCTGGCGGAGAAGGTGCCATGTAGAGCCCTGCATTGGGGCTGGGATGCTGCGGGCCTCACATGCAAATCTTGTGGCAGCTTCAGACAAAACAGCGGGTCATGATTTTGGCAAACAATTAAGAGTACAACTGAGGTTCGAATCTGAACCATTGCATTGTAATACCCACTACTGCAGGGAAGACTCTCGGAGACCATCATCTTTATTTGTACTCTGATGGCACATGCATCAAAAACAACACACTCCTCTCCTCCTTCTTTTGCCCCATGCCTGTGGGCCCCCATTTTACCCCTCCCACACCCACAAAACAACCAGCCCTTAAATAGAATAGCTTTATTATCATCATATACATGGACATGATGAAAATATAAGCAGCTGCTTCTGTATGTTGCAGTGGTGGTTCTACATTAAATTACTCCCTGGGCAAGACACCCTCTTAGCACCCCCTTCCACACTTCTTCCTTCCATTTAACTGTCCATTAATGTGCTTTGAGACAGCACTCAGAGGACAACCAATTTCTTTTGCTAATATCACTTTTTGTGTCTTTCCCACCTTGTGTAGGGAGTCAATGATGGTTTTCTACAACTGTCAGATCAGCAGTCTTCCCCATTGTGAATTCTTCTAAACCAAGACAGGGACTTTTTTAAAGGCTCGGGGCACTTATGGAGGTGTTTTGGATTACTTGCCTGATTAGAATGTGACACTCTGAACCTACAATACTGGAGCTTTTCACAATATTCTAATGTTTTTGAGTTTTTGAATTTGAGGTTTTCTTAAGCTGCAAGTCCTAATCAGCAACATCCAAACAAACAAAAGCTTGAAATATATTGATTCACATATTATGTCTCATTGTAATTGCATTTTAGTTGAATTAGAGAAATGTTTTGGGTTTCTTTTTTTGGCCGTCCTGGCAAAAGAATATACAATAAATATTTGAAATAGTAAAATCCTTCATCACACAAATAACACACTAAAGAGCAAGGTTTGACTTACTTTAGCCATTTTTTCAGTGGTTTCAGCTGACCCATATAAAAAACAAAGAAAATAGGCTAAATGTAAGCATGCACTGTTTTTATAAGAACCGTTGACAAAAGAACAGACCTAAGTCTAAAATAAATAGGCCTAGCCTCAACAAAAGTGGCTACAAATCTAATCAAATTGCCATGTGACATTGAATTAACAACCAAAACCTGAGGCCTTTAAAAAAAAAAAAAAAAAAACACCATCAATTTTCTTGTGTTAAGTAATAACATAGAAAAAAATATAGCTGCTATGTTTATTTTCCATACTAACTTTTTATTTTCACCAGATTTTATTTGCCTTCTGTATTTTACACATTTTGCCTTTTTTTTCTTCTTTTTTTTCCTGGAATTTTCTATAGTTTTGTTTTTTAGTTGTAGGCCTACAAATAATCGTTTTAATGTAGCTTTCTAGTACCACAGATGTGTTACAAATAACACAACTTCCAGTGGGTTTGTGGACATCTTTGTTTGTGCTTTAGGACATACCTGTGAAACAACTGTTTTATTACTTTGTTTTGAGCTAACCACAGTCTGGCAGTGACTTCCTGACCTCTGCTGCTATTTTGCAGGACAAAGGGAAAATGCTCAGTTTTAAATTGCTGTTTACAACGGTAAGCTCCTTAGGCTACTGTACCTTAAAATGTACTTTTAGCATAGAAATTGCCAGTTTGCAGAAAAGACAGATTTGCCTCAAAGTCAGACAATGTAAAAGTTTATAAACATTTCTTTTAAAGGAGCTGTATCATGCTTTGCAAACGTTCCAAAAGTCAAATACAGACATTTATAAGCTAAATATGTTCCCATCGCTACTATAGAAACTAATTTGGTGTTAAATATTAGTTTTTCTATGCGTCTAATTTCCAACACGGAAGTAAGATGGCTGACTGTACTGAACCACGGAGCTCTCGACCAATTGCAACATGTCTTACGCCCATTTCATGACGTTGCCCCAGAAGAGACACTGATTCTAAAGGGTCACAGAATTGTTTGTAGCACCGGCGGCAGCTCACATGTATGTTATTTGAAAACATTGATGGATAATCAGACTCCAATCGATGGGATAAAACGGACCAGCCTGTCATGGAGCTGTATGTGCTCAAGCCAGAGTCTGACATGGAGTTTGAAGTACACGCAGTACCACAGAAGTACCACAGAGACCCCTGACAAGTAAATTGGCAAACAAATCATAGGCTAACAGTTATCATTGAACTGAGAGATGTTTCACTCACCGGTGTTGTTGTCTGTCCATGAATGTTTTTATAGTAGGAACTGCGTCCTAGTAATCCCCGAGAAAAAAACACTTCCTCCTGACAACTTCATGAATCTCGTGCAGTAAAGTTCCACACAAAGTTGAGGTTTTTTTTTCTGCTCCTGAAGTTATAATCCAACCACTTCTGGCAAGTCGATTCGTCCAGTACAACAAACTCCCATGCTGAACGCAACCACATTTTTCCCAACTTGCCGTCCTCTAGAGCGTAAAGGTGCCATGACATCAAATTTCACTTTTCTGGGGTTTTGGGTGTATAATATGATCTGTTGTGCACTGATGAGGCCATGTGAATGTTCAGAGTGAGAATCAAAGTTCCTGTTTTTGGTCTGTCAGCTTTGTCTCTCTGCTCAGAAACAGTTGAATCAGACAGCAGGCTATCATTCTACGTAGTTCTATCATTCTACGTAATTTAATTGCTCCAATAAGAGCACACTATCAAGCAAACAGCCTCCCCCCTCTTCTCTCCTAACAGTCTATGCACTGTTCCCTTTGCTGCCCCGCTCCCCCTCCCTCTCTGATTCAGCTGCGTGTATGGAGCTAGTAGTAATTTCTGTGCAGTCAGGTCTGGGTTTTCAAACAAATGGATTTAAAAGAAAACTTCTGCAGCAGCACTGAGGGAGGCGACCACAACCTTGTCATTACCTGTAAGTTTATTTATTTTCTAAATGCTGTCTTGTCTGATAAACGTAGCTCACTGTCTGAAGTGCCCATGTTGCTAGCAGTTAGCCTTTAGCAAACTCCGACCGCAGCATGACCTAGTTTCTCCAAATAAGGTTATAGCCAAATAAGGTGTAGCCAATCAAAATGAAGTCAACGTGGTCTCCGGGTAAAGCTGCATATCATACCCATACTCGGACCCAACTGTTTTGCTGAGGAAGTGAGGTCTGGCGTTTCAAAACAATACCCCGCTGTAAAAAATGCAGTTTTTTTTCTTTGGAGTATTTACATATATGCAGTAATGCCAACAACATAAACTAGTTTTTAACTGCTATGTCATCACTCCTTTAAAAAAAAAAAAAAAAAAAAAATCTCCTGAACTCTGGAGCAAACGTCTGTTAGCTGATGGCTGTTTGTCTCTGAGGAAATCTTCCTGCAGGCTGTTAGTTTCTTCCTCAGAGTGTGTGTAGGTTGGGATTCTCTGTGAGTTTCTGTTCAACAAAGAGGGCGTCTTGCTACGATGCTGCGCATGCGTGTTTGTCGCTTCGTGATTGGTGCCATCTTGTTGCGTATACCGGTGTAAGTCAGTTATGTTAAGGAAGCTACAGCTTTGCCTGAATATTCAAATATATATTACTCAAATATGCACAAATGAAGAAAAAAACTACTTAAATGAAGTTTTTTTATGAGGAAATAACAAATAACATGCTGAACAGCTCTTAAAAGTCCATTTTTCATGATAGGGCTCCTTTAACTTATTTTTTCTTCTCTCAACCAGGCAGCTGAACTGAATTTGATTTCTGTCGCATTCATGCTTTTGTTAGTTGCCACACAAACTGCAAATGCTTGTAAGTTGTCATTTTTTATATTGACAATTCTTAGGAGTGTTGTTTTACACAGTAGTTGAGTCGTGTAAGAAAAGCTCATCAGGGAGAAAAATGATCTGGCTTATCAGTACAATCCACCTACTAAGCAGAAGGTGAGAGACAGCAAAGAGAACACACACGGATACTAAAAAGACCCATCTCTGTATGACTCCTAGACAAGAAATATCTCATCTCCGCTGGTCTTACCACAGTTCTGAACATGAATCTGTAGGGAAACCTGAGCTCAACACTAGACAGTCAGAAATACAGCTTCATTCTCCAACCAATTCTCCTGAAAAACCGAGCAGTACTATGAGCCAACAGATCTAGCCTGTTACCAACAGGGAAGGTCAATACCTGCCAAAATGTAAGGCTGGAATCCCTACAAAGACACCAAAAAGACCTATTTTGATGCTAAAATATTTAGTATGTCTGCAATGGGCTAGCAACCTGTGCATCCTGATGAGTAGCCTCTGGTATAGGTTCTGGTCCTTTTGTGACCTTGTACTGGACTAAGTGGGTAACGATAGAGGGTGGATGTCAAGCCAAATTTATTCATAAGCACATTTAAAAACAATAAATGTTGGTAGCTACATGCAGTGTCCGAAATTACCTTGTTGGTTCACTGGCCAAGTTGGCCGGTAGATGAAAAAATCCACCAGCTAAACTTATATACCGCCACCAGCTGTTCGACGGACATCGAGATGGTGGACAGTTTTAGGTACCTGGGTGTTCACCTCAATAAAAAACTGGACTGGTCCCACAACACTGATGCCCTGTACAAGAAGGGCCAAAGTTGCCTCCACCTTTTAAGGAGACTGAGGTCCTTTGGAGTGAGCCGGCCTCTGCTCAGGACTTTCTATGATTCTGTGGTAGCCTCCGCTATCCTCTACACTGTCGTCTGCTGGTCTCCAAGTAGCACAGAGCGAGACAGGAAGAGACTCAACAAGCTAGTCAGGAGGGCCAGCTCTGTCCTGGGCTGCCCTCTGGACACTGTGGAGGAGGTGGGTGAGAGAAGGGTGTTGGCCAAGCTCACATCCATCATGGACAACAACTCTCACCCACTGCACTAGACTGTGGAGGAGCTGAGCAGCTCCTTCAGCCAGAGACTGAGACACCCTAAGTGCAAGAAGGAAAGCTACCGCAGGTCCTTCAATCCCACTGCTGTCAGACTATATAATTTATCTGTGTAGCTAGCTACCTACACACAATAGTTTTCTTATATTTCATATTTATTCCTTACTCCTCATTTGCACATTTATTTTTTAATTTACTTATTTATTTTTTCTTTTTCTTTGCACTTTCTTAGAATGTATGTTATCCCCTTCCTTTTATCTTTTGAAGAGCTGATGTATCAGTGAATTTCTCCAATGTGAGATAATAAAATCTTATCCTATCTTATATTATCTATTTTACACACAAACCTTTCGTCATGTTATTTATACGTTATTATGGATGCAAACTGAAAACAGATAGTACAGCAACATCAAAACAACAAGAACAAGAAAAAAAAGCTATATTCAGTAAATCCATCATTTCTGAGTTTCTGCTCAGTCCTACAGGATTCTAGCCCAGCGGGACCATGCTCCCTCACCTCTGCAGGAAAACTGGACCATAAGAACATGTGACAGTGTTTCCCCGTCATTTTTTACTTATTTAACAGTGTTGAAACCTCTTTCACAATCGTTTGCTGCTTAAATGGAAGGAAAACGTTTGCAGGTGAAAAGATGCTTTAACAAAATAAAGTATGAGTCTGTCAGAGTGAAGTTGATCATAAAAGAATAGAAGTTCATAATAAAGTGAGAGGTTTGCAACCATTTGTTTTCTGTACTGGACAATAACAGTGTAAAGCAGTTTGACAGTGACATGATTTTGCTGCTTAGAGCAGCTGAACAGAAACAGAATATACTGGAAGTTTGGGAAGAATTTTAATGCATGGTTATCTACTGAGCTTTAATAAAGGCCATACAGCAAGTGACGTGTCAAGTGCTGTATATTGACCCAATAAATCATTTAAAATTACTTACATTAGGCTACGTTTGGGTTAAAAGTTACACAATATTCTTTTAAAATACAGAAGAAATAGAAAACAGTTTTTAAAAAAAAGCTTGTCAGGGAGAAAATGGACGGCTCAGCATGTGTTTGAGCACAAACAGATGTTGTAAAGAACAGACAGACCACCAAGTGGAGCTGCCATCATGTTGCTGTCATTACAGTATGGCACAGAAGTTTTCTGCTCATCATCCAAGCACCACTAGCATCTGTGCACCCCCAGGCAACTGGTGGTGTTGACGCACAACTTGAATCTCCAGTGATAAGGGGTTAAATTTAATGACCAAGGACAAGAACAGGTGGAGAGAAAAAAATATCCAAATAGATGAGCTTGCAGATGGAAAATGATCAACATACAAATATGCAAATAAGACTGGTTAAGCCTTTAAATCCCAGTGGCTTATTTATCCATTTTGGATTGTTTACTCTCTCTGGACTATAATGACAGCAAAGGGTTTCTGATGTCTGTTTCACACAGCTCCCCATCAGGGGAGGTCCTGAGACAATAAAGCCCCACTCTCTCCCATGGCATAAAACTGTTTTTGAAACCCCACCCTCAGGATTATGTAAATAAGGAAGTGTTTACCAGCGTATGCTGTTTACCTGACTACTGCTGAGTCATTTGATGCAGTACTAAATGAAGATTAAACAATTACCAATTGCACTCAAATGTTATTAGTAGGTGTCAGTTGTTCTTTTGTCCCATATGTTAACAAGGCGATAGTGAAACTGTGTATTTCTGAGCCAGTTTCTGTCTCATTCGGGCTGCAAGTTGAAGAGGTGGATTTTAATCCTGACAACTATTTCCCTGACCAAGTCAGATCTTTTTTTAACCTAAACAGAAAATTGCCTGACCTAAATCCAACCAAAAACAGCGAAACCTAAAGTGAACAACAAATGGAAAAATTTTTTCAAATATGTGTGACAGTGTGGGGTCCTGTCACTATGTCTCCAAGTGATCATGCGCCCTGGCTACTTGGCCAACCAGATAGCCCTTTGGCTGACTGGTAAAGGCTGCTACATAGAAGTGAGAACTTTCTTCTTGTTCTTGGCCTTGTTCTTGGCCTACTAAGAACAAAATGACGTCATTTTGTTCTCACGGATGTGATTGAGGACGGCTTGCGGCATGTAGGCCACGCAGAACTTTCTTCTTGGGGAGCTCCAAGAAGTATTGTGTGATTAATCGGGCATTTGAGGCGTGCGAGGTTAACACAGATGCTTGAAGCAGAGAGTTGTCACCTCCGCATTTCCATAGATGCGACATTGAGCAGATAGTTTTAATAAACAGCCGATAGAGGTGGTGAGAAAGTACGAGAATGTAAACTACACATTTAAATACACGGAAACACGGTGTGCGCAACTCTGTCCTGTCACAAACAAAGTTTATCGAAATGTATAGTCACCGGGTGAACACAGAACCCATTGATCACCAAACCTGGTCCTTGAGGGCCAGTACTGCAGGTTTTCCAAGTCTCCCTGTTGCGGCACACCAGAGTCAGACTCAGACAAGCTCTGCAACACTCTGCTAATTAGTCATTGACCCTGTTTACATGAGAGTTCGAATTCTTCTTTCACTCTGAATAAAAGTTAATTCCGCTTGAAGAAGAACATGTGAACCCTTAATTCCAAATGTAAACGATTATTCCGAATAAAACTTAATTCCGAACTAAGTGGTTGTTTTATTTCTCTTTTAATTCTGAATAATATAATTCCCCTCACATGCGACCGTGGAATCCGCTTTAACTTAATTCCTGTCGTTCCTTACCTTGTCCTCTTATGATGGTGCTTGACGAAGTGCATGTGACACAAGCGCTGGACTCGTGCCAGCCGGCATAAATGAAGAAGTATGTTTGCGTCGAGCTGCTGCTACGAAACTATGATCAAAATACAGTGAAAATCTCTGTTATTATGTGGTTTTTATGTCGTAGCCTAAACAAAAAGTACCAGGAACCCGCTTCTGTTCACTTCTGGGTAGACGTAAACGGACGTAAATACATCACGTCCACCTCCTGTCTAATAAGAACTCTTCCTAAACATCAGATCTAAAGCGGAATTAGATAAGCCGGTTTAAGCGATTCCTTTATTTTTATATTTTCAGCTTATAGTTTATTATACTTTATTATATGCACTGTTGGTTTGAGAGGACTGTAATTTATTCTGTGTTGTATGGCTAACATGTGGCACATTTGACAATAAAGTACTTGACTTTGACTTTTCCATCTAAACCTTACTTCAGATTTATTTCCATGTAAATAAGAATGAGAACAATTTAATTCTGAATTATTTAATTCGAACTAATTAATTCCAAATTGCAGCAGGCATGGAATAGCTGCAGGATAGCGGCCATTGAGGACCAGGATTTGTGATCCCTGGAATAGGGGAAAGTGAAGCCAGTTGGGTGTTTCCCACCATCGCCATCTTGCCATGTCGTCACTCCCGGAAAATCCTAAAACAGGCAAGTGCAAGGCCGCTCCGAAAATGATTCAGGGCAAATGATTGACAGCCAAGCTAATGCTAATCAAGCTAAACTGAAGTGAACAGGAATGAACAAGGATAGGCGGTTTAAAGCTAACCCATGCCCAGACTGCTGTTAACCAAATAAATCCATCATTGTGCAACTCTGCTACAGGCTGACACCTTCCTTGGAACAAGCAGGGAGCTAACTAAAATTGTCATCCGGTCTGCTGCCCGTCAATCAAAAGGACACACCCCTAATTATGTGTGTAATTTCAAGATGAAATACCGTCTAAACGGATGAGTTATAAAAAAATCCATCCCTCTCACAATTGATATGAAGGTTAACTTGACCTCTTAAACCTGAAATGATTTTTTGAACCAGGCTGTAAACATGTTTATTTCTGCTGTGAAGTTGGCCTTTTTAACATGGGAGTCTGGGGATTTGCTCTGTTTTGGAGCCAGTCCCTAGTGGATGAAGAGAGATCTACAATTATTAAATTTAAAGACACACAACGGAACTTTTAGCAGTTTTCTCAGTGACACGCCACCTGTTGGCGGCTAACCTAGCATCCATCTTGAATTGTACCTGTAATGTGATTCCCCCCAGCCAGTAAAAGACAGTCTTATCTTGACTCTTGTTCTGTCCCATCCTCTCTTTCTTTTCCTCTCTTCCTCTGGTAATGTTTCCTTGCATTTCTTTACTGAATCCAACATGATGCGCGTTCAAAACACCCTCGGTGTTCATACCTGGTTCATATCCGCTAGTAAGTGACGCGCTGCACAACCAATAGTCAGCTGCAACGTCACAGTCGCGTCCTGGATGGGAAACTTACATAGTGTTGTTTCTGGGCCCCAGGGCACCCTGGGCAGTGACGGTTCGAAAATGCGCATGATAAATGTTGGTGTGCCATCAAAACGAGTTTGAAACGCATATTTTTAAGATCTAAAAGTTACATTGTGTGTCTCTAACTTCCGGGAAAGGAGTTTACCCCTTGCCTGCTGCATAGTTTTCAAACTCAAATCTCATGTTTGGAATCTTTTCTGTCACTTCACAAGGACATTGGACCATTGTACTTATTCATAAATATCTCAAATCACTTCAGTTGTTGCATCTAATAGCTACAGAGCAATCAGCTTTAGCACCAAAAAGACATCATGTGTGTCTGACTTTAGCAGAATGGTGGTACCTGTTGCCCTGAATGAAATCAGGTTGGACAATCTTAAGCTATGAAGCATCTATAATCCCTTCAGCATGTTCTGAGCCTGCCTGAGAGTTTACCCCCAGCTGAATGTCCCCAGAAATGTCTTCACGAGGAAGTATTTATTCAACATCTTGATGAGATTCCTACTACCCCTGCTACCTCCCTCTTACAAAAAAAACAAAACAGTAAATGTTCCACCCTGTTCTGGCTAAATGTAGATTTACAACAAAACTGTTTCAGCCGGTAAAAAAAAAAGAGCCTCTGTTTTTATTTGATTATTAACAGTCTTACAACCCTTTTGTTTCTAGTTAAAGTTTTGATCATCGCTTTGGCAGTTTCTTTGTGCATCCCAATGCAAACTCAATAAAAGTTATTATCTCGCAAACATGCAGAGCCACTGGAATAGGACAGCTCTTTCTGTTTCTGCTGCAGCGGATTTCAAGAGAACTGAGATGAATCTTTCTCCAATGATGGTGTTAGCTGAATGCGATTTGCTATTTTCTACTTTGTGGGCCTCTTGCTCTGTTATCTGGAGGTACAACAGAGAACTTGGGGCTGTCATTTTGCATGGAATCAGCAGAAGCAGCGCTCAGATAGTGTCAGGGCTGGAAGATCACAGGTAGAAAGGGTCTTTTCCTCTGGGATGGGAGCTGGTAATAAGACAGCATTGGAGAGGCAGAAAAATACAGGCAGACAACCAGAACATATCTTCACTGTCACTTGCTCACTGTGTAGACTTTGGCGTAAAAAGAGAGATGTTTTATAACAAAAATATATATATTTTCTGTCTAAACCATTGAACCAATGTTCAGTCAAAGAAATAAGAAACAGATAAAATCAAACTATGCAGCCTTTAAAAAAAAGAATTAAAGTTGCGCCAACACATTAAAAGAAAGAAATAAGTTTCCTGTGGACATGCATAATGGGTTACCTTTGGATTGCATTTAAAAAGAAAGAATAAAAAAACACTCCAGACAAACGCAGCCTGCAGGGAGTTTGAATGAAATGGAATATGAAGGCAGTGAAACAAAACATGCAAGATCGGATGATGAGAGACGCTGGGAAAGAAATAATGAAACATGAAAGAGAAATCAACTTAAAAAAAAAAGGCTTGTTTTTGAATCTGCACTTGTGAATATGAAATAATCACATACTATATGTGCACAATGTTTCACATTCAGTTATAAACAGTCTTCTGGAGGCAGCTTTCTGATCCACTTTTAGTGTTAGTGTACAGTATACTCCATTTGGTCCTAATCCTGCAGGTTTTCAATGTCTCCATGCTCCACCACACCTGAGTCAACTTAATGAGTCATTGTGCAGAGCTTGATTGGCTAATTAGTGTCAGATGTGTCTGAGCGAAGGAGACACTAAAAACCTGCAGGATTGCGGCCCTCATGGGACTGAATAAGATAGATAGATAGATAGATAGATAGATAGATAGATAGATAGATAGATAGATAGATAGATAGATAGATAGATAGATAGATAGATAGATAGATAGATAGATAGATGAGATAGATAGATAGATAGATAGACCATGTTGTTCTTTTCTCAGAGTGGTTTGATCATGTGATCCTTTTCCTAGAACCAATTTTTGATGAAATTATTCAGACTTGAAGACAAGGACCACAAAGAAAAGAAAAAGTACAGTGTGTAAAAAAAAAAAAGGTCAATGGCAGAAAATTTCATGTAAAATCCCAAACTGTTTTTTTTTTATTCATGTGTAATTGCTTCATTAGAATAGCTATTATGTGTTAGAAGCTGTTATATCTACTTGCTTGGGGTGCACATACATGGAGGCTGCCATATTTGTGCCGCCATTTTTACTATAGTGTCCCTAAATTGACAAAACAATGACACCAAATCCTTTGAACTTGAAAGCTGCAGTACCAGCTTGTTTAATGGGAGTTAGAGCACTGTTTGGGATTTAATGCTTTAAAAGAAATTAAAAATAGTTATTCAAACAATCTGAGACCACTGGATCCACCTAGTCTATCCATGGTCTTCACCTAAATTTACTCCAGTTTTTACTCTTTTCAGGTAACTCCTCTTCTGAGACAGATAAAAACATATCCAGGGCTCTGAAACAGCTGCTTGACTTGCCGACTCCACCATTTCCCCAGTGCCAGCCTAACTATGCTGAACATACTATTGTCACATAGAGACCATACCTGGCAACCTGGCAACCTGCAACAGCGGCCTGTATTGGCTTGTAGATGTAAACATGATGCCATTATCAAACCCGTTAAAATTGATTTTATATCTTTTTTCAGGCTGAATATATTTTTTTAAGGAAATGCTGTACTTTCATTCTGCACCGTTCCAAATGAGTCATGGAGGATTTTATTTGTTTGACCTTTAACTTCAATAATAACAAGCTCAGCATCCTCACTAATGTAAACAGTGATGTCATATATGGCACTGTGCACTTAAAGGTTCAGTATGTAAAAAATCAAAGGTCAATGGCAGAAAAATGTAATATATAATTCAAATCTGTGTTTCTATTGATGTTTAATTGCTGCACTAGAATAGCTGTTATATGTTTATTTTTTTAGAATAAGTCATTTATATATAATTGCTGGACGGTGCACGTATGGAGGCTGCCATATTTCTTCCATCATTTTTACTACAGTGTCCCTGAATGGACAAAAGAATGCATGTGAAGTAAGAACCCTCTGAACTTTAAAACTGCTGCACCAGCTTTGTCTAATAGGAGTCAGAGCACTTTTTGTGTTAAGTAATGTCTTAAAGGAGTGATGACATAACAGTTAAAAACGAGTTTATGTTGTTGGCATTACTTTATATGTAAATACTCCAAAGAAAAAAACTGCATTTTTTACAGCGGAGTATTGTTTTGGAACGCCAGACCTCACTTCCTCAGTAATACAGTTGGGTCCGGTGATGATATGGAGCTTTACCCGGAGACCACGTTGACTTCATTTTGATTGGCTACACCTTATTTGGCTATGACCTTATTTGGAGAATCTAGGTCAAGCTGCGGTCGGAGTTTGCTAAAGGCTAACTGCTAGCAACATGGGCAGTTCAGATAGTGAGCTACGTTTATCAGACAAGACAGCATTTAGAAAATGAATAAACTTACAGATAATGACAAGGTTGTGGCCCCCTCCCTCAGTGTTGCTGCAGAAGTTTTCTTTTAAATCCATTTGTTTGAAAACCCAGACCTGACTGCAGAGAAGTTACTACTAGCTCCATACATGCAGCTGAATCAGACAGGGAGGGGAGGGGGGAGCGGACGGTGCATAAACCGTTAGGAGAGGGGGGGGGGGCGCTGTTTACATGATAGTGTGCTCTTATTGGAGCAATTAAATTACGTAGAATGATAGAATTACGTAGAATGATAGCCTGCTGTCTGATTCAACTGTTTCTGAGCAGAGAGACAAAGCTGACAGACCATAAACAGGAACTTTGATTCTCACTCTGGACATTCACATGGCCTCATCAGTGCACAATAGATCATATTATACACCCAAAACCCCAGAAAAGTGAAATTTCATGTCATGGCACCTTTAAAAGACATAGTTACTCATAGTACAGTCATAGCTACACCTGAGACCACTGGATCCACTCACAGATGAAAACATATTTATGTCTGGGAGAATTTTGGCCACTAGCAGCCACCATATATTCACAACAGTGCTTGGAATATGAAGTCATTTGAAAGAAAACATCTTTTCTTGCAATACCCACCTTTACCACAAGATGTCAGCAATTCTTACATACTGTACCTTTAAGTTGTATCCAGTCTTCAAAATTAGTTTTTATGACCTGACACTGCTCCACTTTGTGCACAGATTGTGTGGAGTCTATGAAATTCCACAGAGATAAGAGGAGTTAGAAGAACCTAACCATCTTTGACACATGCTGTTATCTTTTGGGGGCAATTTTTAGTTTAAATTCTTCCGTACTGTTCATCATATGCCTGTGAGAATGCTCCAAACGGTATGGTTTGCATCTTTATCACTATGCTGTAAAGTCATCTGCTTGATTTAATATTGAGCACATTGATGATGCAGATGATACTCCCAGCATGAAAGGCCAGGCAAGTGCGTGAGCGGAAAACCCTGGAATGACAGCAGAATGAGAGCAATGAAACAGAAAACAATGAACTGATATAGTGCCACACCTGTGAGGGTTCTCTAACTAAATCCAATCTGCACTGAAGCATAAATATAATAACTCAATTTCAAGTGAGGAGTGTATTTGTCATTAACTGTCAGAATGATACAAGGCTTGATGAGTCAAAAAGCAGAGCTTTTATCACTCTGATATAGCTCTCAAAGTAAATAAGTTTAATAACAGGCTAAGTTCCATAGCATGCTATGGAACTTATTTTGTACTAACTCCTGCACTGAGTATATCTCATTCGGGCAACATTATTACACTACTGATATCACATGACTAGAATCAACACCCTGGCAAATATTATCACACACTTTAATTAAACAGTTATTACTTTCAGACTGGGAATTCATTTTTGTGTTAGTTTCATCTTGTCAGGTGTCTCAGTGTGCTGTTCTATTGTGCCTGACAGATTTGGACCTTGTTTGTTTGACAGCAGAAATGTCATAAAAAAAAGAGCCAAATGTCACAGCCAGACATTCAGCCAGCAATCTATCTCTCTGTTTATCTGCCCACATACACACACATACATACCGTATTATACACACAGGACTTTATATTTACACTGAAGTCCTCCCAAGACTGTTCTCCTGAGGAAGGCAAACGTGTTTCTTAATCCAGCTGCAGTGGAGAAATCAATACTGTTTTGCTCACAAACTCTGAAAAAAAAAAAAAAAAAAAAAAAGATTGTGAACACAGTTTAATCTGTCCAGTTCTCAGGGCTAAATTGTTCCTTGGTATTAATCCAAATATCAGGATCGATGGCCGATAAAATCCTTGTGGAAAATATACAGCTTAAAGTAAAAGTTTAGATTTTTATTGAGCATTTCCACAGATATTTAAGTCCTCAGCATTGTTTCAGATTTAAAGTTGCCATCGATCATGATGATTGCTTTACAATAACCAAATTGCAGATTTATGTTAACCTCTGTGTCTTTGAAGATGCAGTATCAAATCTGAGTACAATAAACCTTCAGGGAGCTTTGAGTCAACTTTAGAAACAGTTCAGGTTGAGGGAGTGAAATGGCCAAGTAATCAAACACCTTTTAATGTATAAGGCTCTTTTTTTTTCAGCAAGCTTCTGTCAACCTAATAAATCAAACAGTCTATTTTTTCACTGTTGTCTTTGGTTCCCATCAGCTTTTGAGTCTCCTTACATGATAAATGCTCCAAGGCCTTTTCAGACATTGGAGATGTAACATTACTGGTTTCATCAATCTGTTAAAGCATTCAGGCACTGACTTATTTTAAGCTCTTTGTGGCTTCGTTTAGATAAACTCAGGACACTAATGGAAAAGCACGGTCATAATATTTCCTATTTCCAGGAGATTGACAGTGCATTTAGTGATGCATAATGCAAGAGGTCAGAGTTTTCATACTCCAACATGCCAATGAATTGCCATTTCATGTTGCCATGACAATTCATATACAAGCATGTCTCTGGGTGGATAAAACACCTGAAGTGAAGTGGAGAGTTAAAAATATCCTTTTTTGCTACTGGCCCCGCAAAAAAACGTTTACTTACTGGCTTCCAGCATGAGGAAGTTTTATCGTACTCATAGTAAAGAGCAGCTGCTGCCAGCTCTAGAAAAACATCATATTTCCGTCACCTGGGGTTCATGTGCTCACTTCAACTCTGTAATGTCAGCGTTATGCGTGTCAGACAGAGAGAGGCAGCTGTGAGATCACAAATAAAACCAAAAGGGAACAGTCAGTGGAGCCTTCTCCTGTTCATTTGGTTTTAAGCACTGTGAATTATAATAATAGCAGAAGGTTTGGGCTGTGCTATCCTTTATTTGTTTAAAGAGATAACTTTTGTGATTTGTTTAAGCTTGTCTAAATATGTAAATATGAGATGTCAATTAATGTTACTTAGTCTGATCAGTGAGATTGATGGTGTGACTTATTTGGTGTAAATAAGGCACAATCAGATGCTCAGGTTAAAGAAAGAAGTGCCTTTCTGAAAGAGGATCAGTTAGCTAGATAGTTCTTAAAGGTAAAAAATGTAAAAAATAAAAGGTCAATGGCAGAAAAATGTGATATATAATTTAAAACTATGTTTCAATTGATGTGAAATCACTGCAGTAGAGTAACTGTTGTGTGTTTATTTTCTTAGAATGAGTTATTTATTTCTACTTGCTGCGGGTGCACATACATGAAGGCTGCCATATTAGTTCCACCATTTTTACTGTGGTGTCCCTGAGTGGACAAAACAATGTGTGTGAAGTGAGAACTGATCTTTAAAACTGCTGTACCAGCTTTGTCTAATGGGAGTTAGAGA
The DNA here is from genome assembly GCA_023101725.1 of Atherinomorus stipes. Classification (NCBI taxonomy): domain Eukaryota; kingdom Metazoa; phylum Chordata; class Actinopteri; order Atheriniformes; family Atherinidae; genus Atherinomorus; species Atherinomorus stipes. Next base: position 892,335 of record JALJCO010004771.1, read on the forward strand.
CTGTTTGGGATAAGTAATGCCTTAAAAGATGTTAAAAGTAGTTACTCATAGTACAGTCATAGCTACACCTGAAACCACTGGATCTACTAACAGATGAAAACATCTTCATGTCTTGGAGAATTTTTGCCACTAACGGCCACCATACATTCACAACAGGGCTTGGAATATGAAGTCACTTGAAAAAACATCTTTTCTTTCAAATACCCATCTTTACCACTAGATGTCAGTAATTCTTACATACTGTAGCCTACCTTTAAACACACACTCCAATAAAATTCACGTTTTTATGTTGTTAATTTGTTCTTGTGACATATTTCATATGGTAAAGGTCATATGTTGCGAAAACTAAACTCAAAATTGCATTTCTGAGTATTTTTGCATTCAAGTCACCATAAACCAATGGCAGGGTCTAAAAGGCAGGCTCAGCCAAACTGGGTTTCTTATGTCACAAACCCAGTGGCCAATCACACAGCTTCTACCCTGCTTTGCCCCCTCCACCCATTCAAAACAATGCTTATGGTTTCTTACAGTAGTATAACAAACCAAACTTAGGTATTTGTCAATGTCATGAAAAACTTTATCCCCCTTATTTATGAAGTTTCTGTCATGATCAAAGGCAGAAAAGGAGCACCTAAAGGTAGAGATAAACAACAAACAATTTATAACTTGGTCCAGAAATTAGCGAGCTGCAAGCTAGCAGGAAGAGTTAGCTAGTACAAAGAGCCAGTTCTGAGCAGCAAGGGGGGAGACGCCACCCACAACTCACAGAAAATTTGCTAGGGAGCTAAGGCGCTCCTGGAAAACGGCACATGTGTGATTTTGGCTTAAACTTCATAATCCCAATTTAAAGACCACTGAGAAGGTTTTAAAGTAACTAAAATAAGGATTGGAGGGGGGCTTTAATCTTTATCTACAAATTGTAGTGATGAAGAAACACCAGAAATGAGTCAAAGTGTTTCACTACAAGCACTTTCATTATGTGTAATTGTGCAGATGTCATATCTATTTGTTTTTTGTTTGTTTTGCCCTTTCAGTGGAGATTAAAAACATCATTTATGATTCGAACGTCTAGAATCAGAGCAATCAAGGTGTATAATCAGCCAGTCAGGAGTCAATACATGTTACATCCTCACTCTGAATCCTGACTCAAACAAATAATTCAAACTTAAATGAAAAACATACTGATTACTGAAACTGTGAAATTTGCATCTGTTAAAATGAATCTCCCGGATGACATTTTCAATGTGAAAAAAGATTTTTTAAAATGTAGAAGTGTTTGTGTAGATCAGCTGTTGTTTTAATGTCTCTCTTGTGTGTTTGGGTGCTACAGTATGTGACATCCATCTATTGATGCTGCATAACACGTCCGCTATCGCAGGTACAAATGCACCAAAGGTTTTCTTCACTTTTTTTTTTTTTTTTTTACTTCTGCTTCTTGATCTCAGTGTGTTTGTTATGTCCATGATGGACAGGCATATAAATGAGGAGGCATGAGCCTGGGATGATCCTTGGATGCAGTTGATTCATTCTCGTGAAGAAATGTCATCCTATCAAAGTCACTAAATGAAGGAACCTGCCCTGAGTGTTTTGGCACGTACATGACAGGATGAGATTTTACTCTTTAATCCTGTTTAGCAAAATAGTCCTGATGTGTATTTGTTCACTATCAATATTATACCAACAATCATCTCTTATCTCATGATGTTGAAGTTCACGAGTTCTGAACTTGTTAATGTGAGCTCCTTTTATTGCTGTTATCATGAGATTTCAGATCTGTAGCTCATTTCATTGCTCGAAATAAACCATGGAGTCTTTTGTTAGCTGCAGCACAAATCAGGAAGAAGACATTGCTCTTGTCACCAGAGAGCACATAGCTGACTGTATCACAAGAAAACCAAACCAAAAACAATGACCAAAGATGTGATAGTGATAGTACAAAAGACCAAGAGTCTTTTTATCTTACTTGTGACCTAGATGCTGCCATGACATGTGAAACCATCCGCACTGCACGCTTAGAAACAACATGTCAACAGTTTATTGATTTTTTCATGTATTTACATTTCGGGAAAGTGCTTTTATGTTGTGTGTCTTGCCTGAAGCTTGTATCTGCTAACCTGTTTGGAACTCTGCAGTCAAGACACAGAGACAACATTGTAAATTTGGATCAAACAGTTTTTTATTTTCACCTCTTAGACACTTTAAATAAACAACATTTAGATGACAGTAAACCTTAAACCTGGAGCCATTAGGATGCTCAATGACTCCTGAATTTAATCATCTTTGGCTGGACACATTCCTCATGTGCAGCCAGCTTCTCAAAACAGCTCACAACAACAAAAATATTACCCACAATGCTACACTGTAAATTCTAATTGTTGTTTTCTTTAAAAAAAAAAAGTATTCAATAATAGGAGTGATTAAGTAGAATAAACTAAAATGGTTTAATAAATCTGATTATGCTGTATGTGAATGAGGTTGTGGAGGAAACTTGATGTGATTAATTTCACAATAATAAGATTAAATGCTTCACACAATCTTCATTTTATTTTTAACTAAAATGATAATTTCACGTTCATCTTACTTTAAGTAACTGTTAAACTCAATTATTCTTACCATGTAGCGAGAACTTGGTGTGGGTGAGTTTTAGCCAGACTAATATCAGATCATAGACGTCTCTGTCGTGGTGCAGCAAATGCTGGATAGTAGGTATTATATACAGGAATAAACAAACAAGTTGAGAGCAGTCACATGAGACAACCAAAATTATTTATAAATCCCTCATTTGTGAATTATCTTCAGTTTATTGTTAAAAGAAGTGAACTGCATTGTGGGAAACCTGCTCCCTCACATCTTTAGACCGTTCGACGAATCTTCCACTCACGTGACCCATTGGTTTCTGAACATAGACTGTTAATAGAGATGGACATAGTATCCAGTTACATCTGAATAGAGCAAAGTGAAGCCAGCTGGGCGTGTCCCACCGTCGCCATCTTGCAATGTCAAGGGTGTCATCACTCCTGGAAAATACTAAAATGGGCAAGCACGGCTGCGGGGCAAATGATTGACAGCAAACATACTCTGGGCTAAATGCAAACCATGCTAACTCAAAACTAACAGGAGCTAACAAAGATTAGCCTCCCAAGCGGCGAGATAAAGGTAAGACATGTTTGGACTTGTTGCCAGCTGACTAAAATCCACCATTTTGCTACTTTGCTGCAGACTGAGACCTTACGGTGTGTTCAGACCAAACGCGATTTGGGCGTCAAGGGCGTCAGGTTTACATGCAAAGTCAATGGCCAACGGGCATCGAGGAGGCGGCGGCGCATTACGCACATCAGGCACGGCGCATCTAGGCGCGTTACACGCGTCGAGTTTTGAGATTTTAAGCATTTAACGCGCATTACACGCGTCACGGGCGTCAGACACCGGAGTTGGGAAATCTGAACTTTGACATCTTTACGCGGGGTGTCAACCAATCAAAGCATGTCATGACACGGACACACATTTCATGACAGGACAGAAAACACCCAGAAGAACGAGGGGAATCTCTTCTCTCTTTGAAGACAGAGAAGGATAAACTGTGATCTGTGTTCGGTCCCTGTGTCTGAACGGTGGTTTGATGACCTGCTGTGCTGATGGGATGCAATGGGCTTATAATGCTGTCCCGCATCGGGACAGCGGGTTGTTAAACTGGGCCGAATCAGACGGCTGAAAGCGCCCCTTGTCAGCTCTTGGAGTAAACGGTGAAACTCATCACACTCAGAACACCTGGAATTATCTGGTGAACCTGACACAGATCAGAGATGCCTGATGACGACGTTCCCTGCTTTATTCATCACATAAAGCCGAGCCGCTCTCTCTACTGCATGTGCCATGGTGCAGACAGACCGGTGACAGGAAAAAGAAAAAGGAGGGGCTTCTCCCGAGGCGCGTCGCACACACCTTGGCTGGGCATCTCTCGTCGCGTATCAGGGGCGTCAAGACGCTGGAAATCAAGCGTCTGACTTTTTAGTGACCAAGCATCCAGCTTTGGGCGTTGGGCGCAATTTTGACACCCAAATCGCGTTTGGTCTGAGCACACCGGTACCGAGAGCATACAAGAAGCTAACTAGGAGCCACCGGCTGGTAGGTCGGCTTCCGGTCTGCAGCCTGTCAATCAAAAGGACACGCCCCTAATTATGTGTAATTTCAAGGTTAAATAACATCGAAACAGATGAGTTATAAAAAAAAATTCACCCCCCTCACAGTTGACATGAAGGTAAACTTGACCTATTAAACCTAAAATGATCTTTTGGACCAGGCTGTAAACATGTTTATTTTTGCTGTGAAGTTTGCCTTTTTAACACGGGAGTTTGGGGATTTGCTCTGTTTTGGAGCCAGCCCCTAGTGGATGAAGAAAGAATTACAATTTTGTGCAATGCGGAAGTGGGCTCACTGGTCTCCAACAGAGTTTGCCCATGTTTCTGAAGCGCTTAAAGTGAACCCATTTGGACATGTCCCACCGTCGCTATCTTGCCGTGTCACGAATGTCGTCGCTCCCGGAAAATACTAAAATGGGCAAAGGCAAGGCCACTCCGAGCCGCGGGGCAAATGATTGATAGCTGATGTACTCAGGGCTAAACATTAACCGAGCTAACTCGAAACTAACAGGAGCTAACAGAGATTAGCCTCCTAAGCAGCAGGGTAAAGGTAAGACACACTTGGACTTGCTATTATCTGACTAAAAACCGCCATTGTGCTACTCTGCTACAAACTGAGACCTTACTGAGAGCAAACAAGGAGCTAACTAGGAGCCACTGGTCGGCAGGCCGGGCTTCCTGTCTGCCGCATGTCAATCAAGAGGACACGCCCTTAATCATGTGTAATTTCAAGATTAAGTAACATTTAAATGGATGAGTTATAAAATAATTCACCCCCCTCACAGTTGACATGAAGGTAATCTTGACCTATTAAACCTAAAATGATTTTTTGAACTGGGCTGTAAACATGTTTATTTCTGTTGTGAAGTTCTGACGGGTAGCCTAGTTGGCCACCAGAGGTTACCGCTTGCTCACATCCCTAATTTCCCTGTACTCATTTTAATTAAACTGATTCAACTTAAGTAATTTAAGTTATCTAGCATGTTCCCCCCCAAAGACCTTACAACTTAAGATTAGTATTACTAACAACTAAGTTAAAATTAAGTTCTACCGACTAGATAGATTCTATTAAAACCAATAATATAACTTACAGTGTATGCTTGTCTGGCAGAGTTAGAGAGCACTTGGTGTGTTCTCATGTATAAAGATCTTCTATTGGGAAAGATTTAACAAATTCTGTTTATGGCACAGATTTGATTGAAAAAAAAGCTTAATTGCTAGAAGCTTGATTTGTTTCTCAATTTACAGAGAACATTGCGACCAAACAAAAACCTAACATATAATCCAGTTCATCTTTCTGCTTTTTCCCATGAGAACCTTTACAGCACCAAATAATGAACACCATTAACATTGATCTCTCCTATACTGGCTGGATTTGTACAAGACCACTTGACTCAACAAGTAACTAAGTCATTTGTCTGCGTTGTGTTGCTATTCTCCATTTTGCAGTGCATCACAGCACAATGACTCATAATCCGCAGGCAAAATATCTCCTAGAAGTCCTTGGTGACGATAAGGTTTTATTCCTCCTCTCGTGCCTCTGCTGCTGCTCATGTCTCTTGGGGCACTCAAGTCAATTTAACTGCTATGGCACAAAAGAAGATGAGCATAATTTCTGCATGTTTTTTATGATGCTACCCCATGAAATTAGATACAGTGTTAATTTTTAGCATTGCTCAGTTTGGCACGGTCGAATTCCCCACAGCGTCACTTCAGAGTTGGGATGCTGGCAGCTGGTGTTTGGCAGCCTGCTTCCATCCTCAGTAATAGACACACAAAGGCATTCGCTTCATCTGAGAAAGTTAACAGCAATAAAATAAATGAATAAATAAATAGATAAAAATCAGCCCAGACCCACTTGAAATAAATCAGTGTGCAGAACAGGATTTTGGTTCATAAATGACCGAACCATGCTGGAGGGAGTATCCTGTTTCTAAGCACAGGTATGGTGCCAATTTAGTTTTGATATTACTGTATAAGAACAGGAAAAGCAAAAAAAAATAAAAAACTTGTTTTCTTGTTGGAAGCAATCCTGCACAACACAGATGTTTGTTTTAAATCAAAAAGAAGGAAAAAAGGAATAATGCCAGAGTAATGTCAGGCAACATATCCTTTCCCTTCTTTTCTACAGAATGCAGATAGTATGGTTCAGTTGGCCGAACTCGCAATTATATTGTGTAATGGATGACGTACAGCTGGCCTCGGGGAAGATTGCTAAACAATTTCCAATTTGGCTGGAGGGGAGTGAAGTATACTGTCATCAGGTGTAATAAAGAAAGAGTTATACAGGGCTGTAGTAAACAAAAGTAGGAGATTCTATCTGAAAACAAAATCTAGAGGGAGACAAAAATGAAGCCAGACGTTGATGCACTTGCAAAAATGGGGGTTGAGTCCTGTTATCTGCTGAGATAAACAGTCCTAGGCCATCCTTCCCAACATGCCATTAACTACTACAGAAAATGATTATATAATGTATTATACATACAAAACATATAAACAAGGGGAGAAAAAAGGCTTATAAAATCTGAAAGGGAAGCATATTTGGCCTCTCCCAATTCTCAAAGTGGTTTGGTCCACCTGACACATCGTCATGCTGCTTTACATGCGTAAATGTTGTGAGCTGACTCTTTGGGAAATTAATAAAAATCTGGAAATGCCATTTTCTTAGATTTGTTCCAGTCAGACTTTGGAAAATCAAATTTCCTCATTGTCAGCCGGCGCAGAATTAGATCCAGCGGCTGCTCGCAGTTGTAGCATCTCCCTGTTTGTAAGAGCCGTGTTAGGTGCATCAGGAATAATTAGTGTTCAGAATTTCCATCTGTCTCTCTGCATCACATGTTTTTTTTAAAAAGAAAAGAGAAATCCACCTCAAGCAGGCAAAAAACTTTGTGGTGTAATTGAAGTTTTGGTGTTTCCATCAACTTTTTCTAAACAATTTGTAGGAATTAGCTTACTGTCCATTTTTGTTTTCCTTTCTTATTTATTTTGATTCAGACATGTGAACCACACACTCAGTCTGAACAGCTATTTGGGCTTTGCACGACCAGTCCAGTAGACCCTTAAGTAGGAGATGAAGTCTTGATTTGTGGGGTTTTGATAATCAGTGTGGGTTTTATTGATGATTATTCTTGACTATTCTGTGATGAAGTTCAGAAATGTAACGTGCCTTCACAGCATTCAGCTGTCACATGATGATTAATATGATTTTATTATATCATGTGCCATATAAACACTGATGCTGTCAGTGGGGGGTCTGTTACACAGTTAATGAACACATCATGAAGCATGAAGGTTGTTAGTGCAGTCTATCCTGGATGGAAGATAAAAGTATGAAAGTATTATACTGTTTCATAATATACATTTTTCATTTTACTGATCATACAATACATGTAATATCATACCTATTACAAAGCCATGTCACAGGAGTTACCGCTGGTATTAACCCCCCCCCCCCAAATAAGAAATAAAAAATAAAAATAAAGAAGTTGGCCTTTGACTTGGCAGCGAGGACATTTTTTGGCTCTCGGTGAAAATTAATTGAGGACCCAGTAGAGCTTTAAGTTGTTTCTTGCTGGTTTGTTGTTCATGTTACGTCTTGTTATGGTCCTAGGCCTTGTGGATTAGGGCTGGGGTTGATGTTGTCTGCCCTTTTCCTTCCTCCTCAAATAGCAGCAGTAATAGTCCAACGTAGTTTTTATGATAAATAATCTAAATGTAAGTTTGGAAAAGTCTCAGAATCTCCATAAATAAGGAGGATAAATGGGGTTATGTGGTTCACCGCTTAGACACAACACCTGCATGCCCAAAATAAGCTTCTCTCATGAAGATACAGCTGAACTCTGATTTTTAAATAGCACCAGTAATAACTTTGTTTCTGGATGCTGGGGGATAAAAACTTAAATCTAAGGCTTGAAACTGATCAGAAACTGTAAATAAGGAGGAAAAAGTAGATTTTGGTGGATGTGGAGCACCATTGTAACAATCAGCTTCTATCACAGCTTCTCTCTTGATAATTAGTCACAGACTTTCCCAAATGTTTTTCTGATCTTTCACAAATTTGGGAATGAAATTGCATTAAACTAAAACGATTACATTTATATTGCATGGTTGGGCAACTCTCTGGGTGCTCAGTACCACTAAAATCAATTTAGGGGTCATTTGGGTTGATAAATGTTTTATTTGTTTTATAATTGGATGGTTCTGTGTTTCCTCATTTCAGGGAGCCTTTTGGGCTCTGTCCAGGGACAACAGATGAAAACTAGCCTCTTGGCTAAGTCTGGCATATTTGGAAGTTGATTCCTTTGTTTTTAAATGCTCTGTCCCTATAAAATAAACTTAAACTTAAACCTCTGCTTCTAGAATAGCCTCTGTCTTTAACTTTCCTCTCAAACAGGACAAAATCTACTTTAAAAGCCATATTTTCTTGAATAAAGAAAAACAAAAATAATTAGCATGTTGGGGGGGGGGGGGGGGGGGGGCTTGTTTACATATTGTATTATCACCTCATGATGTTAGCAAATACGTTTGGTGGATGCGGGGCAACATTAGCATTCATTCTGAGAGTACAACACCTGGCAAACTCTTCTTACCTCTTTTTTCAACTGTTTGAGATTCTCCCATTATGTTCACCAGTGAGATGCCAGCATGTTTATCAGATCTCTGTCAATACAAACAGCTGCCTACCTCCCTTTGAAAAAAAAAAAAAAAAAAAAAAGCATCATCAGATTGGCCAAGAGGGTGTTTCAAAATAGTAAAACTGCTTGCCATAAAACCAAAACTGACAGATGATGAAATGCTCTGCAGAGCTCAGGGAATTGCAGAGCCATGTGTTAAATCTCAATGGATTCAACTCTACAATGCATCCCTTTCAAACAGCAGGCTCAGTAACAATACACAATGAATAGGAAAATGAAAGTCATTATTTTTAAAAACATAACCATGTCATCATTACTTTGCAGCTAAAAAAGACAAAAAGGAAGGAAGGAAAAAACACTGCAGGTGTTATTCCAACATCTAAGTTAAAAAGCTTTAGAGGTAAACTGGGCTTAGGTAAAGCAAGAGGAGGAAGTGAGGCTTGGAAAAACCATGAATTTATGATCCGACATGCAGACATAAATCCCTTTTGACTTCACTCAGACTTATGCTTCCCAGGAAAACGGCTATCTTTTTGTAAATTTGTGATTAAATACTTAAAAGAAAAGTTACTGATCATAGAAAATCAGGAAAGAAGCTGAGTTATTTTAAATGCATCCCTCTTTTAATAGATTAGTGTAAATCCCATATGTTTTCAGGGTGTGTTCATTGCTCAATGGAAAGTCATGTTGTTTCTAATTTCTTTCATAAAATAAGCTGTTTCATTGTCTGAAAGAAGCAACTTCTGACCACCCCTTCCAGGAAGGGTTCATATTAACCACAACAGCTTACATGCATAGCTATAGATGATGCAGATATAAGATCAGGTGTTTAATAGCAGCTTGTAAGATTTCTTTTATGTCTCTTCTTTAACCTAAATGGCCCCATGTTTGCAAAATAGTTTTAAAAATTGCTCAGAGTGTTTATTTATCTCCATGTAAACCATACACCTGCCTCATAATGTGTTCCATAATGAAAGTGTTTACACAGGCCTCAGGCACTATGAAGCTGGGACGAATATTAGAAAATAGGATCCAAATGTTTTGCTATTAAATAAATAAGAAACAAGATCCCAGAAAATGTCTTTTTGCGAATAAAATTAGTTTAAATGAATATGTTTAAGATACTGTTCAATCAGCTAAATCATGTGGCTATAACAGAATGTGATACAAAGTTTTGGCATGTCGCTCTGATCCCATCATGCAATATGTTTTCTCAATTTGACGATGGAATCATGAGAGAAATTCTGGAGCTTACAAGTGGATGCTGGCACGGTAGAGGGGCTGCAGCACATTGTGTTGCATCGGTAGCGAGAATGAAGCAGAGCAAGACACTTAAATACTCGAGGCAGATTACATTGGAAGCAGCAAAGCAGCACGAGTCGCCTGCCTGAACTAGCTTGCAGGTGTTGTTTCATTGACTAAACCAATCAAAAACCATGTACAGTAATTCCTGAAGGAGCTGCGCCTGCATAAAACAGGCCTCCCAACTGTGAACTCAGCCACAGCCCTGGACACACACGTCTGTTAACTTAACTTTGCTGCATTGGATTTAAAAACTGGCTGTGCAGCCTTACGTTACCCTGCATATTGTCATTCATTTTGTCAGTATTTGCATGTAACATAATCCTTAGCTGCTCTTCATGAGACAAAATGATCCAATTACCCTGAAATATCTCAGTGCCTTTGAAAATTTTTTGTGGTTTTACCTGCAAATATTTCAACAATAAAGTAATATTGCAATTTTAGCTGTAACAAATAAAGAAATACAGAGGAATCAGTTCAGTAATGACTCTTGGGTTTAATTTGAGAGTATTTACATCCAAACTGGAAGAAGGATTAAGGAATTATTGCTCCTTAATATGTAAAATCCTCTTTTTCTCAGACTCTAGTGCAATCCAAAGCTGTTTCATGAACAGGTGTGCATGATTTCTTTGTTACTTTTCCATCAGTTAAGCATGAAAAATGGTTTGTAGTTGAATCCAAATATACTATTTGCATTTGGAAGCCATTGCTGTGACTCCACTACATGCTCAAATTAAAGCAGACTGTCTGCTGCAGCATTGCGACTGCAGCTCAAATACTTTTGTGTTAGTAACTGGCTTGAAATTTAGACAGTTTCCAAAATATTTCCAGATACATTTGGACACTGAAATGTGAGAGTTGTTATTTTAAACCTACTGCGTGTAGAAGCTTGACAATGGCTGGTTAATAGTTAATGAATCAAGTCTTGTCCTTTGGGACTTTCTTTCCACATCTCTCTGTGTCACTGTCTTTGGGAGGAGAAGAAACAAGTTGTGAGCAGAAAAAAAAAAAAAAAAAAAATATATATATATATATATATATATATAATATATAATCACTGTTGGAGTTTTGCCTCCAGTTTTTCTTTTTTTTTTATGTGTGTGGATGTTACCTGGTCAACAACAGGCTTTGAGGATTCCTAACATCCTTCCAAAAGGATTATTTAACAAGAAAGCAGCTCCTGTCCTCAAGACACTGCGGTGAAATAAGACTTGCTCAGCAGAGTCACCCAAACTGAAGATACTGAAATGTGGGACACTGAACTGCAAAAGCCAGTTGAGGAGTTGATGAGACGAGGTTTGCAGTAGGATTGTAAGCTGCATCAGGGCAGAAAATGTAAAACATCTTTGTAAAGTGGACAATTTTCTGCTTTTGCATCTTTCCAAAATAGTAGCTGCCATTCTTTTTTTTTTTTTTTTCCATGTAAGAATACCAACGTTTACTCTTGTAGCAATAAAAACTTGTGAATTTGTAATAGCAGGATGACCTTCAAAGCTATTTCACAAGATCCTTTCATCCTTGGCTCCAAAATCGATGCATACCTGTTTTCCATTGCAGATTGTAATCAGCTTTTATTTTGCAATAAAATATGTTTGAAAATTATTGCAAAGAGTTCAGAAGGGTAGCACTATGAAACTTTCCAACCATAAAAAAAATATGTGTTTCTGACTTGTTTTGATGGCACCATGACATTTATTACGTACATCCCAGAGTCGTAGTTCACCAGCAGCGACCCGAGGCTGAGAAACTCCACCTTACAATTTTTGCTTCTAGGATGCTGCACCATGTTACACTGAATTCTGCATTACACACTTTGTCAATCACTAGGGACTCTTAACAAACGTGTGACAAATAAATTACCCCCTACCTCGTTTTTTTTCTGTGGCACATTCACACAGGATAACTGAAGTCTGAGAATTAACCAAAATTTACGGAGTGGATAGTAATGAAGAGGCAAAGTCCGTATACTGTCCATATAGACTACAAATGCATGGAAATGACAAAAATAACTTGTGGACAGCTGTTACCAGTGCATCAAGAACTTGAACCATGTCCGCATGTTGTCCACAATGAACGCCTCTCACCAGGATAATGCCATTTTGGGATTTTTCATATAATCCTTATGACTGGTAAAATCTCCCTGATCGCTCCGATTCCAAAGTTAATGCTCGCAAATGATCATTAACATCATGATTTAGAAGGAAAACCTATTTTGCAGCCTCCATTCTTCGCCAAAAAGGAAATAAAACGCATCCAGGAAAAAAATGGCTTCCACCAAATCACATTTCAGATCCCGTCCATCTCTGTCCAAATCACAGAGATATTTGGATTAGATTCGTACTATCACAGGAGTTCAGCAAGATATGATGGGTCTTTTCAGAGAAAGTTTTGCTTTGCTGTCATTACTAACCTGACAGTGGTAATCTAAAAGCAGCAAAACATTGCAGACATCATTAAAAACATCCAAAATGAATAATGATGAATAAAAGTTATTACATTCCTTATTACCTCCAAATAGTGGATGTGTTCATTTCAACTCAAATTTAATAATACAACATTAAATGGTACTTGAAGGATACTTAGTTATTGAATTGATGTATGTGCAATGGACAATTATTCCATTGATTGATTGCGCGATAAATAACTGTTCTCTTTAGAATGTTTGATTTCAGAGATGGTAACATCATCTGGCCATCATCTGCTGACCTTTACACCTTGTGTACAGTAAAATGCAGGGGCATCCATAACAAACTATAGTCTTACATTTCTCTGCAGAGTGGTGGATTTACTGTTTATGCAAGTCATCTAAATAAATGTCTACTTGTACATTATTTTGTCTGGATTAAAATGACTGACAGTTGCTTCTTGCATACACACCACCTTCTCTGTTGTGCATTCACACTATGACATAACTGGCATATACAAACAAGTAAAGAATTAAATGTCACTTATGTTTACCTGATATTGTGATGAGGTGAAATATTCTTACTAAATATGCACTGACCACTTAGCATGCATGTGGAGCAGGCTGGCTGCACAGGGCTCAGCATAACAACCTATCAGGGATTTCAGTGGCTCAGACTGGGCTGTGTGCTGTTTAACTTAATACTCTGGATATTTGTAAGTAATCAAGAGCATGATTTTGTGTTATTAAGCATCTGTCTAACGGACTGGGATTTTACTCACAGCGGTTAGGAATTTTTCTCTGCTTGAAGGTTTGTTTGTGAAATCCTGGCAGTTGACAACTCCTGAAAGGATTTTTTTTTCTTCTTATTTTGATCCCTCTGGCTGTTTCCCTCTCTTCACCCTTCTAGGTAAGGCCCAAATCAACGCAACTGCCTTCTGCACAGACTTTGGTAAAGCATGTCTTCAGGCTAGATACTGCAAGCCTCCATCATGTCTTTAGGCCATGTAGTTTTTAGGACTGCAGATTTTTCTGAAAACCTCTGAACTTTGGGTAACTTGAGGAAATCCCATTTAAAGTGTATGGAATATAATGCACATGGATGTGATGCACTGTTTGTATTTATATATCATTTAGTGGAAAAGGACTATAAATCTACAGCTGCTTATAGAACTACTCCGGTCAGCTTTTCTTTTTCTTTTTTCTTTTTTTTGTGACTCAGTGCTGTAGGGAAACAATAGCGCCTCAATAGTGATATCCCATTTTCTTCCATTCATGCTGCTACTTCTAGTTCTTCCCCTCCTAATCTGCCACCCCTTCAAATATCAGAGAATGGCTGCCTGCTGCATGGCACTGCCTCTTGGGTTGCGCTTGTGTTTTTCATCTAAAACTAATAATAACGAGACAGGCCCTTGGAGGCGCTCTGTAATTTTTCTTCCCCTTTTCCTTTTTTCACAGATCACTACATTTCTCTAGTTTTTTTTCCTTTTTTTTTTTTTGTTCCACTACACATAAAATTCCTATTATAGGCCAGTCAGGGAGGGCTGCCATCCCTAATTTTCTCTCAGATAGTGATTTTATTCCAGTTTTATGTCACAATATTTGTTGTAAAGATTTTTCTGTTTAAGATACTGTTAAAGTTTGCTTTTTATTCTCAAGGGAGTCAAACTCTTTAAAGTTCCCGTTATACCATGCAAGTCTGCATGCAGGATTAACATTTGATCAGTCTTTGTTAATGTTTAAGACTAGGGATCAACTGATACAGATTTTTAGGGCTGATACCTGTGCCAATACTGATATTTTCTCATCAGCCTCACCCAATGGCTCATAATATTTGGCAAAATTAATATAATGATGGACCCAGTGAAAACTAATTTTTAAAACTCTTTTGAGATAAAAAAAAAAAACACAAACAAACAAAGTACTTCAAATAAATATGTAAAAGAGAAACAGTGTTCAGTGTTTAGTTGTTTATTAATTAATTTTTTATCCACTGTTTTTGTCCTGTCATTGTCACACATGACATATCGGCTGATGCTGATACCATCAAAAAACTCATCGGCCTAAAATATCAGCTGGCTGATGTATCGGTCTATGTTCTTCTGTTTATTTTTCAACAAAGTAAATAAAGTCCTGCTTTCAAATCTGCCAAAATTTGTTTTATTGACTTTTTTGTGGTTAAAGAAAAAAAGTCTTCCAGGTGTCATAAAGAATCTCTGATATGTTTGACACCAGGTCAGTTGATTTTCTGCTCCGTACAGAACGCACTGGGACTGGCACTTGGTTTTCATTATTACAGACATTGATTTTCAATGCTGATGAGGTGTGGGTAGCAGGAATTCTGAAGTCCAGTTGATATTAACTGCATCACCCCACAGTGGTTATTACCTGGACTGCTGCACTCAGCACAATGTTTTGACAAGTGATGAAATTGAGTGTGTGGAATGAGCCGCTGATGAACAGGCATGAAGGCGTTCAAAGAGAAAATGAAGCAATGTTGATACACTGTAAGCAGTTTATCGCTATTTTCAAGCTTTTCCGGATTTTTTCTACAGTAGGTTTGAGTGAAAATCAATGAGCTCATTGTATATAAGGAGTCCGTATATCTAAAAGAGAGTGAAATTGGAAAAGCAATATTCTCACTATGTTGCAAAGTCTCTTGTGTGATGCAGTTAGCAGTGGCAACAAAAGTAATGGTCCTCCGTAGTCAGTCCCAAAGGGTTTGGAGCGGGCCAAACACATGAATCTAATGCTATACTTAGAGCATAACCACTTCCTGGGAGTATGAAGTGTGTCCTTACTTCATTACTCAAAGCCAATGAGTTACATTCATTCATTATGTAGTCTACATTACAATTTGATTATCTGAGGCATTAATAACAAATGGAGCTTAATTCAAGTTAAATATGATTGATCAAGCAAGTCAACGTCTTTTTTTTTACACGATTTGCTCATCATGTACATTAATTAAAATGACATTTGCACAAGATTCAAAACGAGATGAATATGTGATTAAATGTGTCACATACAGTATTTATACGTTACCCAAGCTGATGAGTGCTTTTTTTTCCTTTTTTCCTCTCACAGCCTGTGCTGTGAGGCATGATTGAATCCGGAAGTTGACATATTTTTATGTCGTCCATACAGGTGTGTGACAGAAGTCACCCTTAGAGAGAAAAATTGGACAAAACAGATCACAGAGAGCACATCTCAGAGCAGCTCGTCTGTCTTCATTGTGTCAGATGGGAGAAGGAGGCCACCAAGCTGCAGCACATATACAGAGCAGGGGTCATGCGGACAGTGGAGGAAGAAATTTAAAGAACGGTGTATATTTAGACCAGATTTTACCTCCAGCACAGCTACAGTCCAACACAAATACAGAATAAGCAAACCGATGCAACAGAAGAACATTTTAGGGATGTTCGATATTGGCTTTTTTACCGATATCCAATATTTCCCAACTCTTAAATTCTGATATCAATCGATACCGATATATGCAGACAACTGTGAGGTTGTATCTGACATATTTTGGGAGATACAACTATATTCTGCTCTGAGAGCAAAGATCCCAAAATAGCCTTAAGTCAGCCAGAGGAGTTCATTTTGGACATCTGGCTGCCAGATATCAGATACTAGCAGGTGTTAGCCCACATGTGGCTTATCATAATGTTTCTGTCAACTTGGTAAATTAACCAACTTAAAACCAGACATATTATAAGCAGCTTCAAAGCAAGTCAGTCTGTAGCAGCAGCAGCTGCACCGTAGTCACATGACTCTAAAAGGAATGCTGGGATATGAAGTTCTACCAGAATAACAGGGACTTTTCTACATGCTGGAGCGGTGCTGATGGAACCAAATCTCATGAGATTTCGTAACGCAGCAACAAGATTTCATTAGTAAAAGTATTGGTCTGAAAAAAAAAAAACAATATCGATATTTCAATGCATATATCGGCCAATAATATCAGTAGGCCGATATTACCGGATATCCCTACTTTTACGGGTTGTTTTCTTCCTCAGCCTCTTATTTTCCAGCCAAGCACTTATCTTACCTGATGTCCCTGCACAGAATTAATAAACAATTTATAACCATCAGTCTTTAAAATGACTGTCAGGCAGGTTTATGTACAAGATGTTAGAGCTGAAATGTTGTCTTTGTTTTGTTTTGTTTTGTTTTTTTCTGTCATTTTCATAATTGTTTCTCTTCATGTTAATGACCTTTGTGCTCTGGTTTACATTGAATTATGCAAGCCTGTACATGCAAATGAGGTGCTCATTAGGAAAAATAAAACACACATGCCTCATAATGTTTGCAGCACCATGACAGTTTTGTTAAATTAACAAGAATTTTTTTTGTTTACAGATATTTTATCTTATGATAGTCTAGAGTAAATCAAGTAAGTAATGTCTTATTTACAATTAACAGAGCATTTTTTTGTCAAATAAAGAATAAATTCCCGACCTAAAATTGGATCTGGGAGCTATGCTTGCAAATAGCTGATGAATTGCATTGTGATTTTAAAGTCTACTGGGCATACTCTTGTTTTTGGAAGAGTCATATCTGTGAAATAACCATATTATTAATACTCTTTAATATCTCTCAGAGCAGGAGGCTGCTGCAAAGAGAGCAGAGATTAAATCTCAGCTGGCAGTTGCTGTGCAACTTTAACACCCAATCGTCTTATTGGCGCATCGCCCAAAAAACTGGGCAGAAATTGGAGAGTGGTGAAATGTTTGGGTGTGTGTGGAGTGTTTTCTGAGAATGTCTAGGTGTGTCGCTGGCAGAGTGTGATCCTCACATTCCTGGAGGAGGATTTTGTGTTTGTGACTCCCCCTATCCCTGGCCATCTGCTGGTCTATTCGCTCTCTCATCTATATGGATAACAAGACATGCATTAGAATAGCTAATACAACAGGCCTCATATGGTGAATGCGCACTAACAAGCCGGTGCAGATTGCAAGGAGATTCCTAGAAGTTGTGCTCTGCTGAGGGTAAAGGCCACACCGTGGAGTGTGGAGCTGCACGTGAAATTATGGTTTATTGAACTTTATGTATTCCTGCGGGAGGTCATATATTCTCTGGGCTGAAGAGGCACCTTTTCCCTCCAAATAAATCATATTTGACCTGTTTTTCAAACAGTAAATTTAGCAGCCTTTTAAATAGGCAGACGTTGAGTTCACATTTTTCTTACTGTCAGTGTTGGTGGGGAAAGAAAGCAAACTACAGGAGAGGCAGGAAAAGTGCAACCCCTGGGAGGAAGGTTATGGTCGTGCTGCTCCAACAGCAGGGACAGATAGATGGAGAAATAAAGAAACGGGGAGATGATGTTGCGAGAGATTTCTCAGTGGTGCTACCAGCAGCAACAAAACAGATGAGGGGCCAGGGCTGGGCTGTCCCTCTGGATGAGCTCTATGCTAAAACAGAGACTCAATCTCTTCCTGAGGGAAAGACTGTCCACATCCAGATGTTTCGCACAGAGTTGACGACTGATGCCTGGAGGGAATGTAGTGATTTTAAATGTGCACATGCATGCAGATTTTTAATGTGTGTATATCTTAGTCAAGGATTCGCACTAAATATTTCAAAGGGATAAGAGAGAAAACAAAGGGAAAATGGATATCAGAATCTGGAGCAGTAGTCCCAGAAGAGGCACCCAAGGAGCCCCCTTCTCCCTGTTACAACAGAAATAAAACTGTTTGATCTCCTCCACTCCTGCTTCCATTGTTATCTGCTGTAAACCTCTACCCGCCCTGTATTCATCGTACCACTGTGAAACTGTTGAGGCCGATAAATGTGAACAGATAAATAGGCAGAATCGCAGTGTTTACTTTTGCAACCTGCAAAATTCTTGATACCATGGGGGACAGGCTGCTAATTTGTAGCATTTTTATACACCTTCCCACTTAATTAGCACTTTACAAGAACAGCCTCCCCCTCTCCTCAACTACCACCACCGCACAGTCCCACACCTGACTTCACAATTACAAACTGTTAGGGATGGGCGCTACCAAAATGTTTCCTGTCGATACAATACCAGTAGTTTATGGTACTCTTTCATCTACACTACTCACAAAAAGTTAGGGATATTTGGGTTTTTATATGATATCAGAAATGAACCTAAAATTCACTACAACCTTTCCAGGTGAACTGAATTAGACTTTCTCTAAACTTTTTAATGCACATGTACACTGTTCAATGGTTAAATATCTATTGCACATCATGCTGTTCTCCAAAAACCGAAAGTTGAATATCCCTAACTTTTTGTAAGTAGTGTATATCAACTTATATACTGATACTTTTTATCCCTTTAAAGAAAACCACATGATTGTCGAGTTTGTATTAATATCTTGAATGCAAGGGCAATATTAGATATGAGTTATATATTGATACCTTTTGTCCCTTAAAAGAATACCACATGATTGTACAGTTTGTATTGATATCTTGAATGCAAGGCCAATATATTAGATATGAGTAAAATTTGAGGTCGGAAGTAATGGACAAAAATGCTTTTTGAAGAATGAGAAATTATACTGATGAGCAAATTTAACAAAAATAAGATTAAAAACTTCTTTCAATTATCAGATAACTTAAGTACAGGTTAAGATTATTTGATTTTATTCAGTAGAAATTAGTCAAATATAACATATAATCTTAATATTATAAATTTACCAAAGCATAATGTGCAATAATGACTGAAAAATACTAGGGATGCACAATCTAATCGGCCCCCTATCGGTATCGGCGTAAAACTGAGTATTGGACATCGGCCACCCCATCGATATTTAATTGATTTTTAACCAATCAGGCTGCTGTTTCTTAAGTCTGAAAAAAAAACAAAACTTTTTCTTCTCCAAAAACTCCTTCTTTACAGACTTTAAAACCTCTAAAGACAATTTCTTTTAGGATGCTCTGTGTAAACAGTTTATACGCACTCATTTGTGTAAATAAGCAGATATTGGGGCTGGGGAAAAAATATCAATACACTGAACTATCGAAATATTTTCATATGCAGATTTCATATTGATGTTTGAAAACATGATATCGATCTATTTTAGCTACAAAATCTCACAAGACTTCATCGCTCTCTTATGAAAATTTCACAAAAAAAACTCAAGATTTCCTCCCAGAACAACAAAATCTCGTAAGATTTCATTTGTAAAATGGATCGATGCTGCATTCTTAAATATCGATATGATATCAACACATGAAAGTATTACTATATTTCAGTGTATCAATATTTTTCCTACTTTACCAAATATCCCCTGTTTTGGGGTATTGTTTTTTTTTCCCCCCAGGGAGAAGAAAATGCAGGTGGTATAAGGACATAATCCCCATATTAGTTTTGTTTGAACAAAAAAAAGTTTGACTTGTATACAGAAACACAAGTTGAGGTATTTTTCTAATTTTGCACAAGGAATTAATATTACATTATTTATTTTTCAGCTTTAATATCAGAATCAATATCGGTTATCGGCCACATGAGTTTTAAAATATTGGCATATCGGATATCGGCCAAAATTCCAATATTGTGCATCCCTAAAAAATACCAAAACATCATCCTCATCACTAACAGTAGCAGCATCATCATGACATCTGATAGGCTACCACCATCATGTGACACAGAAGCTAGAATCTGGCTACTTTCATACATCATTTCATTGCCTAAAAGTCTTTGTATTACAGCCTAAAATTACATGTTTTGTATCTTTCCAGTGGTATATTGAGACCCAAAAACATATCACATCCAATAGGCTACATTGTGTGGCTGGTATCGAAGTATCGACACCATGGTATCGATGTGCCCATCCCTACAAACTGCGGCTCTTTTGTTCTTTTTCTTTAAAAAAGTGGAAAAAAAAAAGAGTCCTGTTCAGCCAAGCAAATCCATTAGCTGCTAAGTGTGATTGCATGACGGTCCAACTGTATCCAGAGATGCTCATAGTTCGGTTTTAATCCTGTTTACAAAAGAGCTGCAGCTGGATGGATATCCACATTTTGATGCACATGACAAAACATCCAATTCTGACTAGTGGAGCAGACTCAGACTCTTTCTTGAAATATTCAATTTGTTTGCGATGGCTGCACTTTGTTGAGACAGCCTGAGAGACTATCTTAACAAAGAATGTTCTGATTAGCGGCTGACATTAATCTGTATTGGCTGCATCGTTTAAACCACAGCAAACCAGTCACAGTTGCGGAATCGATACGACACCCCTGATATTGACCAGGACTTTTGTTCAGACCACTTCCTAATGGGTCAGGACTTATGTGTTTGCTGTACCCTGCAGGAGTGGGTCGCTCAGCCTTGATACCAGACACTCCCATCAGTTTCTGCAATCTGCTCACACACACAACATCCTGCTGCATTATCCCCCCTGAAGCTGGGGTATTTGCTTATCACCACACTGCACAAACCAAACCATTCATTAGCACCAATTTCCTCTTGAACGACCGCAAAATAGTCATCTGCCTATCTTTTTGTTCGATCCCTTCTTCGTTATCTCGTTCTTTTGTTCTGTTATAACCTTCGCTGCTCCATTTCTCCTCTGGATCAAAAGGGATCCCTCCTTCTGGACCCCAGACAGTGGAAATAGTCTTGTTAATTGCTCACAGCAGTTAGAGGTTATCAGCTGACTGGCAGTGAAGGTCTGAATAATAAGCTGAGCTGGAAAAAATCTTGGCGAAAAACTGTTAATACTGGAATAAAACTGCTGCTTTCTTTCCAGGGAGGATGAAGACGAGGGAGAGGAGATTAAATGAGGTGGTTGCTCATAAATAGGAGGGGAGGCAGCTGGTTGGCTGGGTTCTATATACAGTAAAAGGTTGCCATAAGCATGCTCATGGCTGCCTTTTCAGTAGTAGTTCTTGCATTTCCATAATGCTGTGTTCTGATGGGGTTTGCCACACACACACACACACACACATTTCCACACAGGCACACACATCTGCACTATATACCCAGCTCCAAGTTTGATCTGCAATGGACAGCACATCAATGAATGTATTGATTTTTTTCTGTACCACGTTTTTCCAAATGACCTTGCTTTGCAGAAAGAACATTTTGCAGAGTTGGGTTTTTTATGTTCTTTTTTTTTTTTATGAGTCATCCAATTATTGTGGCACATGTGGAAATTCTTATGAACATCTCAGTGCACAGTGTTCATCTTTGCATGCATTCTGTGTGAACATGACACCAATCATGAATCCAACCAGTGTTCATTTTTCATGTGTGTGCTGGTGCATTTCAGTTTATCATTTCAAATGCAAGAATCGTCAGCCATGATGAACAATGAGGGAAATATTGTGATTCAATATCTTTAAGGAATTGTATATTTTCAGCGAAGAAATGGTGCTGTGTTCCTCCCTTTTTTTTCCCCTTTGAGTTTTTGTTTTGTAAATGTAACCCTCTTTTCACACATGCACACACTTCCCCCATTAAATCTCCACTGTTCACCCTCTACGTTATTGCCTTGGGGCGCTCTAACTTGGAGTCTGAACTTATTATGCTTCTACCCTCTCTGAATTTTGGTGCGCTCAGCTTGTGAATGAAGAGGGTATGAGCTCATTCTACCTGCGTCAGCACAAGGAACGGCGATGCTGCAGACAGCTTGGTGAGAAAAGTGTAATGAGGAAGCACCAGAGGTGGCTGTCTCTGCGAAGGATAAGTTTCTCCCTCTTAACCAATCAACTTTGATGGGATTAAAGCCTCTCACTGCAGCAGGTGATCTCCACACGAGCAGATTTATGAAAATGTAGAACTTTTTTTCCTTCAAGACCGCTCCAGGCTCTTTGTACTCTCTCTCAAACTCAATCAGCCAAATACCCCATTTCTCTCTTTTCGGCTTTGCTCTGATCTTCCTTTATTTTCTGATGGCATTTAATTCACCCAGCAAACTGCTTTTGACTATGAATATGCTACAAAGCAACTTCATGTGAAACAGGAGAAACAAACAGGACAGTTGAGTTTAGGGATCGACGGTACAGATTTTTTAGGACCGATACCGATACTGATATTTTCTCATCAGCCTCAGCCAGTGGCCGATACAACCTGCCATTATTTGGGGCAGATATTTGGGGCCAATACTGCTTTTGACTCCCAAATTAATATAATGAAGAACACAATGAAAAATAGTGAAATAGTTTTTCAAATATGTTAATATAAAAAAACAAAGCACTTCAAAATAGAAATATTAAAAAGAAAGGATGCACTCGTGAAGAGATATTAAATAGAAACATTGAAGTTGTGGTAAATATATATGACGTCCTCAAACCTAGCCGATCAGTCTGGCTACTTTCAGTTGAAGAGAATTTGGAGCAGTTCACCAAACAAACGTCCAATCAGCGTTGGCTTTGAGGCGTGTTGAGGTGTGACGCAACGAGAAGCGACAGTTCAGTCTAAACAACATGGCGGCTTCAGCGGATGAAACTAACGTCAGCGTGGCTATCACTCAAGTTTTATCGGAATTGCAGAGTATTTCTTCACTGAAAGGAGAGCAAAAAACACTGCTCTGGAGGCTTTTCTCAAAGGAAAACATGTTTTTGCTCGTGTTTTCGTCGTCGCTTTGTTGGTAGGTCGTATGCTTCATTGATCTGATTGGTTGATTTGTCCTGTCTATCACCAATATAGGTGATGATAGACAGATGCCTTATCCAATCAGCTAACCAGTATTAACCAGTATTTTTGCCCCTTCCCAAAACTACTCTAACAGATGGTTCCCAGATGGAGGACAAATCCATCTGGTGGAGGCAGGTTACCTCAAACCCTCCAATTAAATAAAAGGCAAAATTCACAATAGTGATTCAAATAGCAAGAAACTAAATAAACTTATAATAAATAATAATTCACAAAATTAAAATTTTGTGAAATAAGCCATTGCTTTTGAATTTTGGTTGAAAATTATTATTTAAAAAAAAAAACAAATAAATAAAAGTGTTGCTCAACAAAATTTTAGCCTTGGAACCCCATCATTTTTGTTCATTTATTTTATTTTTCGTGTGTTTATTTTCAATATTTATTTCAAACAACAATTAAAAATGAGTGTCATTATTTGCATAGAATTTTTATTAACTATTATTTTAGTCAATTTTAACTTATTTTACCAACAGCTGATCTTTTTTTCCCGTCTTTAATTAGAGGACATTGAATGATTTTGAGGACGACTGTTCAGTATATGAATGTATATAACAATACAAAAAATTCATGGTTTGGTTTGATACTTTCGTGTCATGGTTCAATATGTTTTCGATACCAAAAAATGTTCATTTTCATGTCTTTTTTTTAACCCATTATCCTTTTGTCCATAAAGTCTTACCATCAAGATCATACTCAACATGAAAACCAAAGTATTTCCAAATGCCAGATCTGAATGTAGCCAAACAAAGATCCACTAAGTTTTCAACACAGAGCTCATAGTCAGAATAAAGTTGGAAGAAAATTAGTCAAAAACCGTGTATTGTTCGATATTCGATACACTGTGTTCATGGTTTGACACACACCTGTACGGTTTGGTTCGATACAAATACATGTATTGTTGCACCCCACAGTGTACATACTGTATATAAGTCTGTGAATTATGCTGAGTGGGGGTATCAGCCAACACACCTCACGCATCAGCTGATGGCAACACCAGCAAAAAACACAAATATCGATCTAAATTTTGGCCGGCCAACATATCAGTCTATCCTTTAAGTTATTTGATAAACGCTTTTGGTTGCAGTTGTGACAAAGACCATTGAGGAGGATAATTAAAGGAAGATGACAAGATATGCTTTTTGTCTTATCCTTGAGAGAGAGGAGACGTTTCATTACCTTAGGGACTTCAGCTGTGGATGTCTCAGCGGTGGTGTGTTTTTTCCTCACTACTTGTCAGAATCGTGGCACTGCTACATACACTTATGTGTTTTTAGTCACTCTGGGATTTCAGTGGCTCCTGCAGGAGCTAGACAGCCCAGGAATCAGCTGTGACGGATGGCTGTGTCCGTCCAAGAGGATGGAAGGGTCGCTGAGGTTCTCGGTAGTGATGTAGACACTTCCCTGCTCAGCCCCCTTGACTTTTTTTTTAATTAACCTCTTTGGGAGGACCAGTCTGGGTAATCACAGCTTGGAAAGTCCCGGTATTAGGACTTATCTGACCTTTGAGTGCCCAGCTTCTTCCTCTACCTTTGCTCTACCTCCTATTCAACACTGTAATGGCACTGCCACACAGCGAAGAAGACAGCAGCACTGAACATTTACAGAATACTGACACAGCCCGTTTATTTTCTGTCATCCCCCTTTTTCTCCACGTTCACACACATTACTAGAGGCTTTGTATCCTGCTTCCCATTCATCTCTCTAATTTCCTCAACTAGAATTTGTTTTATTTCTCCGTCATTGATCCCACCAAGAGGCAATCACAGTTTAATGGAAATTAGTCAAGGTGATCCTTGCCAAATTCCTTTGCACCCTCTTGTTGTTTCATCTCTCATTTTCTCCTCTGTACGCACACTGTCGACCTCGTGGCCTCATTATATGGAAACAGAAAAGAACAACAAACATAAATAAGAATAATCTTATTTTTCACATTAGACTTCTAAGGGACAAACAGGCCTCAGTTCTCCTTAGGGGAGAGAACCTCTCAGAGCGATGTCCCAGAACAAGTAGATCAAACGCCTCTCCTCTCAGCTTTCTTCCTATCACTCTATTTTGGTTGCCTTCTTTCATGTTTGGGAGCAGTGGCTTAAGTGGCTCTATTGGAACCCTCTGATGGGCTCTCAAATGAACCCTGTGAGAGCCTGGAAAATAAATTGGTTCATTCTCAGATGTGATTTCTGTTGCGCCCCCTGCTGTTCGCTTGCTGATTTGTGCTTCATCCAAAGCAGAATGGAAGCAGGAAGGCAAAATGAAGTGCACAAGGCTGGTAGGGAAGAGGTCAAGAATAAAGGGGGAAATGGGATGAGTCATGCGGCTCGCTGTGTTGGAGCATTTACATTTTGTTTCAGTCGATGAGACTTTTATACATGCTAAATGAACACTCAATGGAATGAAGGGATGGAGATGAAACACATCCATGAAGCTACAACTCCCCCATGTGGACATCCTGTGCAGAACAACTTTTCAGAGTGCAAATCTTCAAATCATCAATAATCCAGAGTTGTTCTGTACGAGGAGCACCAAGCCATAAAGCACCGTCTTCTTTGGCTCTTCTCTTTTAAGTGTTTGCATTTCATCTGCATGTGTTTACCTGCAGATGAAGGTGATTGGCTTTTGATGCTGTTCCAAGTTCACTTACATCTGGATTCAGGATTTCTTTCACTTAACATTGCTTTTATTCATGTGCTACTAAAAAGCTTTATTTCCCATAACAGACTGATCGCTGTTATCTACATACAACAAGTATCCTTTATACTCCAGAGGCTTTTAGACCTACATACATGTTGTCTTTGGCAATTAGCCATTCAGAGCTTGTCAGAGATAAGCAGCTGTGGGACTGTGCGAAGACGGTTAAATATTCCATGTTATCACAATGACTAAGTAACCCTCATGTCACAGGAAACTTACAAAAGTGGTTGAGAAAGTGCTGACACCTCCCCTCACCACCGCTATAACCATCACCACCACAATCAGTGTTCTGTTGAAATAAGCTCTGTTTCCTTTTCTTTCACATTTAAAACAATATGTAGCCTTGCAGTAAATGTAACTCAAATGTTAAATCTGTTATTTCTTTTCACATCTTTACATTTAAGCCAAATTAGCACCATATTACAGAATAGGAGCCCCTCATTTGTCTTATTTCATGTGATTCTTGGCTCAAAAAAGCTGTAAATAATTTTTTAACATTCAATGTTTAATTTTATTAAATATTATTAATATGATTTAAGATTTAATAATAATGTACTATGATTAATTATAATTAATCAATTAATTAATTACAATTTTGTAATGCAAATGGATTTACAAGTATTAAAAAGTACTGTAACTTAAAAAAGAAACATTGTTATTATTATTATCATTACTATTGTTATTATCATCATTCATGTTGTTACTATAATATTAGGGGACTTTTCAAACCACACAAGGACTGTGCATTATAACATTCAAATGAAAGGCACAAGATAAAAGCAAATAAAAGTAAACCAAATGAAATAAAGTAGAAGTTACCTGCAAGTCATTTCCAAAAGCTAAGTTTTGAGTCTAGAATTTTAAAGAGGAATGAAAGTGATATTTCTGATGTCAGATGTGATGATAAGAGTTCCAGAGCCATGAATGTATTATTATTATTAAATTAAAAAGAATATATATATATATATATATATATATATATATATAAAGATATATATATATATATATATGTTAGGGTCGGGTACTAATGTCACTCAACTTACCTTGTGGTGACATTTGTTATTTAGAACAAACACGTATTGTCTCTGTGGTAACGGTGGTTGTCATGGCCATTTGGAATCAGTTGATGTTCGTTGCTGTCAGTTTATTCTGTCGTGAAGTTAAAGAAGAAGAAATTACCGAGAAACAACATATTTTTGTGTCTTTTTCTCACAAACTCCACAAGCTATACACTATATGGCATATGCTTGATTTCCCCTAGCGAACGTTTTCATGAAACAGGTGTTCCGCATTTTTTTGTCCCTATAACAAATCCACTGTGCACGTGAGGAAGTCATGTATTTATCATAGACACTAAAGCCGATTATAAGCGAGGCCTGGGGGCAGGACAGCCAGAGGTGAACTGTGTTTTTATTGGTCGCCGTTGCTGCAGGAAGTGTTCAACAACCAATAGAACAGGGCAGAGGTTTTCTCACTGAATTTGACCATTCGACCCTAAACAGCTACCTGTTAACCACTGTGCTGTTCGTCTGTAAAGGTAACGAGCTTACACCCTGTATTCTGTCGCAGTTTATGGGGCTAAAATTATCTTTCTAAATAATGACGGAAGCCTGTTTATCTCAAGACAAAGTCTATGCAGGTTTATGGACGAAGTTCGGCGCTGTTTGTCCCGTATTATCTGCTCCAGTCGGATTCTACGTATGACATTTGTTAACAGGATGGAGTTGCTGCTCCAGCGATGCCACAAAGAGGCAGTGTTGACCTCTGCCTTCCGGTCGCTGCTGCTCATTACATGTCTGGTGAGATACAGCAGCACTGTGTGAACATTTAGTCTTTCAGAAATCAAAGATGGGTCTTTAAATCAGTTGATAAAATTTGCACAATTTAAACTTATTTACAGCTTTGTGTTTACATAAATATTTGGTATTGTGATGCTGTGGTGTACTGTACGGAGAAGTAGGTCACTGCGTCCAAGCCCAACGCTCATTTATCTGTGACAGACAGTGCCAAATAACAAGAGGATAAATACTGAATCCAGTCCAAACACAGCAGTCCTAGCAGAGGCCAGAAGATAATTAAATTGAGCAGTAATTCCCTTCATTCACACATAAAACAAAAAACAACAACCAAGTGTTCTAATAATTACAGATATAAATTGTGAGACCCAGTAATTACTGTTGCTTATCCGGGTATTTCTTATTATGAAAATGTTGTGAGTCAGGCAAAGAAAGAAGTACCTCATTATATCTAAGGACCTTTAGCAGATAAGTTGTGAAAGCTACATATTTGAGGCCACGTGCTTCTTAGTTTCCAATTCCATACATATTTAGATGTAAACCATTGCATATGCACCAAATGTAGGAAAGTGCCGCCTTGTCTAGAAGGGAAGAGCATTCATAATTTATAGTCCAGGGTGCAAAAGTTTTGAATTGCCCTTCATTTCTTTAAATTTTGCTTACAGTCAGATTTTTTTTTTCCTACATGATTTGTGATTGTCTCTCAGGCTTTCTGAGTGTTTTTCAAATATTTTCTTTGGATGTTGGCTGCTTATTTTCAATCCAATACATGTATTTAAAGCTGACCTGTGAGATGAACTCGTGAGGTGTGTTGCATCATAGACAACTCAGTAAATAACAGATTTTAGTTTGTATCTTTAGATACTTTTGTTATTAAGCAGCCTGGTAAAAAGGCACATTATATGTCTCATTGCTTAGTTGTCTTTATGTAAAAGTATCACAAATATCCTGTTGAATGAGGGTACTGTACCCTGTTGGAAAAGGGGAACAAGTTTTGATAACATTTATTTGTATTTTTCTGTGGTCGTTTTTATCTATTACCCTCCTCATCTTGCTCTTGTCAGCTTTGGTTTTTTTTAGGGATGCACCGAAATTCGGCCACCAAAAGTTTTCGGCCAAAAATGACCCAAAAGTGCATTTTCGGTTTTCGGCCGAAAGACATAAATCACCGAAACAACACAGCCGAAACTTGTGATGATGCAACAAACAGCGCATCCAGCACGCAACTTATGAACTTTGTGTTTTTATGTGAAAATATATTTAATTTCACTGTCTTTCAGCAGCCAGTCAGTTATAAGCCTGTATATTAGTATTTGTTGTAATAGTCCTACAGAAAAAAAAATGTAAAAGGCATTATGTAATGTACACGAGTGAAGTCAAACTAAATATTTTATTTTGAATTTTTAATCTATAGTGTACATTCTGTAATGTCAGGGGTAAATAAATATTTTGATACTTTTGTACTTGATTTGTTGCAATGATTGATTTTAGTGAAGTTAGTACACATCGTAGCTAAAAGTGCTACAGTTCTAATAATTGACATTTTTTTCGGTGTTCGGTTTTCGGCCTTGGTTTGTTCATTTTTTGTTTTCGGTTTCGGTCAAGTATTTTCATTTCGGTGCATCCTTAGTTTTTTTTTTGTTGTTGTTGTTTTTTCGTATAAATGTAACTCATTTGGCATATTCATGCTCTTGAAGTCCAAAGATAACTAGACAGTACTTTGATGGTGTTCTCTTACATCCACACCACACCCAACCCTCTGTAGTTCCTGGTCCTGGCCGTGTCCATGTATCCCGGCTTGTGGTCCATCGGGGTCCAGCTTCGTGCAGTCTTCACGGGGAGCTACATACCAGGGCACCACTCTGTCCTTCTCATCAACAGTCCCAATGAACAGGCAGCCAAGGACATTGGCAGGTAAACAAGTCAGTGGTCATTTAATTGCCATCACAGTTGTTTCTCTTTTTCATTTTATGTTTTTAAAGATGAGTACATTTTTATTTCATTTCTTTTCCCACCTTATTTTTATTCACTGTAAGACCTGTTTGAATTGTTGCAAGACATTAAAGAGTCCATTAAAAGTAGGGTGCAAACATGATTTATGATTCACCAAAGTTCATTATTTGATTTTAGAAGTTCAAAAGTAACTCATTAGAAGGGTTAGGGTTTAAACTGATGTTCAAATGTTTTAATATATGCTAGCATTTGAAGAAGAAAATAAGTCAGGATAAGGACAACTGAATATTAGAAAAGATACGGTATAGAACTGCACCTATCGGTTATTTTGTCTCGGTTAATCACCGCCATTCTGCTGGGAGCGTGTCAGACATCTGCTCTGCACGTGTTCACATGAAGAGCAGATTTTCAACAGTTGATAGCCAACCACTGCTCAGAGGCGCCGGTACCTTCCCTCATAGGACGTCATCATTATGATGTCATTCATGACACGTCGATCCACAAAATTTGTGTTAATGTATTTACATAATCAATTACATCAATTATGTCGACGTGTTGTCCCGGCCCTAATATGGTATCATCTCAAAACACTGGGCAAAATAGCTGGTGTCTTATTGTGGTAAGACTGTGATGTGATTGGATATGAAAAGTATCCATCGAGAGTTGTGAAAAACTCTCAAGTCAAAAGCTTTAGATGTTTTTCAGAATTAGGGAATTTCTTCATACGGTCATTTTTAAGCCATTACACTCCTATCCATTAAAACGGGTCAGTTTCAGAAGTTCAGACACTTCTTAAGAAAATAGTTCTCAGTTCTAACATTTAATGTATTTACTTTTCTATTTGCAACATAAAAGGAGCTTTAAATTAAGGATAGACAGATCCATGGGCCGGCCAATATTTTAGGCTGACATTTGCATTTTTTGCTCTGTGTGTGCGTGGGTGTGTGTGTGTGTAAAAGTCTAAATTATGTTGAGTAGGGGTATCGACCAACACACCTGATGTATCGGCCGATACCAGCAAAAAATGCAAATATCAGTCAAGTGCACTGTTTCTTTTGTATATTTGTATTTGAAGTGCTTTTTTCTTTATTCGAAAGTGTCGCAGAATTATTTTTCATTGTATCCTTCATTATATTAATTTGGGAATCAAAAGGAGTGTCGGCCCCGAATTTCGGCCCCAAATATCAGCAGGTTGTATCGGCTGGGGCTGATGAGAAAATATCGGTATCAGTATCGGCCCTAGAAAAATCTGTATCGATCCCTATTTTAAATGATCACTAAACGATTGGATTCTGTTTTAATTGCATTTCACACAGCAGCAAAGTTTATGGTGGGTTTGTAGCTCAACAACTGCAACCCCAGCCCCCGCCCCCCGCCCCCCCCAAAAAAAGGAAAACAAAAACAAACATCTATCACTAAATTATTCCTTGAAATTGATTTTTCTCTCGTAATTTCATCACTCAATAACAGTTGATGTTTTACTGGAGGAGACTGATGGTTACCTGGCAACCATATGTTAATGATGTAAAGACTGAAGTGAAGGTGGGGGGAACTTTTCAGGGCTACGACACCAAGCCTCTATTCATTCCAGAGGACCCCTACTTCCCATCCTTCAGTACATCTGTTACTAAGTTCAGGAGGTCGTAAACCAAGGTCTTACCAGAAGCAGACCTGTATATACTTTACCAGAATATAACGGTAACTATTCTCGGTTCGCAACAGTCTCTATTTAAACATGGACCAAAAATCATACTCACCTCTAACGGGAAAGATTAAAGGAGGTACTCTTGTTTCATCTGTGTGTCGAGAGGCAACTTAACTCTTAACTAAGTTCCTATAAAAGGATGAGTCAGGGACTCATTGAGTGAATCAGGTTTTTCCTCAGGCAGTCTGGGATCTTTTATTAAAGCAAGCAAGCAAAATACAGTCAAATACAATTTAGTACTTAAGTATTATTCCCAGAAGGTGAGGAAAGAAAAAAGAATAAAGAGAAAACCAGTTCTCAACCAGAAGGCCTTCATGTCCTGACCTATCTGCCCTGATGAGCCTGCTAGAAGCTCCAGAAAACACCCATCATCATGTTTTATACCTGTTGTAGCCCCACCTTTATGTGGGACAGACATTTCTTAAAAAGGTAACTTTCAAGGCAGTTGGACATAATACAAGTAGTCGTGACTTTGGTTTGTCCTAATAAGGTATTAACTCTTAGTTAGCTATTAACCCTGCAGCTGATACCCTTGCAGGAAGTGCATGTGTGTGTGTAATTGTATTTATGGTAAGAGGAATTGTAGCTGGGCCAGCTGAATTTTCATTTCTGATTTAGGCCTACAAGCTTAACAACAAATGAAAAAGTAAAGAAAAGGTTAAAGTCAAGTTTACACTACACAACAAGACAGAAATAAGTCATTGTCCATCAGTAAAATCCAAAATACTCCTCAAAAGCCACAACATGTCATTTATAATATTTCCTTTTTTAACAGCTCAGGTACACGACCAGGCTTTTTACTTGATGACATTTCAGGTTGCTGACAGGTCGGTTTCGTTCTCTGCTGCTGGTAGCTTCACATTAACTTACCAGAGTGATATAAATCTTGATTAAATATTTTCAAAATGTTGAACTAATTCTTTAATCTGAGAGCTAATTAAAAGATTTTGCCCTGGAATGTAATCTGTGGTTTGCAAATTAGTCAAAGTGATTTCTGCAATTCAGAGTTGGTCCACTCAGTGCAAGTTTGACTTTTCTGTCTGGAGAAGATAAAATTATGTCAAACCCACAAGTGGAGCAGAGCGCTGTGTTTGCACTCTCATCTCCTTTGTTGGCATTTCAGCTGCATGCTAATGAGCTCCATCTATTAGCCACATGTCAAGAAAGTAGCCAGAGAGAGGTTTCCAGTTATGTAAATCACCGTCTTCAGAGGGCCGGGTTTGAGGAAGAGGCAGAGGTGGTAATAAAACAAAATATTAGCTGCAGCAGCAGAAAACAAAGTTTACCACAGCGTATATATATATATATATATATATATATATATATATATATTATTACGGCTTTTTCTCACGTTAAACTCTTCCCCTTTTACCTGCTTGATTAGAACAGCAATCAGAGGTCCACTTTGATGTGATAATGACCAAGAAAAGCTTGTATGTGCTCAGTTTTCTTTCCTCAGTTCAGGATTGTCTGTCTTTACTTTAATGCTGCCATTCTGTCTTTTCTCTCCCCCCCTCAGGGCGATCTTGGAAAGACGCCTGGCAGCCAGTATTAACATCCTCTGCAGGACCTCCACAATGTAAATCATCCTTGACCCCCTACACTGAAACACATTTCTTTATCACCTTCAACAAAGTCGCAGACTAGCGTAGCTATCATGTCCCTTCCACGTGCCCGTTGGCTCTGCCTGTCTCTGCAGAACTAATTTCCCAGGAACCCACATTGTCAATGGGCTACATCTGAAAGCTTTTATCAGTTTCCCATTGAGCAGCAGTTAGCCCTCAAAGCAGTCTTGTTTTTACATGCATGAGTTAGCTTTCCTGTTAATGCATAAGCACGGATAGAAAGAAGGATGGAAAAACTTTAGAGGAAGCAAAGAGGCTGAATAGAGAAGCAGAAATTACACCTGTCAACTGAATAAAAATCGTGTTGGATGAGATTTAAGGCGAGAATGTTGACAGAGGTGCTTGGTGTGTGTCAGGTAAGCTGTTGATAAGCTTCAGTTGTTGGCTGAAATGTTAGTATTTCACTTTGTTTCAGTGCACATATAAGATATAAAAGCAGTTTTGTTTTGGACATAATGAACACTCCTTTGCAAAAAAGTTTGAGAAAATTACTGTAAACCATGGCTAGGGAGGTAAGGTTTGTCCTCAAAGATATTGTTTTTCTTAAAAAATCATTCACTCAGCAGAAATGAAAGGCTTTGTTGCATAATCCTGCACTTTTCACTGCCTAAAGGCTTATTGAACCCATATGCTAATTCTGTTTCTAATGGGTCATCCGTTCCGCTTCTGTAGGTACTACTGGAAAGGTGAAATCCAGGATGCAAGTGAAATCTTAATGGTAAGTTTGCTTGTGTTCAGTGTGCACTCTGGTTTGGCGTGATGATGGATTGTTTGGTGAAATGTCTTTACTGTTGCAGCTGGTGAAAACAAAGACCTCCAGAATCCAGCAGGTCGTAGATTATGTGAGGTAAGAGGTTACTAATGTATTTTTTGATGTTATTTCATTGGATCATTTTAAATATTGATGCCATAGAATTTAATATTTCTGACAAAGAAGGATGAAAACTTTAGATTAAAAGACAGCGGGGTGAATTGTAAAGCTGTGTGAAACTGCCTTCCCGGATTAAAGTCTCCAGTAACTTCCATCCATGAACCCTTAGTGGTGCATTATCCAGATTTCTGGATTGCTGGGTATTGTTAAGAACATCACACATTTATTCGATTTAGTTTCTTTTGGTTGCAGTTCGATTTTATTCAATGTTGATTTAAATGCTTTAAAGTGGACTCAGTAAGAAGTAAAAATACACAAATAATTCTGTTGTAAATTATTTAAAATTTAAAATTAAAATAATTATTTTGTATGCCCATGTGCACATATGTGCTATGTCACTGCACATTTTTAAGCAATAAAACATCTAAAAATGTAAAATAGTTGCCATTTTTTTTGTTGTTTAATCTAATGTGACTTCCGTCCATACATCGTAAATAACACGGACAGCGCCCCCTACAGGTCAGAAGGTGAAACAATTCAGAGGATTTGCTGAATCGATGTTAAACTGCACAGTACTCTGTATTTTTACCCACCCCTACTTGCCTATAAATTCTCTAACTTCACATTCTTAGCTTGCATGTTTAGCTGAACTGGACACAGCTTTGATTTGATTTGATCAAAATCAAATCAAAGATACTTTATTGATCCCTGTGGGGAAATTCATATTCCAGTACAACCTGTCCAAGCAACAACATATAAACACAGACAGGATCAGGCAGACTGAGGCCACACAGGGCGCACCTTTTCAGATATGGAAAATGATAGCATGAGGAAAGGTGGGTGGGTGGGACAAACAGGCATTCAAACCTACACAGGTGCAGAATTGATGAGTAAAGAGAGTTATGTTTTTATTGTCAACCTCGTGACAGCGTGGAACTGAACAGGAGGACAGACTGAGCTGCTTCCAGCTAAATTAGCTTTAGCAATACAATACTTAAGTGTTAATTCATGATTGCATTACGTGTGTGTAATAAAACTTTGCACTTGAAGGAAAATGCATTTACATTTGTAAGAAAAAGTGCATTTATGTGATGAGCAGCAGAGTTTAGTTCGTGTTGTGTAAGCTTCTTCATCATTGTCAAACAGCTTTTATACTGTCGACTCTTGCTTTGAGCTCCTGGTACTCCAGGTCCTGATGCTCTGGTGTCTGATTGTTTAACAAAACTAAGACTAGTAATATTAACAAAGTATGGTTTAATAAAATTAAATAAGTAAGAAATTGCATGATACTTATTTCCCCAAATTAAAAGTTGTAAGTTATTAAATTGAAACAAAAGAGAAATTGATTGTAAAACATAATGAATTTGTTGTTATTATTATTATTATTATTATTATTAATTTAAAGCAGACATTCTGAACATTTTAAATGAACAGATTTTCTAGTTTTTGCTTCAAAGCAGTGATTAGATAAAGTAATGGTTATGATATTTAACTTTCTGCTTTGTTTAAGATTGATGACTGATTAATCAGGGTGTCTGCATTTGCTGAGTCAGACACACCTGGATTAGTACAATCATGAAAGGAGGAAAAGTTAGGAAGTATGGAGATGGCATAAAGCATCCTTGGGGTGAGTTTTGGTGCTTTTATTTTCTATGACTGTTCAGATAGCAGCTGATTCACTCATGCTGTAGAATGATTTTAAAATGTGAAGCACAGCACTGCTTCCATAGCATAATATCTTATGTTTCAATAGATATAAACATTTTAATGTTTATGTATTTCTTCATAACAGAAAAAAGATTATGAATTAATTCTAGATGTTTCCCTCAGTGCTGAATTAATGAACATGCTGACAAATAAAATGGAAAAGGAGCAAAAGATACAGTTAAACATGTTTAACCTCAAATGTTGCTTATGTTTGAACATGCTCAGTTTGTACTTTCATCTTATTTTACTTCGTGACAGTCCCACTCTGGCATTTGTTTAGCAACTTACAAGAGAAGAACACATATAGATGGTATGAGGTTTAATATCTCCCCCAATGACTCTTAGCCATGTGAACTGGGGAAGTTGGGGATTAAACTCAGGGATGAAAACCTCTGCAACTACTTTACCACCTGAGCAGCTTCTGTGTGACTTACTTACGGGTGAGTTATTTTTGGCTGTGAAGCCAGAGTGCACCGTCTCCGCTGAGTTGTGTTTGAAGTTGTGTTAAAGTTTTCTAGAGCACTTTGGATTGAACAGGATAAAGGCAGTTTTTTCTTACATACAACACAGGAGGAAAAGTTTAACATTGTTCCTGAGTCCTGTATATTACTGTAGTTAGTACTGTTAGTACAGCTATGTTGTTCCCTGTAATATTCATTTATCTGGGGGAAAAAAATGGCTTGATGAAGTGTTTTGTGCCTCCCTTCAAGGTCTGTTCATCCTTATGCAAACCCGGAGGTCCTCAGTTTCCCAGTAGAGGATGGCAGCCTGGCTTACATGAAGTGGATGGATGAGGCCGTTCCAGATGACTGATGATGCATCATTAAAACCGAAGCCAATCTCAGCAAGAACTGCAGCCCAACAAGGAAACGGAGCCATGTGTTGCCAGCTTGTTGTTTGAAGGCTTTGGATCAAAGAACTGCGAAAGTTCTCTGCAGAGTTCACAAGTGTCACCTGACATTTACACCGTTTCACTGCTCTGGCCTTTCCCCAGAATTTTTCTTTTGTGTGTGTGTGTGTGTGTGTGTGTGTTTTTTTTTTTTCCTTGGCTGAGGTCTGCAAGTTATTTATTGTTTCTCCTCAATAATTTTGTTCTGAAAAAAATACTTTCATTTTTGAGGATTAATAAGTTATAATGTAATTTATTTCTTTTACCTCGGAACACTTTGTTTATGCTTCCCAGTTCATGCATTGCTGTTATTACTGCAGACTGAACATTTTCCATTCATGTAACCCAGTCTGCCAACACTTGATTTTATGGGAGCTAATTTACAAAATCAAAGATTTTATATGTGGTTTATTATACACAGTATTGGTGTTAAATACTGATTGACTTTAATTGTTAAAGAAATATTTTAACCTGGCATATATTTGCTGACAGATAAATTAAACTTTTATCATTTTTAAATGCAAATCTTGTCATTCAGCTCTAAAGTGTGATATCTGACCTGCATGGTAAACATATCTATAGTTTGTGCAGGACTCGTAACTAATGCTGCCTGTACTGAACAGTAGTAGCATGTAGAGCTGTGCAACATTAGGGAAAAATATAATCTGCAATCATACTGTTGAATGTTGCAATATTTAGTTTGACTATGCATATTAATTAGCAGTTGAACATGCAGAAAAGCAGGAGCTCCTAAAAGTTGAATGCAGCCTTCATGAATACCACTGCTACAGTATTTCAAGTCCAAATGTCTGCCATGAAAAGGTGTTTTTATTTAAGTCAATCTTGTTTGCGTTATTGATATTGCTAATATCAGTATCATATCAGTAAATAATCGATATACTGTGCAGCTATAGAAGTATACCAAGCCATCGTCATGTTCACTGCCAGTCATTGAGCGCAGCATCACCTACAGTGACTCATTACCTTAGTTTATTTATTGGCACAAAGTAGGTCGGTTTTTCAGAGCTGTTTCCAGAAACATGACAATCTGAGGAGCAAAAAATATTCAGCAGTGATCTGAATCTGGTTTTCAAACTGGGGGGTGGGGACCCCCATGAGGGTTGCAATTTCAGGGGGTTACCAGATCATTATTTAAAAAAAAAAAAAAAAAAGTATGTTTTTATTAGGGATGTCTGATATTATCAGCCTACTGATTATTATCAGCCGATATCGGCATTAACATATGATATCGGGAAATATCGGTATTGTTTTTTTTTCGGGTCAATATTTTTACTGACAAAGTCTCACTAGATTTTGTTGTTCCGTTGCCAAATCTAGATCTTGTTTCATTAGCAGTGGTCCAGCATGTAGAAAAGTTCCTGTCATTCTGGAAGAACTTCATATCCCAGCATTCCTTTCAGAGTCATGTGACTACACTGCAGCTGCTGCTGCTACAGACTGACTTGCTTTGAAGCTGCTTTTAATATGTCTGGTTTTAAGTCGTTGGTTAAGTTACCAAGTTGTCAGAAACATTATAATTAGCCACATGTTGGCTAATACCTGCTAGCATCTGATATATGGCAGCCAGACGTCCAAAATGAACTCCTCTGGCTGAGTTAAGGATATTTTGGGACAAGCCCAAAATATGAGAGATACAACCTCACCGTTGTCTGCATATATCAATATTGGTTGATATCAGAAATTAAGAGTTGGAACATATCGGATCTCAGATATTGGTGAAAAAGCCAATATCAAACATTCCTCATTTTTAGCATTGACTGTCCAAAAACAAAGTTATGACAGGTGCTTTTCTAAAACATTTGGGCATATTTTTTTTTAGAAAAGCAGAATTTTAGCATTTGGATGCTTTTCCCACAGCTGTTAACATAATCCACCAACATTCTCTTTACCCTCCTTATTTATGAAGATTCTGACCGTTTCCGAGCCTTAAGAGGAACATGACACACTTGTGTGTTTACTCAGTTTATTTAAGAGTAATGCTTTTGAAATTCAGCCTTAAAGAAATGTATATCAACTTCATGTCAATCTTTGTTTTATGTCATACCTTTTATTAATCACACATGTAGTACTAATTCCTATTCATAAAATGCCTTTGTTTGGTTTAAGTTTAATGTTTATTTGATCAGTGACATTCACCAACAAGAAAAAGATGTCATATGCCAAGTTCTAACAAAAATGCTATTTTCTACCTGTAGCCTCTGGACAGGAACATGCAAAAGTATTCATTATACAGTGAAATAATTCAAATGATTCAGACTTTTAGTTTATGCCCATTGGAGCTGGAACCAATCAGATTAGGTGTGTATCTTTGATGACCACACATCAGGCTGTATGACAGCAGGCTAATTTGTTAAATGACAATTTAAGAAGTCCACAGTGTGTGATCTAGTTACCAGCATAGCCATCGGCTTTATGTTGCACGTGTGCCTTATAATCACAGCGATGCATTTATTAATATTCTGGTGATGTATTTTCAAGAAATGAGCTTTTGTTCTGTTACTTCTACCAAATCTGCCAAGGACACTCTGCCATGTTTACAGTCAAACAAACTTTGTGAGCCACAGAAGCTCATGTCATGAAACAAAAATGCACAGTAAGCCTCGCCAGCCTCAGGCTGTGGAAAGTGTTTCTGGCATGAGGCCTCAACAAAGAAACTGCAGACGTGGTTTGGTTTGGTGTTGTGTCTGTGCAGCCAAAATAATCCCCCCTACTCCAGCCCAGAGACCAGGCTAGCTTGTAGCAGTGTGTGCATGTGTGGTACTTGACTGCATCCGGACCAGTGTATTTACACTGTATGAGTACACATTTCATGTCTAAATATTAACATATTCACTGTGTTCATGAGTTATTATAGTTGGTTATGGGGAGTATTAGTCTAGAGGGGTGGACTTGGGTCTGGAGAGTCTGGGTTCAAGTCCCCAGGCAGGCGACAAAGATGAACCACTTCAACTGCTCCCTGGATGTAAAAAATGTCAACCCACTGCTTGTAGTGTAAGTATAATGGGTTAAAAGTAGAGGAATAATCTTGTTTAGTTTTGTAAGAATCATTCTGTCAAATAACAATTTCTTCATTGCGTCTTACTTAATAAGAAATTGATGCAAAATAAGGACTTTAGCTCGAGCAGTAAACAAGTATTGTGTCCTGCAGTTTAATTAGTTGAACACTAGATGGCGGTGTCACAGCACACATAACTAACCACTATTCTCAAACATGAATGTATTGATGCAATATTGTAACAAAAACACCACTTTTTCAGTATTTTTCATTCCTAAATAAATTCTTAGTTGATCAGCAGTACTATTTGCACCACTTAGAAAAAATGTAAATAGAGAAAGAAATAAATATCCAACAAAAAAAAACAGCATTTGAAGATAAAATCAGCAGTGTATAGATTTTGTTATGGATGATATAAAACTAATATAAAGGTATGTTTTTATTTATTCCTCCAGAGATGAGAAATGAGGAACAGGACACCAACAGCCGCCATGAACGATTATTCAGCTCAGGATGCAACCTTCCAATGCATCCCGAATATCTGTCAGAACCTCCCTTTCCCCCCATACCACAGCACCATCCCTCATCTTCAGCGTCTCTTTCACGTGCACTATGGGAGGAACGACTTTTCTGTGCTGCTGTTCCTCACCTGTGGAATGTTCTCCAGGAACATGGGGTTTTAAAAAGAAGGACTTCAAACTTTAAGAAATATTTTTATTCTTACGATATTGCTACTTTTCTATTTTTTACTGTTTTATTTGTTTATTTTTTTGTTGTTGTTGGGGGGTGGGTGTGTGTATTGATGATTATATTGTTATTGTTACCTTTTTATCAGGTTTTGCTGTTGCACTTTGGGTTTGTTTTACATTGTAAAGTGCTTTATAAACTTCTGTAAATGCATCATCATCATCATTATTATAATTTTTATTTTTATACATGTTTTCCCTGTTTTTTTTGTTTGTTTGTTTGTTTGTTTGTTTTTTAACGCAGTTACAAAAATAACTGCATTAAGGACAAATTTCCCAAGACATTACATTAAATTTTCACGCAACTTGACTGTTTTACATATTCTAAAAAATGCTAACTCACATTTGGAGAGTGTATTATGTCTGGTGTTTGGATTTGGTATAAAATGAGTATCCACCCAAGACTTGGTCCATCCAAGCAGGAAGGGATCCTGACACTATTTTATCATGTTAAATCTTTTCTAAGCAAATTTGCATCATACTGTAGTATGGATGTACAGGACTTCTATGTCCATAACATTGTTTAATCCCCATTGATTCCCTTATCATAAGAGAACATGATAGATTATGTGCACCCTTCGTGCAGAGGTGTAAGACCAAGACTTTCCCTCTGAAGTCTGTGGCGTTTCTTCCTTCTTTTTTTTTTTTTTTTCTATTTTTGAGCAGGACAAAGCCAGACCTAATTCTCCATGACCTACAACAAGTTGGCTTTACAAGCACATTGTGTACTTGAGTGGCCCATCTACAGTCCAGATCTGTTTATTCCTGGAAATGTGTCACACCGTGAAGAGCAGAATCAGATGCATGTTGTTCAGAAAGAATGGAAACAGAAAACAGAATGAAAAAGCACAGCAATTGGTATCCTATGCACTTAAAAGGAGGGTTTATGTGGCCAAGTTTCATCTCTGAAAACTCCTGGCTCTCACCCATCTGGCCTTGTTGTGATTGTAGGATTTTCCAGGACCAGAAGACTGAGGCTTCGATGTGTTCAGTCTCTCTTGTGGAACCAATCCCAGCTCGGGTGCAGGCAGCATCCTCTCAGCAAACTCACTTCTTTGGAAGAGCTGTTACTTAACTGACTGATCTAATGATGCGCTACTTGTTTTAATACGCTGTCTCTGTCTTGTAGATTTATGATTCTTGTATTTTGATTCATTTGTGGTTATAATGAATACTTCTTTGGGTTTTTAACATTTTATTTCTTTCATTTTTTGTATTTTTGTGTCTTTATGCGTTTGCCTTTTTGCTCTGCACTTCGAGCAGCACTTCTGGATGAAATATGATCCGTCAATAGCGCTGAGTCAAACTATTTGATGTAATTACTTTTTGTTTTTATATGAATGAAACCGGATAACTATGACAATATCAATATCATTATTTAACCCTCTGTCTCGGGTCATTTTAGTTATCCAGATACTTTAAATAAGGGGGAGTAACTTCACACAGATAACTGTGCACTAATTCTGCATAATGTTGACTGAGGTAAGTAGGAGAGCAACTACAACTCAAGTAAATGTCACTGTAACCCTGCCTGGCAACTTACCAGTCCTACTCACTAAAGGTCCCTCTGCTGTTGGTGTCTCATCATCATTTACAGCCTGCAGATGTTACCCAGCCTCAGCTCCCACCTGGCTCCCAAAAAATGCCATTTAGAGATTTGTTGCACCCAAACAGCTCCTCACCTTTCCGCATTTTTAAAGCATCCATCTCTAGTGACTTTTTTTTTTTCCTTTTAGCTTTCCCCACTCTTTATGCATTTCCCTCCTTCATTTTCTGTTGGCCATGGCAGCAAAAGCAAAAAACACCCTCAAACATGGTCCTTCTATCTTTTTTCCTGAACTAATTTATGCTGCATAGAGCTCATCAGCGCCCTCTGCTGTCAACTATGGGCGTCATAGTTTGCTCAAGGCAATAGTAAACCCTGGAAGCAGGAAAGCTTATGGCTGAAGGATGGGCAGGTGCCCCGGAGTTTTATTACACATTGTGAAGGCCAGTCTGCCCTGACTGGAATAGTAATTAGTGCAAAGAGTTATGCACATCAGTAAAAGCTGCTTACTGCATGGGCTCATAATTAGCTTTTCCATCTTTACAGATGCGTTGAATAAAATCTCTCATTCATTATGTTATTTTGCAGAACAGTCATATGAATATTAAGTGTAACAACTAAAAAAGCACCATGCACATTTGGATATGAATATGATCCAAGATTTGTGCACACAGAGACATACGGCCATCTCTTTTTCTCCCTGTGAGTGATTATATTCTCCATGGGATGCAGAGTGAGGAAGAGGGTAATTAAAGAAGAACCTGTAAAACACACAGGATGACAACATGTTCCCACTGAGCGCCTTCATTAAACTGAAGGCTGAATGTGCAAACACATTCTGCAGGATTTCCATATCTGTTGCATTTTTATCTTATCTTTAATGCTCTGTTTCAGCTTTACTAAAGATCTTTTTCTTGGCATGTTTCCTTAAAGGTGCCATGACATCAAATTTCACTTTTCTGGGGTTTTGGGTGTATAATATGATCTATTGTGCACTGATGAGGCCATGTGAATGTCCAGAGTGAGTATCAAAGTTCCTGTTTATGGTCTGTCAGCTTTGTCTCTCTGCTCAGAAACAGTTGAATCAGACAGCAGGCTATCATTCTACGTAGTTCTATCATTCTACGTAATTTAATTGCTCCAATAAGAGCACACTATCAAGTAAACAGCGCCCCCCCCCCCCTCTCTCTCTCTCTCCTAAGGGTCTATGCACCGTCCGCTCCCCCCTCCCCTCCCTGTCTGATTCAGCTTCGTGTATGGAGCTAGTAGTAACTTCTGTGCAGTCAGGTCTGGGTTTTCAAACAAATGGATTTAAAAGAAAACTTCTGCAGCAACACTGAGGGAGGCGACCACAACCTTGTCATTACCTGTAAGTTTATTTATTTTCTAAATGCTGTCTTGTCTGATAAACGTAGCTCACACTGTCTGAAGTGCCCATGTTGCTAGCAGTTAGCCTTTAGCAAACTCCGACCGCAGCTTGACCTAGATTCTCCAAATAAGGTCATAGCCAAATAAGGTGTAGCCAATCAAAATGAAGTCAAAGTGGTCTCCGGGTAAAGCTCCATATCATCACCGGACCCATCTGTATTACTGAGGAAGTGAGGTCTGGCGTTTCAAAACAATACTCCGCTGTAAAAAATGCCGTTTTTTTCTTTGGAGTATTTATATATATTTGGGGAGTGGGTGGCCTAGTGGTAGCGTCGTGGGCTTTGGCGAGGAGGACCCGGGTTCGAGTCCCCGACACGACTCCTAGGTTAAACACTGTGGACCCCTGAGCAAGGTCCTTAACCCTCCAACTGCTCCCTGGGCGCCTTAAGTAGCAGCCCACTGCTCTCTGACACTCACAGTACAGAGATGGGCGAAATGCAGAGCCCTAATTTCCCCTCTGGGATCATACAAG
Organism: Atherinomorus stipes; assembly: GCA_023101725.1. Lineage (NCBI taxonomy): Eukaryota > Metazoa > Chordata > Actinopteri > Atheriniformes > Atherinidae > Atherinomorus > Atherinomorus stipes. The sequence goes on from JALJCO010004771.1 coordinate 935,889, forward strand.
TATATATATATAAAAAAAAACTACAGTAATGCCAACAACATAAACTAGTTTTTAACTGCTGTGTCATCACTCCTTTAATATTTCCAGGTAACCTATTTAAAGACGAAGAGAAATGAATGAATATATTTAGTTCTGGCATTTCCAGATTACACAAATTCTTTCTGTGGTGTCAAACAGCTTTTGATTTGCTTTTATTTCTTAAGTTTATAACAGTAAAACTTAAATGACCTGCTTCAACTGATCACTGACATTTTGAGAAAAAAAAAGGACTGCATAAAAAGCCATCCAAAAAAATATTTTTATGGGTTTAGACAATGAAGTTTGAGTAGCCCCTTTTTTTCCCTGTTGTTGGAACTGGTAACTTGATAATATGGTGCTACACACAAGTTAATAAATCACACTTGGTGACTTCTAGCTGCGACACAGCTCCATAATATAAATTCAAAAGTATCAGAATTTTCTGCATCTGCCAGTTTTGAGCTGGATTTAAGTTATTTAGATGATTTATTTTAAAAAAATCAGAAAAAAGAATCTATTAGAATTTTATAGTACGTAGTTTCTTTGTGTGTGGACACTTTTTCCACGAGAGTGTCGAGCGTCACAATTTTTGAGGAGGGTACATCAAGGAGCCCAGCTTGACTTGATGAAGGGAGAATTTGCAGTTGTCCAGGTCATTTCTCATGTTATCAGGGCACAGTTTTGCAGTTTTGTTATACAGTTATGCTTGAAATTTTACAGACCCATCAAAGACAGAAAAAAAAAAAAAAAGCTGCCAGTGAAATAAGTTGAAATTAACTAAACTGATACTCAATAACAATTTTAAGAAAAACGTGATCATTGATTTTGTATTGTGGCTCAACAGAAATATAGAAAAAAACAAACAGACAAGAAATGAAACAAGTAAACAAGATGGGGTACTGAGCTAATATATTGTTGAGCAGCAATTTGAGACAATCAATCAGGTGTTTTCTGTAATGTTCAATAAGACTTCTGCACCTGTTAACAGGTGTTAATGAGCAAGGGGCTTTGATTTGTCTGGGACAATTTAGTTTGTTGTTTTTTTCAAATTATTTTTTAAACAAAAATTCAAAATTAACATTTTATTTTACTTATTTATAATTTCGTAAATTTTTATTTATTATTACTTCTTTCAGTTTCATGTTATTTTAATTACTATTGTAAATTTAGCCTTTTCTTTAATGTGAGGGTATGCGAACTTTCAAGCACAACTGTACAGTATTTTGCACTATACTTTTATAAAAGATAAACCAAATATACCAGTCTTCATTTCTGGGCAGAAGTTGCTTTGTAAATTTGACCCAAAAACAGTTGGGCCTTTCAACTCAATGAACGATGCTGAGTCGTACGGCCCTTCCAACCATTTATCCAGGCATGGGCACAACTGTTAGCTGGTAAGCTGACTTACTTACTAATGTATTTATTAATGTATTTATTTTTCCCTCTGTTATTTGCAATATCTGCATTTAATGTCTCTTAGTAAGCCTTCAGCCAGCCAATCAAACGGGGAGTCACTGGTCCTCAACATGTGCAGCTGTATTACTCTGTATTACATCTGGTCCTTGCAGAGTGTTGTGGAAACAGGGTGAGCAGTGTCATCTGTTGGTAGGCGGAAGTGTGGGTGGTCAAGATTAGCATACTCATAGATTTCCATTTACTAAATGAGAAAAAATATTTACAGTTCCACACAGTTTCAAGTGCACAAGTGTTTTTTTCATGGCAAAATACACAACACTGAGTAACACAGAGACTGGGACTTTAAACTTGTGCTGTATGTTACACTTTGAACAGAGTGTATCTACCTTGTAGACGTGCTGGCATTCTGCCATTCAGGCTGCAAATTCACAAAAGATTGGATCTGTCACATTGAGCCAAACTGATGTAGTTCATGTAAGCTTAGAATTGCTTTAGTGTTCAGCATGGCAAGGTTACAGAGAGGGGAGCGAAGACTGATGGCTCAGTGCCTGAGTGAGTAAGCCTACACTAAAGGTAATTGCTTTCTTCCTCTTTTCAGCACCTCCTCTTCTCTTCTTTAGTCTCAACAACTCCCCCTCTCCTCGCTCCTCCCATTCCCCTGCCACTGTATACGTCATAAATCTCCATCTGCAGTACATGTGCTTTGTATAAGACGTACACCTCCACTCTCACAGCAAAAGAGAGCGAGAATGAGAGAAACTAAGAGCGAGATTGGAGACTCTTGGCGAGGTAATAAGGAAGCGAATTTCCTCTCCAGTACCGTCCTCCTGCTCCTGCAGCTTACTCTCTTGCTGTCTCACTCTGAGCTGCTACACAGACTCCGTCATCAAAACACACACTGAGGCGTGCTGGTTTCCTCACACTCTGTAGCTTGTGGACACACTGGAGCAATCACTGAAGATGCAGCAGCAAGAAATCATGTTTTCTCATTCCCCCTCAGGTAAGAGTGGCTCTGTTATCCATCTCTTTTCATGCATTACTGTGCATCTTTTCTCTTGTTTTCAGTTTGGAAAACGGGTTTCTTTCTCATTCTCTCCATCCATCCATGCATATCCCTGATTTGTTTGTTTTCCTTCTACGTTTGCCTTTGAGTTGCATGTGTTGTGCTGGAAGAGATGAGCATTGTGATTGTGATAGTGGCAGACAGAAGATTTGCTTTCTTCCATATGGCAGTGCTGAAGGTAGAGTAGCTCCTGCTACTACGAATGCTTCACTCCCAAAGCGCAGCTGTGAACGTGCATATGGACCAAAGAGTAGTTCATTCCTCTGACCTAGATTCAATGACAAGGGTTGCACTTTTTTCCCTGTTTCTGTTTTTTTCTATCTGGGATCTGCTCTTTTCCCCCGATGGTTGCATAAAGTGTTGTTTTCAGTATCTTCCTGTGGAGAAAATGCATTATAGATGGCTGCTATGATTGAATTTAAACTCTCAAAGACTCAAACAAGCTGTTTGGGCACAGATAGAGCGCTCTTATGTGGTTTCTTACATGAACCTTACTGCAACTCATCACAGAGTTTCAAGGCTACGACAAAGAGAGTGGTGATGCCAAGCGACCACGCTCGAAAGCGTTTGATACCTTGCTAAGAAGCAGATACATAAAGAAATGTCAGCAATGTCAGCAGGGAGGACATGTGCATTTGCAGATCTGTTATCATGTAGTTATGCAATCTTTTAGATTAGAACCAATAAGATGACAAAACAGACGCATGAACTCATTGTTTGTCAGTTTTACTTTGTTTTAAACCAATTAAATGATAAAAAATACAGCTGATATGAGGTAAATTTCACTAAAAACTATTGCATTTTAAATCTGCTTTTCTGAAATATGGAGATTCTTTGCTGAATTTATTGTCTCTCTCATTCGTTGAGGTTATGACACAGAAAGAACAGATTTGTCATGATTGACTGGCAAGTTACCCTTCACTCACTACCAGTTTCAAGCAGTGATCACCTGCGTGGCACTTTATGCTGCTTCACATCACCTGCGCAGCAAACCAAGACAGAGAATACAGCAGCACGTCAAGAGGTGACAGATGCACTGTGTGCCTCATTATAGACGCACGGCAGTGATTCGTGCGTCTCAGTGTGCGAGCGTCCTCGGCTTCTTACTGTGCATATCTTTTCCTCTTTTTCCTGACAAGCTTGGCACAGTTTCTCCAACAGTCTGAATGTAAAACCTTAATCAAAGATCCAAACTGGATTGAAAAGAGCTGGCAACAAACATTTTCGGAATGTAGCCGAAGACAACAAAGTTGCAGACCGAGCTGTCGGATCCTGGAGTCACTCAAGTGGAGGATGTTAAAAAATCCACATACACTGTATCTGCTCTTTTTTGTTCAAACACAGTCAAGTCATGCAGCACTTCTTTAGTTTCTAAGGTGCTAAAACTGAGACATTTATCATTTAGCAACTCGTATGTAAAGTTGAGTGTCTCGGAATATGGAATAATGACCTTTTCCCTCTTGACAAAGTGATGCTCTACCAGAAAAACTCTGGGCTTGTTTTTAACTCGCATCCTTTACTGTCCAACACCCACATTTCAGATTGAACGATGAAAGTGAAGGTGATTGAATTCAAATACAAATCAAGCCTAAAAGTCTGACATGCTTGGGTCTGTTTTGTTGGCTCGCATCATATCCAGGCAAACAGGGACACAATGTTACTTGCAGATGCCTTTTTCCCCTCCATTGTTTTCACAGTCCATTTGTTCTTCAGAGAACTTAACAAGTAGAATTTGTGGGCCGCACTGTTCTATCCAACATTAATATTCCATGAACTGAAAGAAAAAGCAGAATATGACTGTTTATGAGTCCCAGAAAGCAGTTATTTGGTCATATTTTTTACCTTTTTAAATCATCCTCAACGATTCTTACAAAATAAACAGATGCAAATGTGAAGCAGGCCACTTATATTCTGTCTCCCTGTAGTTGCTGCTTACTGATTTGATATTTAGCAAGATTTAGAGCTTTCTGGGCATTAAAACAACAACAACAACAAAACAAACAGCTTTTTTAACTGCTCTGCAACTATGACAAAGATAAAATCACTTTATCGCGTATTATTTAGTTAGTTAACAATTAGGTTTAACTCTCAACAAAAAAAGATGTCACTCTGTTTCACAAGTTATTGGGAAAAAAATCTGAAAATTAAAAATGGATTTGGACTTTACCTGTAAGTGAATGCATAACAGGAAATCCTTAGAAATGTTAACTAGGTGTTGTAAAATATTTAACCAATGACTTACACAATAAAAAAAAAAAAACAGTATATGTCAAGAAAAAATTATCCAAATAGATAAAACAGCATATAAGTAAAAATAAGCGATTTAATCCAAATGAAAAAAGCTGAAAAATGTACAGCATGTCAAAAATGAGTGGTAAGTAGTGTGTAAACTTTCAACTGGAAAAATATGATTAGTAACTGCTGGAAGAAGGAAGTCAAAACTAGAGAGACCAAACTCTTAGGTGCACGTAATGCTTTATACATCTAAACATGGTCATACAGTATATACGGCTGAAAAGTTTGGATACTATATAAACAACCTAACCTTTAAAATAAAACATCAGTTGATGGATATTCTTGTTTTAAGAGTTTTTCAACAACTGCATCTTTATTGTAAATATAAAACCTCTGAAACAGATTCCTTCAACAGTCCGGTTCAGGAACGCTGTCAATCCGAAATCCATATTATGTGGGAGTTGCAGTGTAGGTGCACCTACTGTTATGTCACAGATAGTCAATAGTAACCTCGATATGTTCACAAAACCTTGAAGAAAACCTGGAATATCGAAAAAAGCGTGTAAATTTAAAACCTCGTGTTCAGTTTTCCTCAGATTAAACTCCAACCGAGTCAGCTCACACTGGGGCTTAAACAGAAATATTTTCAAAGAATGTGTTTTTCAAGCTTCTCTACCAAACTGAGAATATTGATTTAAATCGGTTTTGGCTTGTTTTCTATATTCACTGAATCGATAATAGAGAGAAAGGCTCCGACACAACTAGAAAAACATTAGGTTTATTGTCATGTTGTCAACAGGTATTGATAAAGGAGGGGGGGGGGGGGGTGCAAATATTGTGCAGTTATTGATCCTCTCGGCCAGCAGATGAATTAAAGGAAAGGGCAGCACACCATGCCTGTAAGCACATGCAAAAACAGCATAGCCAGAGTTACCATTAAAGTGAGATCTGGGTAAACACACTCATCCATAACACTGCACTGTCATGGACACACTCGCATTAGTGCTCACATACACAAATCCATTGAAATAGTGATCTGTTGTCTCCTAACTCTGCTGCTAATTAAAGCTTTAGTGTGTGCTCAATAGCATGTCTGCTACACAATCATGGGTAACACATCACAATACAGCAGATCAATGCTTGCATTCTCGTTCTGGAAAGCTCCAATATGGAGTTTGCAGAGGAGCAAGTAAGGTTATTTAAGATATGATCTCAGATATGTACTGTAAATGTAAAATGAATTAATTGAAATAAATAGACCTAATAAGACTTTTTGTTCAAGTGTCAAAACTTCAGTCTTAAAGATTACCTTTTAAAAGCAGATATACAGTATCTGGTGTGGAAGTGCATTGTGGCATTAACAAGATTAGTGAGTACATTACAAAGGAGTTGTAATGTCAAGCTGGGAAAAAAGTTATAATCCTACCTGGAAAAAAAAAAAAAAAAGTATTTCACCAATCTAACAATGTTACGACCCCGGCAGGCCGGCAGCCAATCGCCAACAAACACGCGTGGGAACAATACCAACGTGTCAAGGAACACAAATGATCCCGGACAAGCCCCCAATTGTTACAACCCCAGCTCAAGAGCCATAACAAAAGGGAGGACACAGCGACAGAAAAGTTTTAAACCCTTAATCAGGCATTTATTCGACAAAACAGGTCCCAAAACCAGGAGGAGGATCACAGCAGCAGGCCAGGCAATATGACATGCACGCAGCAGCCGCAGAGAAGGAAGAGCACTGGCAGAAGCCCTTTTATAGCATGCGGGTCAGCGCTCCACCTGGACATCACCTGATAAATAACCTTAAGACAAAAATAAGAATATTAACACCAGGGCTGTCACAAACAAATGATTTTTTCCAAGAATTTTCAAGGTACTATTCTAAAACCAATTCCATTAACCTAGAAACACTCTAACTAAAGTGTGCGGCAAGGCTAGGGAAAGTGGCAAAATAACACGCAGATTCTACTTTTTTCAATTAAAGACGGTTTAAACTTGATAAAAATAAATATGGCCAAGATGAAATCCAGATCTGAATCACATAGAAATGTTGAAAAATGTATCAGATGAGAGTTGTGAATCTAAATCTGAGCTACTTGTCATGGCTGAGAAGGTAGAAACCGAGAGCAGAAATCCATGCGATTTCATTGCTTTCTGTATATACAGTCATCCTCAAAATTATTCATACCCTACAATTAAAGAAAATACTACATTCACAATAGTTATTCATATAACAAGAAACTAAAAGGAGTAACATTCAATAAGAACAGGTTATGAACAGTGGGCCCAAAATACCTGTCAACAGGTGCAGAAGTCTGATTGGACATTACAGAAAACACTTGATTGAAGTAATTGGCTCAAAGAGTTGCTCAAACATTTTTAGTACAGAAGCCCCATCATGCTTGCTTAATTGTTTTATTTTTGATTGCTTGTTTTTAATATTTCTGGTAAACCACAATTTAAGATCAATGTCATGATTTTCATAAAATTTTTGTGTATTATTACTTTTTTCATTTTCAACTTATTTCACTGACAGCTGTTTTTTTATTACATTCAAGATTCAAGATTCAAGATTAACTTTATTGTCCCTCAGAGAGAGAAATTTGTATTGGGTCATTCACCCATGCTACAGCACAGTATCTATAAACAATACACAAGCCATAAAAAACATAAAAGACACATACAAAAACCCAGTGCCATAGAGAACAAATGTGGTACTGCCATCAGTATCAGCATGTTCTGTCTAAAACATCAGTACTCAGGGGAAGAAGAAAAAACAAAAAACAAAAAAAAAAACATAAAAAACAAAACACAAAGCATAATGGGAGGACATGTATAATTTTGAAGACAACTGTACATAGTATTCTGTAATACTCCACAGCAAATAAGCAGCACTAAGATTTTTCATCTCATTCATTTCATGAGATATTCTCAAACTATTTCTAACAACTTTTTTATTGATGTAATAATCTTTTGATAATTGGTGAGAGCGCAAAGTTCCTATTTGGTTCACAGACCTGCAAACATCAAATGTATAAATTGCAAATGCTACAAAGAGAAGATAAAATTACAACTACAAGGAGATAAGCCAACATTGAATTTTTTTAATGGTCAATGAAAAAGTAATAATTGAAGCATTAAATAAGCTGATCTGCCCATAACCCCTTTACTTATTTATAAAACAGCTTTCAACCATCACAAGTTCACTTATAAAGCCTCGGAAATTGCTTCTTGTGTTGAAATATTTGTTGTCAAGCTGCCAAGTGACTGTGCGAGTCCATCTAAATGGTTGAAAATCAAAGAGGTGATGGTAATTTTTGTTTTGCACGGGGCAAATTGACAGTTTGTCACATCAACTGGCAGCAAAAAATAGATGCTTCATATTTGTGTTATCAATAAATTAGAAAAGCCATGAAAAGTTGTTTGATAAAATCTGCATGGCTGAATTGTCCTCTGTTCCTGTTAGCCAACCAGAGTAAAAGGCTCTGACCATCTTTACTAAAAAATGTGGAATTGATGTGAGTTTTTGTGCTTTCATTAGATGTGTCTTTACTTCTCCCTGCTCATAAATTAGAGACCCGGTAGCTGCTAGTTGGGAGATTTACGCCATGAAAAAGTAAAACTTGGAGCTCATCTGCTTCACACATGAACTCTGAGTCTCAGTCCTGTTTTTTATTGAAGGAAATGAATCTAGACATACCAAACCACTCTGCATCAGAGAACTTCCTTCTTTTTTTATCTCCCTCAAAATTTAAAAGCTTTTCAACCTGATTCTAAGTTGCATAATTTGATGAACACAGGGAATTAAAACCTATCTCTACATAAGTTTAGTCAAATAGAAAACAGCTCACCTGCTTCCACCTCCTGTGCGACTGTAAGCCGATCAGACAGTTGCTGTAGAAACTACATCTGAGTAAATGTTCTGCATTAAGGTGTCTGTGCACTACGGACTAGTAATGACATGGTGATGAGTCTATTTGGTTAATGCAGCCATATAACACTAAATAAGATTGTATGGATCCTAAAAATAATTATTTTGCAGTGTTACAAGGTTGTTGCTAATGCTTCTACTGCTGTTTGAACAACACTGAGAATATAAGAATGCTGCTGACCTCATGGTTATGACACTGTCAAGATCTGTGCATGTTTGCTTCAAAACTTCAACTAAATGCTGGCTGATTTATACACACTGCCCTGTCTGAAATGAAGCTGAAGAGATCAGACTTGAATCACTAATGTTTGTACAGCTTACTGTCAGTTTGCCAAGCAAACATACAGTAAAGAATCTGCATCAGAAACAGTCTGAACCCATATGTGACATTTTGTGTTTGCTCGCATAATTGTTTAAGTGATGCTTTTCTCCAAGGAGTGAAAATGGGCCAACTGTCAGATAAGACTTGTGTACAAGTAAATACACGTGCAGTCCGATCACTCCGTGATATACAGATACAGTATTATGGCCATATGTGTGATCACAGCCCTACGTTGTATATGCTTCCCTGTAAATCACTCGCTCAGTCGGCTACTGTGCCCAGACCGTGACCAGCAGAGACAACCATGGTGCTGATAATCAGTGTGTTTGCAGCAGCAGAGCGTTATAATTCACTGAGGTGGTGATGATGTGAATGTACAGCAGACTGTAGCCAACGATATTTAGCGCAATTCATTATTTATGGGAAACGTTACAAGAGCTACAGGCTAACAGCTTAGCTCCAAGCACCACAGCACAAGGAGAAGTAGGTGTAACGCGGAAGGCTGGAGCCAGGTCACAGCAACCAATAGAAACACGTCTCTTATCCACTAGCGTAGGCCCCGCCCATCAACTGCACTTGACTTTGTGAGCAAAACTTTAGGATTTGCAACCAAAAGTTTGTAACTTGAAAGCAAAGACGACTGATTTGCAACCAATTTTTTAAACATCTTGAAATCAAAAAGGACTGATTTATAAACAAAATAGTTTTTTTTTTTCAAACATCATTTTTGATTTAAGTTGAAGAAATATGCTGTTTCATATTTTTATTTTTCAATTGCAACCTGTTTTGTTTTGATCTCAAGAATTTTTTTTTTGACTGCCACTCACTTTTTTTTGCTCTTAAATCTCTTATTTGGTTTCGAATCTATTTTATTTAATTAAGCGATAAAGACACAAAATACTCTCCATACTGGTCTGAGTTGTCGACTGTGCCCCCTGGTGGAATCCTCTGGTAACAACACTACATGGATAAAGGGATGGGGAATTTGGGGATAATATAAGAAATCCCAAAAAAAAAAATAATTTTTGGGAGAAAAAAGGGGTTTAGATTTGAAAAGGGAATAGTAAGGGTAGAATAAAGTGGAGGTATAGAAAAAAAAAATAAAAAAACACATACAAGGGAGTCCCCAAAGCTGTAGAGATGAGTTGAGGTGTATCTTTATATATATATATATATATATATATATATATATATATATATATATAATTTGGTTTGGCTACATCAAGTTTTTTTTTTTTTTTTTTTCTAAGCAAACAGAGCAAGCAAACAAAAGCATAAAAAACCAAGCATGGTTTTAGCAAAGGGTGGTGAAGGGTGAAGGGGTCCACGGCTTTTTGGTAGTTGCATGAAATAGGTCCTCAGGGGATATAGGTTAGGAACCACTGGTCTAGTCTACCCAGTATGAGGTTAAATAGCAGCCTTGGAGTTAGAGAAGTGAATAGAACACACATGTGCTGTAACTAATGATATAATTAGAATGAACACTGAAATCGAGCATACTCCATGCCCTTATCTCCAAGCTTGTCTATGTAAAAAAAACAACAACAAAAAAATTGTCACTGGTTATCATGAGTTAACAGAAGGACAATTTCTCCATATAACTAGACGAACTGACCGTCACATGAGGATGAGCTTAATGGTCTCACATAAACAGAATAATTAAATTCTGATCTTGAGTTAATGGAATCTTAATAAATAGTTGCAGGCATGGCCACACTAGGTTTCCAAAATGTTCAGTTTCAATTGCCCAAAACTGCATTCCCCTATAGACGACTGTCACATATTTTGTGGATGATGAAAAAAAAAACCTGAGAAAATGACTTTTTTGAGTATAATGAAGTAGTCTCAGTGCGTGAGATGTGATGCATTGCATTTTTAGTGTAAAAGCATATGCAGTGCTTTTCTGAGATCAATGTCACCTTACTGCAGATGCTAGAAATCCAATTTATGCCTGCGTCAGTTTCTTTTCAAATTTATTTTTTTATTCACCTGACAACTACAGAATAAATAATAGAAGCAAGGAAAGAGACAGGGAAAAAAAATACAAGGAGCATGTGGTAGTTCCTACCTTTCTAGTGGCATTGATTAGCAGGAAGAGTTTTTGCTTTCATGAAGCAAAGCGGTTTAGAAGCAGTTCTTCTCACATTGAAAAGGGCTCATCAAACATACAGTAATTATCCACTTTTTTCCTTTAACCCCATTTTAGGATCACCTTTAGGAAAAATAATTACAGGTTATTATACAACCTTTACAGCTGTTCTTGTCTTTTTCTGTCCTCTCCTTTAGATATCCGTTGTCCACTGAGACATCGGATGTCACGTGGACATTCATATGAAGAGAGAACTGTGTGGAACCCAAAGTACTCTGCGGTTGGTGACTGTCACATGCTGCTTCCTGGTGAAGAGGAGGTGGTGAGAGCAGACACTGCAATCTCTTAGTTGTTGAGTTCCTCTGTGTCTGTCCTTTCTCTTGTCTTTTGTTATTTATTTCATTTCAATTCTAAGATAAATTCAACCTTTGTGATGCTCTTTTTTGCGCCCAGGTTATCCTAAATTTACATTAAAGGTACAGTGTGGAACAAACTCAAAGGTTAATGACAGAAAAATGTAATATATATTTCAAACTGTGTTTCAGTTGATGTGTAATCACTTTACTAAAATAGCTGTTATATGTTTATTTTCTTAGAATGAGCCATTTATATCTACTTACTCTGGGTCCACAAACATGGAGGGTGCCATATTTGTGCCACTATTTTTACTACAGTGTCCCTGAATAGACAAAACGAGAGCTGTGTCTCATGTTGCAGTCTCATACTGCGAAGTGCGGATTCATCGGCTGCATACGTCACAGCAGCGCTTCAAGTCCTGTCCCGTTTTAAAAATGTCTAAAGGATCTCAAATCCACCCTCCAAACCCGCACTCTGTTTGGCCTGAAACAAAGGATACATTGCATGCATCTGTCGTGGTCTCACCTATCCCAAAATTCATTGCACACATATTTTTTGAAAAAAACTTTATTTACATAAGCAGAATGTACAAACTCATGAGAAGAGTATTTATAGAGAGTTTTATACAATACTGTACGGTTACATCAAGAACAAACGCACTGAAAGGTTTGAACAATAAACATACAAAGACGTTTATATAGAATAAAGGAAAATAAGATATTTAGCGCACAAAATACGATAAATTATAGTTACAAAGCGATGTAAACACAAAGTCAATCATCATGACTGGGCTTTCAAGGAATGGGGGAAAAACTAAAACAGAAGGGTAGGAGACATTTTTTTCACAGATCTTTTTTGCAATTCTACTTGACATTTTTTAAGTGATGAGAAATATTGTACAAATCTGGTTTCAGTCCTACTTAACAAATAGGACAAGTAAGGTCCAATTGGAAGATTGCTTTTCTGACCCCACTCAGTTAACCTGTGGGGTTCCTCAGGGTTCAATTTTGGGTCCCCTTTTGTTTTCCTTGTACATGCTCCCCTTAGGGATGATCTTTAGAAAGCACAAGGTTTCTTATCACTGCTATGCAGATGATATACAGCTTTATATTTCCATTGATTGTGAGGACTTTTCCATTTGTAACTTAGTTAAATGCATTGAGGATTTCATGGTTTGGATGTTCCATAACTTTCTTCTTTTGAATGAAGATAAGACAGAGGTGATTGCCTTTGGTCTCACCACAGTTCCTAATGGTTTAAAATCGGCTCTCGCCTCCCTATTTCCCCCATCCTCATCTAACCTTCCTTTTGTCAAAAGTCTGGGGGTAACTATTGACAGCTCTTTGAAACTTGATAGACAAGTTAATGCTGTGGTTAAGAGTATTTTTTACCATCGGAGGGTCCTTGTAACTTTTAAAGTGTTTGCCCCCCCTCTCTGGAACGCTTTACCACCATCAATCAGGTCTGCTGAGTCCCTTGCTGCTTTTAAAACATTACTGAAAACATTTCTATTTCACAAAGGCCTTTGGTACTTAGCTCCTAATAGTCTTTTAGTTTGATTTATTATTTTTCATATTTGCTTTTACTGTTTTTTAGATTCTTCTGCTGTTTATTTTTATTTTTTATTATGTCTTATTGTTGTAAAGCACCTTGATCTGTCTTTTTCAGTGTAAGAGTGCTTTAGAAATAAAGTGAACTTGAACTTGAACTTGAAAATCAATGTAGCTATAGAACAGGCAAAGTTCAGTATTTTGTTTCATCCCGCAGCAGATGGGAGGAAAGATGCAGTTTTTACCTTAGAAAAACCATTTTGTTTGATATTATTCATGGGTTAACAAGGGGTTAATGGGGTGTCTACATTCAGGTAACGACAGATAAATGAAAAGGAATAAAATGCATGGTTCCATCTTATTATTATTATTATTATTATTTTACAATGTAGCTGAAGGAATAAGCAGAAAGAAAGCTGTCTCTAGAAAGCTGTGGAGTCTACAGTTGCTAGGTAACGGGACTGGAGCACTAGGGGAAATTCTCGTCTGCTAGGATGTCCCATTTTAGCAGCCTATTGTTTCAGGAGGCTGCTGCGGAGTGTGCAGACTACGTAGCACGCTCCGTAGCGTACGTAGTCTGCGCACTTTAAAGTGTGCCTGCAACATGAGACACAGCTGGAGTATGTGAAGTGTAAACTCTCTGAACGTTAAAACTGCTGCACCAGCTTTGTTTAATAGGAGTTAGATCACCGTTTGGGATAACTAATGCTTTGAAAGGCACTGGAAGGCCAACACTTATCCACACGGTTCTTTAATACGTGGTAAAGCGCCCTTCAGAGAGGACACGCAAAGTGGCGGCAAACCCATTAATTGTGAATGCGTTACCCCGGCGGCAGCATGTTCCGCCATGCAGCAGAGCTCAGCGGCTTACGAGGTGGGTGCACGCCGCCGCGAAATGCCGATACCGCTGTGGCACCGTTGATACCGCTGCGCCTGAATTGAAAATGTTTCAATTCGGATTTCAATTCGGGCGCAGCGCGCAGTGACGACATCATAGCACGTCCAGAAGGAGAGGCCAGTTCAGAAAAAAAAGTGGTCCTTGTTCAGCCTGAAGTAAACCTGGAAGCGGTCTGTGTGAAAGAATGCAGCTCCTGGAAGAGCCTGAACTCCCCCAAGTCCTGCTTTGCCATCAGGATCAGGTGGACCCACCCCCTTTTATTTGCTGCTGATCTTCTCCTCCTCCTCAGAAGAAAAACTCTTTGCTGCGATGATGAGAGCTTCCTCTTTCACAACGAAGCGCAGCGGACTTCCCGGTCTGTTGCTTAGCAACACATGCCCAACGTGCTCGCTGCCGCTGTTCTCTGCTGCCGACTCTGCGCCTACCCCGCGGTGAGTGCAGGAAAACCGCGTTTTATCTGTAGGGCCCTTAAAAGTTATAGCTACACCTAAGACGCTGGATCCACTCACAGAAGACAACATCTTTATGTCTTGGAGAATTTGGGCCACTGATGGCCACCATCCATTCACAACAGTGCTTGGAAGATGAGGTCATTGCTATACCCATCCATACCACTAGATGTCTGTAATTCTAACACAATGTACCTGTAAGGCAGTGATCACCAATCCTGGTCCTCGAGGGCCGCTATCCTGCAGGTTTTCCAAGTCTCCCTGCTGCAGCACACCAGAGTCAGACAAGCTCTTCACAACTCTGCTAATCAGTCATTGATTTGATCAGGTGTGAGACATGGGACACCTGCAGAACACCGGCCCTTGACCAGGATTTCTGATCCCTGCTTTAAGGTATCATATTTGGCAAATTCAGCACATTAAAGCTGCTTTCACACTTGCATTGTGGAATATTTGTGGTAAAGTCCGTCCGCTCTTTGAACAGAGTGGTCTTTTCAAACATATGGCTCCCTTGTGGACTTATTACATCCAGGCCACGTTCAGATATCGGGAAATGTTCAGGTAGGTCGATTGTTGAAACAGGATAGGATGTTGTCGTACCAGAATATTTCTTGTGCGTTCAGCCAAAACAACTTGTGGCACATTTCCGCTCTTATGACATGGGGGCTAGCCGGCACATGTCCGCTAGCTCTGAGGTTAAAGAGAACGTTTGTCTGAATGCAACAGTATAAAAGACAAAGTCCACACTATTACAGCTTTTCAGAGCTAGTCTGAAAGGGGCTTAGCAGTCATAATATCAATACTTACCAATAACCAATTGCACATCAAGTTTAAATTTGCTCTGCAGTATTGTTTAAAAAGTAGAAACACACCAGCTCTAAGGTCTTAGTCCAAAAGAATAGTTTGAAGAAGATTTTTTCATATTACTCAGATGTCTTTTCAGTATTGTCCCGTGAGTTCAGAGTTTCATGGATTAGCAAGATGCTCTTCTCAGCTGTACTGCGGGTGTGCGTGCGATCTGTACAGTGCAGAGACATTCCCTAATAACTCACGGAGAGCTAAATCTCAGCTCAGAACAATAGTACTCCTTCATTCATTTGTTTGTTTGAAAGTATTGTTGAAGTGAAGGAGTTTTGCTGCAGATAATGTCTTATATAGAGGATGCCCCATCTCTCCCATTATATGGATGTACGCTGGAGGGCGACTTAAACTAAATATAATCGAAGGAGTCAAAGTGATACAGAAATTTTTAGGGGTGTCCCCAAATAGTCGACGATTCGACGATTCGTTTCCAGGACTGTGCTTCGACTGTGAGTCTCTAAGTCGAATAGTCGCAACATGTGGTTACCAAGCAAAGATCAGACCATTCTGCAGTAGGAGGAGGTTGAACGTTTGATTTTTACAGAGTATTAATTTGTTCTTTTAATAATTCATGTCATAGGACTGTTAGCAGCCGAATAATTCTGTTACAAGTGTGGCATAAAGCAAGATGCGCCGGGCAGGCGGGTTTAAACAGCAGTCTGCCGGTGAGTCGCGCGCGCTGACCATTCAGCCAGAGATGTCTCCATGACCAAGTAGCCAGAGACATGATGAAGGACACTCACCTGTCACATCATCATTGTAGTTTCTTCCACTGATTTATAGCATCAGTCTGTGAAGGTGGAAACAGTCTGACAGACATGAACATAGCGTCTACTCCTGTGCGTAATGCGTAAAGCTCCAGATGGATGCGCTGGTGCTGCTGGAGGATTGTTCAGATTGTATCAGGAAAGAACGCGTTTTTAAGAACCATAATTTCCTGAATCGTGAAGCCTGCGGCTGATATCAGACTCCCTGAGCAGCGTTTATCTTTGTCCTGAACTGGACCGCCGTCTCGCTGCGTCAGCTGTTGAGCGCACATGTGGAGCAGTTCCCCGTGTACGGGAGAGACCAGGAGAAGATGCTGAACCATCCAGCAAGTTGTGGAATAATCATGACTGTGATGTTCGGATCATCCCCCCACCTCCACCTCCATCCAGAGGAGATTCTCCCGTCGACTTTATTGTTAACGAAGCGAGGAGCGCACCTCCAGCTCATCGCCATTTTACTGCACACTTTCTAACTTTTATTTTCCGTTTACTTGGATATAACTTTGTATTTCGTTATGAGCCTATTTTTGTTATTGTGTAATTTACTTATTCAGTGAAGGTTATTCTTTTGGAATTCCGCTTAATATGTTTGACATTTGGACCGTGCGCCGCCGTTTTAATTCTCTTTCCCGACTTTAAATTGTTAAGCAAAAAAAAGGAAAGAAAAATATTAGGTTTATGCCTGCAGTGTTAACTGAAAAATAAAAATCCCATTTTTTTTTTTGTTAAATATTTTAATGGTTTTAAACAAGCAGACATGTTTTATAGCCTAAACAAAACATGATTCGACTATTCGTCGACGAATGACATGATCTGATGAATCAGGTTCGACTATGAAAATTCTTAGTCGGGGACACCCCTAGAAATTTTACTGGTGAGTAAATGCACGTATAAACTCCTAGAAAAAAGGCCATTATTAAAGGAGTGATGACATAACAGTTAAAAACTAGTTTATGTTGTTGGCATTACTTTATATGTAAATACTCCAAGAAAAAAACGGATTTTTACAGCGGAGTATTGTTTTGAAACGCCAGACCTCACTTCCTCAGTAATACAGTTGGGTCAGGTGATGATATGGAGCTTTACCCGGAGACCACGTTGACTTCATTTTGATTGGCTACACCTTATTTCGCTATGACCTTATTTGGAGAATCTAGGTCAAGCTGCGTTCGGAGTTTGCTAAAGGCTAACTGCTAGCAACATGGGCAGTTCAGACAGTGTGAGCTACGTTTATCAGACAAGACAGCATTTAGAAAATAAATAAACTTACAGGTAATGACAAGGTTGTGGTCGCCTCCCTCAGTGTTGCTGCAGAAGTTTGCTTTTAAATCCATTTGTTTGAAAATCCAGACCTGACTGCACAGAAGTTACTACTAGCTCCATACATGCAGCTGAATCAGACAGGGAGGGGAGGGGGGAGCGGACGGCGCATAAACCGTTAGGGGGGGGGGGGGCGCTGTTTACTTGATAGTGTGCTCTTATTGGAGCAATTAAATTACGTAGAATGATAGAACTACGTAGAATGATAGCCTGCTGTCTGATTCAACTGTTTCTGAGCAGAGAGACAAAGCTGACAGACCATAAACAGGAACTTTGATTCTCACTCTGGACATTCACATGGCCTCATCAGTGCACAATAGATCATATTATACACCGAAAACCCCAGAAAAGTGAAATTTGATGTCATGGCACCTTTAAGAAAGTTATCTTTTAAAATGCCACATGTGTGTTCTCATCGCCTTGGTCAGCTGTTTATTAAAACTATCCATTCAACCTCACATTAGTAGAAATGTGGAAGTGAAAATTTTCTGCTTCATGCTTTTCTACATTCATTTCAAATATCCCGCCATCAGACAACATTTCTCGGAGCCTGATGTGTCGAGAACCAGCTGCAAGAACAACATGACATCATTTTGTCCAAGCTACTGACACGCATGTTCCGTGTGGCTAAAATGTCCAAATGAGAAAAACGTTAAGCAGATGCAACTTAATCTCCATGTGGACGAGGCCTACTAAGTCAATGTGAAGCTTAAGATAAAACAATTTAAGCAGTCGGGTTAAAATCAATGTGCAGAATTGACTTCACTCAGCATTCAAATGCACTGTTTTAGCACGTTTTAGGTTTTGAATTGACAAAGTACCTCTGCGTTGCACATTTGCGTTCAGGTGCATCATCAGCAAAGCTTTCTCCAGCAATAACACAAGTCTGGGATGCACCGCTACAGTTAATTAAAGCACCTTTGTAAAATGAATCAGTTCTTTTATGCTACATTTTGTTGCCTTTTTATTTCCACATCGTCACACTACAATTCATTTGGTCTAAAAACCAGATGTGCACATGGTTGATGCACGCATGAACAATGCATGAGGTGAGGTGTGGGGGGAAAAGTGCAGGCGTGTTTTTTCTGTGTATTATATGCATCAGCCTTCACTAAAACAAGCTGTATAGGATTGCAATGAAAGCATTTAAATATATTTTAAAGCTTCAGTCAAAATGAGCTCAAAATATAAGATTTTTTTTAATAAACTGTCAGTCTTGTATTTCAATTGGAAAACAACTAAACCTTGTTCTATGCTGCTGTCATCAAATTAATGCATACATCCACAGCAGAAGTAATAACTGAAGAAGCACCCACCGTACCTTACCTACTTCCTGACTGCTCTGTTTTTCTGAAGCAACCTTTTCATAAAGAATGAAATAAGTTTATTATTTCAACAAAGCAATTCTAGCTGAATATTTAAAGTCGCCTATCTTTGATCCAGTGTAGACTGAGGGGTGTATTTTAATTTATTTCTGCTTTCATTTCAGTCCTGTCACATCACATCACACTTCACTGATGTTTCATGAGCTTCTCCCTCAATCAGGATCTGACTGAAGTGGTGGAAGAAGATTATTCCACTCGCAGTGTCTCAGTTTTTTTGTAATTAGTCTGGGGAGTTTTCACTTTACCATTCAAGTTATTGTAGGGCAGCTGCTGATCTGTGAATTGAAATGGTGATATACAAATTAAACAATAAAAGATACAAAATAAAAAATGAAGGAGAAATTGGAAAGAGCCATTTCCGATCAATACCACTGGTAAGTAAATTAAGGACATATTTCCCTCAAGGACTAGTTTGTCACTATACTTTCATTTGATGTATTTGCTCTGCATCTTCAATATTTAAAACAAGGGAATTTGGGTCACACTATTAAATAATAAGTTATAATAAAGTTATACTATTTCTACTCCCAATAAGATGCTGCAAACCTTAGTGGTTTATTTCTGCTTATATTGGTTATTAGCGCAGAGTTCAGCAGACATTTTTACAGAATTTAGAGCTGAACTTACTTTATTTCCACCAGGCAGGTAAAGAGGAGAGGATAGTTAGAGGAGTGGAGAGACACAGATTATCCAACGGACATGGAATCAGAAGAAGTGAGAAAACAGGACAGACAGGCTGTTGCGTTGGGTTGAGAGGTGTGAGGATGTTCGATAAGCCATTATCACTCCAATTGGACATCAGGCCCTTTTCTTACCACAGCCATTATTTTTCCTTTGTCTGTTTAATCTTTAGAGCCAAACATTTTCAGTGCACGCTGTTTGAAGATATGGGCTGACACAGATTCATGTGCCGCTAATGTCCCCTCTGTTTTGTTCAATGACAACTCATTTATCAGGACTATAACATCTATGGTGTGTTGTAGGCAACAGGATCAGAATAACCACAGCAACACAGATAAGGAGCCGTAGTAACTGAATGTAGACTTGATGCTTTTGTTCATGCCTGCTTTCTTCTTTGGTACCCTTTTTACTCTGTGACTTTCATTAAATGTAGGGCTCTCTCTGCATTGAGTTTCGTTTCTCTGCCTCTAACTCGGATCTGTTTCCTGTTTTTGCAGCAGAGGCGTTCTGCGTCTGGCAAAGTCCACCTTCTGCGGCGCACCATCAGCGTTCCCGTAGAAACCCAGTTTCCAGAATTCCACAGCCAGCTGTCCACAGAGAGCCGTGAGTAGCCTGAGGCCCTAGCTTTGCAGTGATCACACACTCATTCACACACACAAACACTAACATTTACAGGAAATAATTTAGCCGAAGTGGAATGGTTGGTAGGCAACACTATGAATAATAAATAAATTATTTAGTTGACTGTAGACTCACTCATAAATCCTCATGTCCAAAGATGGAAAAAAAGAAAAATCCCCTCCACTAGATGGAGACTTTGCTGCTTTGCACTGCTCTGTACGCAGGACCCCTCATTCTAACCATCATAAGAATCATTCAGAAGGTTTTTGATCCATCTCTTGACTTGATTGAATAAACAGTAATCAGTTAATAATATAGAACTGGTAAATAAAACCTGGTGGGACTGTTCAATCAGTTTGTGTAGGGATTATTTTTTTATGAGCTCTTTAGTGATTTTTATCACATAAAGACCACCACAGATCTTAAACTATCCACTATCCATAATGTCCACATTCACATGGGTATTTTGAGAACCATATTTTTTTTCTTTTGCATTTCTCTCACATGCACTCACAGTTTTTAGGTGAAAACTTTTAGCAAAATGCTTCGGCTGAAACGTTGGACAGGATAACCTGCATTTTTTGCAGCATTTGAAATGATATGCACCATCATCTATGTTGCTTGTGTTACTGTGCTGTTAACTCCTTTGTTTACATAGCAACGCAGATGTGGCTGAGGTTGCATTGGCACTAATTATGTTGCTTTTTTTAACGACTGGTTACCCACTAAAAACAAATCATTCAAGGGAAAAGAAAAAAAAAATCATTCCACACTCAGCAAAAACCCAAACTGGATCAAGCACCACTCCAGATTTGTACAACTAGAAACCCAATGTGTGATTCACACTTTTTGTAAAACACTGCCCACTGGGATTCACCAACGCAACACCAAACACATTTATCTGTTTGTGACAAAGAAAAATATCATATGTTGTTTATTTGATTTTTAAAGTACTTTCTTTTCTAGTGACCCAACCTCTTAACCAGTTAGTTACACACATCCACCAGGTGTCCAAACTCATACAGTTGTCCTCAAAATTATTCATATCCAATTAAAGCAGAACTCTGTAACTTCAGCTCGGGGCTCCCCCTAGTGGCGTCCTTTCACTGTCGTAAATTTCATACCCCCCTACCCCCCCACCACAGACGGCTTCTCTACCTGTCTTTTCTCTATTTTGATCCCTGATTATATCTTTAAGCTTTTGCTAGCTTGTTGATCACTTGATGATCAGTTGCAGCTTTTAGTTTTATTTTCAGTCTGGTTCATGGAGCTGAGGTGAACACTGCTGTACCTGCAGCTGGAAGCTGCTGCTCCCTGCAGCCTGCAGCGTGTGTTCAGAGACAGGAGACAGTAGCCGCAGCTCATAGAAAGAAGCAATAGTAATAGTAATAGTAATGTCAGACTGGTTTTTTACTTGAAAGTTTGCAAGACTGAAACTTGGTGCCATCTTTGAACGGTTGATGCAGGCAGTGCAGTGTGATATTAAGTTAAGCAACAAGTTAAAGAGCCAGACAAGTGTCTGCCACCCATGTTACACATTACATATGTAAAAAATATCTTCAGCTGGAGATGTTGCCCTGGGCCTCCCAGAACCGGACAGGTTAAGCCGCACACGAGAGCTTGCTGAGCTAAAAGTCTCTCGAGGCCGTTTGGTCAGCAGATAGTCGCCATGTGCACCTGATTTTTGGTGAGTTTTCTGCCTCACGAGGCCATGAGGTTTGATATTACAAAAAAGTTTGAAATTTTTGGCCTCATGAGGCGAAAAACTCACTGTGTGTGCTCAACTTGAGCTGTCTGCTGAGGGTAGAAGTTCTAGCGACCAATCAAAATGCATCATCTGATCACATAAGTGTCATCTTGTAAAACATTGTGAGATCATTTACAGTATGCAGCGATCTATTTCATTTTGGTTTCATCACCATCTTCTCATGACTTAACATTTCTTTTATATTTGTCTGGCAGACAATTTAAAAAGTACAATTTTAACAACAATATACCGTATACCGTACATTATCTTTGATGCGAGACCCAGCTACCCTTGTGGGTCTTGATGTAGATTAAATGTGTTCAGAAGCTATTTAGATGGGTGGAAGGCAAATTAGTAACCCGTTTTTTTTACAGCATACATCTTTCCAGAATGAGTTCACATACTGTAGCTCCATAAGATGCTAAAGCACTTCTCCATAAGGCAACAAATGTAATGCTTTGCGCTTGATGAGCTTCATCGTCGCTGTCTTTTTTTGTAAATATTGTAAATGTGTAAAAAAAAATTGATGGATGTGAAAATCTAATTTTGACAACTTCGCCGCCCTAAAACCACTCGAGTTTTACAGAACACACCCACCATTAAAAGCTGCTGAAATCAAACACAGTGACTGTAATTGGTTTTAAATGTATCAGTTATAAAACATGACACACTTTCAGCTTCACCAAGGTAAACTTATGGATTAGCAAAATAATTTCAAACACAAGCAAATTATTCAGTAAACTGATGGAAGGATTACTAAATTTTATCCTTTAAAATAACAGCAGTATTATCGTCCTCAGTGCCTTGCCTTTAAGCCCATGCTTCGTTTTGTGTGTGTATGCACACCTGTTTTCAAACTGTAGTCAATGCGCAAACACTCCTGTCTGTTTTAATACTTTTTCAAAAGCATAGATCCCACCTGCTCTTGTCCTTGTGTGATTGAGGCTCTAAACAAGCAACGTGATTAATGAAAAGTGCACTCGGATGAAAAGCAGTTCACGGCAAATCACAGAGCTCTCTCATCTCGTCTCATCTTCAGACTGAATAGTGAGGAGCTGACGGCTCTTCTTTTTTGAATGCATCAAGGTTTTTGGCAAAAACATGAAATAGAGCGACTGTTTTGCCCCCTCCAGAACAACTAAGCTCAGTTCAAAGTTTTATTTCTTATCATTTCAGCCCCTTGTTCTCGGGCATACACTGTCTCTCTCTCTCTCTCTCTCTCTCTCTCTCTCTCTCTCTCTCTCTTGCTATAAGCCGTCGTATCTTGGTTTAAATGGAAGTGGAAATCCACCAGAGTATGCGGTATGCAGGGGCGGTGCTACAGGGTGGCCAGGGGTGGCCCCAGCCACCCCTGCCCAATCACTAGCCACCCCACTGGCCACCCCCACACTTTAACAGGGCAACACTCAAGCATTTACAGAGACCCCAAGCTGCCTCCAAACCACTTTTCCTTCTTATTTTAGACACAAACTACCCCATACAGTTGGATATATATACATTTTCACCCTAGTGAAAAATTTCTGGCTCCGCCACTGGCGGTATGTGTTGTTGTTTTTATTACACCTAGTGGCTCTAATGTGTTTTAAGTGCTGCTACAGTAGTAATCTCTTTCCCTGGTGTGCTTGATTACCATTAGTTACCATCAGCCAGAAGGGTGTTTGTTACCTTTGCGCAAGTCTTTGATCTATCTTACCACTATGCCAGTAAATATTAATTGTCTTGCCCTTAAGATGAATCCAACACTTGTAAGTCATAAATTATCATAAACTTGATGGTGATTAAACTGAAGTTCTTTCATGATGAAAGCTGAATGGTTTACTGTAAAATCTCCATCAAATAGTCAGGTAACATGCATGAGGTATGTTGGGGGAGTGGTAGTAGTCACAGTGGTGGGGTATGGTCTGAAAACCAGGGTAAGAATATTGTAAACTACTGTGGGCCCTTGAGTAAGGTCTATAACCCCCATCAACTGCCCGATGGATGCTGTGACATGACAGCTCACTGCTTTCTAGTCAATGTAGAGATGGGTTAGACCCGAATTTTCTTATTGGGTTTAATAAGGCAAAAAAGTGTGATGCATCAGCCTGAATGAGGCCATTTAAAATAAAGAGTGATGCTTATCCCAGAAACCCAAAATTTTCTCCTAATTCATTGATGATGTTCATTTTGTCTTCAATTTAATTGATTAGGGTCATTTTCATTTCAAGAGGTAAGACCAAAATTTGAGTTTTCTCTTGAAAAGAAAATTACTTTTTACTTTTATCTGGAAGGACTCTCAGCAGTATAGTTTTCTTTTTCTCTTATGGTCAGAGAATGACTGTCTACAGTCATTCTTTCGCTTGGATGCATACACTGTCACAGTTAAAATACAGAAAGCAAAGTGGAAAACATGTCTGAACACCATGTTTTATATGTGTAATGCCAAAGTATCAAACAGCTTGCAGATCAACAGCGTTTGCAATGCTTAACCTAAAGACAAACAGAAAAAGTATAGAGAAAATTTAATGATTAAAACAGGATGCAGGCTGCTCTGGTGTATTTAACTCCAGTACAAAACTCCTCCCAGTTCCATAAGGCTTATAATTCCCTTCTGTATGAGTTTTCTTTTTTTCTTCTCTTTAAACACTGACAGTCCAGATTCTTAGAGTCCTGTTTGCGTTTATTTCAAAGAACAGGGAAACAAATTGCATCTAAGGAGACTATTTTCAAGACAAATTATGGATAAAGAGGGGCTGGACAAAATTTCCAAAGGAAAAGAGGAGTGTTACTAGAAATAAAACTGTACAACAGCCTCAAAAAATGAGTGAAAGCAAAAGAAGAAAAGAGGAAAATGTGTAGGAAACGTTGTGATTAAGTCTGCCTTGAAAACTTCTTCACCTGAAGCACAGGATGTGTACAGAGATTTGTCAATTATCATTAAAAGGCCATAACTGAAGACTAAATTAAAATCTACTGACTTACCAATCCTACAAAAACAAATAAACTTGAAACTACTAAAGTAGCAGCTTTTCCAGCCTTTTGCATTTGTTAACTTGTGGGGGTTTTGAGGAAAAATGGAGTTTGAACATGAAACTAAAAAAAAAAAAAAATACTAACCATCTCTTTGTTTTGAGGTTGCAGAGCCTCATGATGACCTGCTCTGCAGGTCATTTCTGCTCTGTTCAGAGTTCAAAGGACCTTTTTTTATTAGTTTCAGTTTTTAAAATAAATCACAGGATTTTAAAAAACCTTTTCCAAATTAACATAGAAGTAGTGGCCATCAACATGCTACATGCTACAAAAATCAATAGATTTCCACAAAAAATTACAATAATGTTGTTGCTGCAGCAATAAAAACAAAAATAATTCACAAAAATCACTGTATTTGTTTTAACATTTTTCTATATCCATTCATTTGTACGTTGTAGGAGTCTCAAAATAATCAATATCAGATGAAATCCTTTGTGTCTCCATCATCATGTTTTCTGTGAAGCAAAATTTATAGTGTAAGCGAAAGGCATCTCAGAACAATAAAGCTTTTTAAAAAATCTTTATTTTATTGCATAAGAGAAACAAGAAACAATCCAAAATGACCATAATACAACATGTGCAAGGAAAAAAAAAACTAATAGGGGCTTACAAGAAGTCCTCCTGGTTATATAGATGGATAATATAAAAGTTATGTTTTCAAATTTCAATAAAGAACATTTAAACAAGTCAGGCAGGCTAACTTTACTATTACTATCCCATTTATTGCCTTTTGGGACATCCAAGGAAAAAAAGCATTTCTTAAATGTTGCCATTGATGTGACTGGAGAAGTGTGGAAGAGCTTGGATGGAGAACACGTGAAGAGATCCACTTGTGTACAGTTGTAAGTCAAGAGACAAAATAATCAGAATATGACATTAATGGAAAATGTTGACTGAGTACGTAATCATGCTTTTAGTATGCCTCGTATTCTAGCATCAAAAAGCCATTTTTGCATAATATTATGACATCTTGCTCGTTTGCAGCATTACTTTGCGCTGCCAGTGTTACAGATATGAGCTTCTGACACTTGTTTGTAAATCAAACTTTTGGACTTCACCCACAGAACTGGATGCTCCATTCAGTGCTATTTAAGTAGATAATCTGTTAAGTATTTAGATTATCATGCTAGCAAAACTCCAGAATCTTAAAGCTTATCACATTTGATGATGTATATACTGTATTAGGGGTGCAACAATACTTGTATTCATATCGAACCGTTCAATGCAGGTGTGTATCAAACCATGACCACCATGTATTGAATTTCGAACAATACAGAATTTTAAATTCATTTTATCAACTTGTCTTCAGATGATGAGCTCTGTGTTGAAAACTCAGTGGATCTGCATTCGATTAAATTCAGATCTGGTGTCTGGAACTACTTTGTGCTAATGTTAAGTGTGACCCTGATGGTAAGCTGTTATTGGCAAAAGCACAATGGGCTAAAAAAGACGTGAACATTTTTTTGTTTGTTTCGAAAAAGTATCGAACCGAACTGTGAACTTTTTGCACCTCGAGCTCTATACATATATATATATATATATATATATATATATATATATATAGGGGTGCATACGATACAAATGGGGAACGATACAAAAAATTCACAGTTTGGTTTGATACTTTAGTGTCACAGTTTGCTATTTTTTTGATACAACCCCCCGCCCCACCCAACTTTTTCATGCCTTTTTTGAGATAATATCCTTTAGTCCACAGCGGCTTACCATCAGGGTCATACTTAACATGAAAACCGAAGTAGTTCCAAATGCCAAAACTAAATGTAGCCGAACACAGATCCATTGTGTTTTCAACACAGAGCTCATCATCAGAAGAGAAGTTGATAAAATAAATTAAAAACTCTGTATTGTTCGATATTCGATACATGGTGGTCGCGGTTTGGTACACACCTGTATTGAACGGTTCGATATGAATACATGTATTGTTGCACCCCTATGTATATACAGGGGTTAGACAATGAAACTGAAACACTTGGTTTTAGACCACAATCATTATTAGTATGGTGTGGGGCCTCCTTTTACGGCCAATACAGCGACAATTCGTCTTGGAAATGACATATACAAGTCCTGAACAGTGGTCAGAGGGATTTTAAGCCATTCTTTTTGCAGGATAGTGGCCAGGTCACTACGTGATGCTGGTGAAGGAAAACGTTTCTTGATTCGCTCCTCCAAAACTCCCCAAAGTGGCTCAATAATATGTAGATCTGGTGACTTTGCAGGCCATGGGAGATGTTCAACTTCACTTTCATGTTCATCAAACCAATCTTTCATCAGTCTTGCTGTGTGTATTTGTGCATTGTCATCCTGATACACTGCACCACCTTCAGGATACAATGTTTGAACCTTTGGATGCACATGGTCCTCCAGAATGGTTCAGTAGTCCTTGGCCAAGTCCTGGGCCAAGCGAATGCCGTGATTTGGGCAGCTGTGGTTTTACGTTTTTTGGATACAATCCGGGTTAGTACCCGAACATCCCGTTCAGACAGCTTCCTCTTGCGTCCACAGTTAATCCTGTTGGATGTGGTTCGTCCTTCTTGGTGGTATGCTGACATTACCCTGGATACTGTGGCTCTTGATACATCACAAAGACTTGTCTTGGTCACAGATGCGCCAGCAAGACATGCACCAACAATTTGTCCTCTTTTGAACTCTGATATAATGTTGTATGCATTGCAATGTTTTGAGCAAAACTGTGCTTTTTACCCTGCTAATTGAACCTTCACACTCTGCTCTTACTGGTGCAATGTGCAATTAATGAATATTTGCCACCAGGCTGGTCTAATTTAGCCATGAAACCTCCCACACTAAAATGACAGGTGTTTCAGTTTCATTGTCTAACGCCTGTATATGTGTATATTATATATATATATATATATATATATATATATATATATATATACACAGTATGTATATTTCTAAATGGTATAAGGTAAAAAAAATCAGCTTTTTTCACATCTGATCAATTCTTATTTATATTTCTAGTAAAATACACTGTATACACACTGCTCAGTGTGTACCCCCCCCCCCCACACACACACACACACACACTAACTTTACTAAACTCTTTTTATGATGCACACAAAAAAGTTTAAAAATTGATCAAAGTGGAAACATTCCTCCCAGCCACAACCCCCTCCACCCATATCTGTCTCTCTCCATGTGGAAACTGCCCCTCTGTCTCCTCCCTCTTATTCCGCGCTGCGCTCTGCTCTCGCTCCCTGCTCTCCAGAGAGGGGCTCAATCAGACAGATGTAACACAGCGGTAGAAGCCTGAGCTGAGCTGGCAGGCTGCAGGGGCCAGACCAGAGCCAACAGCTCTGACTGGAGAGAACAGCGGAGCAGAGACGGCAGCAGCAGACGATATAAAGCAGTACATGCTGTAGCTGCAGCTCAGCTGTCGAATCATCTTTCCCCTCAGTCGGGATATGGGTGTGCTGATCCGGGCGCTCATCACTCTGTGAATTTAACATGGACCCTGACACCAGCACCCATCAAGAGGCGCAGCATGGTAAGTGAGATTCAAACTGAAAGATGGGGAAATAATAAAAGTGACACCATGGAACAAGTTGAAGAACATGATAGTGAACGAGGGATTTGGGTCACATGGTTTTACTGTTAGCTGGATTTTATGGTTGGCTGTTGACTTGGGCCTCTGTGGTCAAGTCATGAATAGGACTTCAGTCTGGTCTGTTGGGTAGGGGTTAAAGGGTGAGGGGTGTTACATGGCAAAACGATGAAATCAACCGCCTGCTAAAGACGTTTAACTTTAACAACCCTTTCCTCATTACTCTAGCGCAGGTTTAACATTTTTTGGGGCTTCAAGACCCTGTTAGATTGAAAAATAGCCTGTAGAGTGGAATGTTTCTGCCTCAGTTGGACTGTTTTTGGTTTGATCTTCATGAAGCAGGAAGCTCTTTTTGTATTTGAACAGAATAATTAGCATATGTGAGAGCCGTGGGTGTGAGATTTCTGCTCAAATGCGGCACAATAATTTGGTGGTTATGCGAATCTGTATATTTGTAGGCTGTACAGTGTTCGCAGTATGTGGGTGTTTGTGTTAGAGACCCGGAGCAGCGCGAAAGAATGAAAGTGGGATACAGAGGGAAAGAGAGGGGGAGAGACAGAAAGAAAAAGAGTTATGCACACAAATAAATCCAGGGGGATCTAGACTCTACTGTTGGCCGGTGAGTGCTGCCTCTTTCTCTTCCCCCTCATTTTCTGCTGCCTCGTTTCTACCACCGCTCCAAATGTTTGAGCAAAATCCAGATAGTTAAAAGGCAGAAAAAATTGTATTAACTGGGTCAGAAAAGATGTTTGGTCTTCATGGCTAACGGGAAGGACTCTGCTCTGCTGCTGATGAAGAATGTGGTTAAGAGAATGAGTCAACAGAGAGCATATTTCCAAGAGGCCATAGTTTCTCTTTGCCAGCGTCTAAGCCACATCGCTTTATGCGCTGGGCTGTCTGCCATAACAGAGAAGGAGACACAAAGAAAAGGGGAGAAAAAAGTGCAGAACAGAACTTAAGGCAGAACTTTTTTTAATCCCTCTCTTGAGATAAGACACTTCTACCCTACAGGCCAACTCAGAAATGTGAGAACATTGAGTTTTTTCACACTTCAATATGAAAGTTTTCTGAATTTAAAAAGCCATGCAGCAATATTTACCTACTCCTCTGAACCAGCCATCACATTTCAAAGCACATGCTACAGAGGAACCTCTCTAAAGTTTCGATATAAACAGAGAAGTGGACACAGACGGGGCAAAAATCTGATATCATCCAATTACATTTTCACCTAGTTGCAGGTCACATGAAGGGTTCATGCTTTCTCAAGCTTGCAGGTGTCAGTTTTCACTCTTACAGACTCACACATCACCAACGCTGCTTGTAGCGACTCAAAACTAATGCTTTTCTACAGTGTATGTATATTTTTGTGTCATATTACCAATTACTGTCTCTAATTTCCATATAAAGTAGATGATCTGTTTTTCAGCTGGCTATGATTAGCTGTGACTACACCTATTGTCCATAGAAAGCAGAGAACAGCACCTCTTTCTCTTTAAATATCTTATATAATACAAATGGCATCACCGCCAGGCAATGTAATATACGCAAAGCATGAATGCATCATGAAGAATTCCTGCTGCAAATCTGTGGGACATCCTTTTGTAATTTGTAATTTTGTCTGGGTTGATAAGATATTGGGTAGGTGAAAGGTCTGCACTTGAGCAGGGAAGTTTATCTCCAAGGCTCTTTCACTGTTGACCATTCTGACATGTAGAATGTGGTTTGATGTTGTCTTCCTTAAAGAAAAAAGGGATTCACTGTGAAAGATGTGTCTAAAGTGTAGAAAAAGTAGTTCCGAGTGTCCCTGAGACCATACAGTGATTTCAGTAACAGAATTATATTTACAAAATGGCAAATTTTTTTGTACAGGACACTGGATGCACAAGAGCAGGGGTCTGCAAGCTGGGTCCCGATGAAATTGGCTACAGTAATGATTATAAACAACCAACTGTTTAAATACAGATGTCTTCAAAATTATTCATACCATCCAATTAAAGAAGGAAAAAAAATCAGCTGCCAGTGAAAAAAGTTGAAACTGACAAAAGTAATAATAAATAAAAATTCTATGAAAATCCTTACATTGATTTTTAATTGTGGTTTGAAAGAAATATTAAAAACAAACACACATGAAAACAAACAAACAAACAAACAAACAAAAAACCAAGTAAACAAGCATGATGGGGGTCCAAAGGTAAATCTTTGTTGAGCTACATTTTGAGGCAATCACTGCAATTGGGGTTTTTTCTATCGTTCAAAAATACAGTGTCAGACAAGCTTAAAAAAACCTACCAGGAAGTGATGCCTGCCTGTGTTGTTACCGTTAGCGGTTGCTAGCCCAAGAAGTGTGCTGGATTCTGTTGCGAGGGGGAGAGAACATGGCGACTGGTCGTAATCAAAGCAGTTTAGGTGGTAGATGAAGGAAAGTTTGTGGAAAAAGTGATCAGTGACAGACAGTGACACGATCGATCGAAGGCACGTACATAGATTGAAATACAGCAGCGAAGTGCGCCAGCGGAAAGTGAAAGTAAGTCAACAGCGGATGTTTCCCACGTGGCGGGGGGGGGGGGGGGCACCTAAACTGCGGTAGAGGGAAGGAGGGAGGAGTAGAGAGAGACGTTTCCGCCTCATGTTTCTGTCAAATGTTATGTTGTGAAACCAACTTGTTGTGGCTTATTTAGCTAGTAAATAATTATTTTGCCACCAAAACTCTTTTCTCAGTGTTGTATTTTTTGTTTCATAGAAGTAAACAGCTGTTCAGATGATGAAGGTGTTACTAAAGTAAAAAATTATTGGCATCAAAGACACTTTTCCACTTGAAGCTCACTGCAGCATTCAAAACTCGTTTTCTCAGCTTTTTGGTCAGAAACAGGCATTTTCGCTGCAACAAACCCATGTTCTACTGCAGATTACTAAAGAATGGAAAAAGCTAGAAACCAATGTTTTTTTCTGATAAAAGAAGAGAGTCTAAGCTTTCTTTTGGTACATTCAGTGTTTGCATAGGCATAGTACACAATATTCTGTGGATCTCCCAAAATCAGTGAAAATGCTTAAAAATCCTGGCAATATGGAGTGCTCTGCTTGGAAAGTTCTGGCAGTGAGTCAGTGAGTTAATAGATACAGTACCAACAGAAATTTTGCACACGATTGACAACGACCACCATTAGTGCTGTTAACCAACAGAGTGCTGATGGAAGTGACTGTTTAGAAAAACAGAAGAGGAAGACATGTCCCTAGGAGGCCTAAAGGAAGAAAAAAGAAGAGATTTATGATGCTGTAAAACAGAACATGAAGTTAGTTGGTGTAAAAGAAGAGGACAGTATGGAGGCAGATGATTCGCTGTGGTGACCCCTGAAGGAAGCAGCCGGAACAAAGACCAAGTTAATATGAAATTGGATCTGGTCCATAAATTCCATCTAAACACAGGCATGTTAGTGTGTTTTCTCCACTTTTGATCGAGTTGTATCCACAACAGAACAACTATTAACTTTAGGATGTATCACAACCTCTTTTAAAAGCAAAAACATCTGTTCAGTACCGTAAAGATGCTTCATCTGTGGCTTTTGTCATATTTTTTTGCATTATGTGTTAACATAAGATGGAGGCTTAGCTTTTTAATTTGCCAGGAATTCACTCATTTCTAAATAATTCACTTATTCACTTAACCAGACAAGAGCATCTCCAGTGATGATAATAGAGTGGTCGTCCATCGTAATGAATTCCCTGAGCTGCTCCAGTGTCCTGTGATATGGGTCATGCTCTCTCATCCCAATAAAAATGAGTATTGCAAATGGTTTGCACAGCTACAGCTCTCATCATGTTGCATTTTTGCAATCCAGAATTGTGACTTATGCCTGTTCATGACTTATAAAGAGGAGGCAGCTCTCAGCAACATTTTTGTTGATTCATCAAATATACCCAGATTAGACCTCATACAAGTCTGTATGATTGACTGAGGATATCTTTAATGATGATACCAAATGTGGTAGTTAGCTGCGCAACTCTTGAGGATGGATCGAAAACTTTACAATGATTATTTATTGAGCCTCCTTCCAGGTAGCCATCTCTTTGTTTGGCAAAGTTATTTCATCTGCTGTGTCTCACAGAAGCATGCAAAAACCAGCAGAGCTTTCAGAGGGGAAAAAGGACATGGAGGAAGAGGTACTTTTCCACGGCCCTCATTGACATGTAAATAGGTCTGCATGTTTTTGTCCTAGATGAGAAAGGTTGACTGCTGGAGTACCAGAGAAGGAAACAAAAGGACATTTTCAGTGTGTGTTTTAACTTGTGTCAGAACCTTTTTTTTTTTTTTCAGAAGGGGGATTAAGCCAGCTGAGATTCCTTGAAGCGCTTTTATGGAAAACAAGGGGCTTTTTTCTTATTTTCCTTTTTGAAGTGAATTAGGTTTTCTCACCATGCTTCAAAAATTCCCAGATATTATCCAGATGAGGCTGGTCTTATGGGTGGGAGTGCTGCAGGGTTTTGCCATGAACAATGTTGAGCTTTTGATGAAGGATTTCTTGCTTGTGTTGTCATGTGCTAGAAAGTTACCAGGCCCTAGCTGGGTGGTACAACGTGTGTAAAATTTGGAACTAGACTGTTAAGTTAGAAGTTGTTATTTTGTGCTGCACCAGGCCTCGCGATCAATCAAACCTAGTGAGAGAGACGCTCTCCAGTCTGAGAGGTTGCAGCCTGGGCAGATGAGCATTGTTTAAAAGGTTAGAGAATGATGAAAATGTGATGTTTAGTCTGTCCTGTTTCCAACTGTAAACATTTCTGTGCGTCAAGGACTCTGTGTACGTGTGTGATTTTGTACACACTTCCTGGTAATATCTTTCTCATGAAAGATCTTTCCCTGTCCACCCAATTACAGTTGATTTAATCCAGAAACACACCTTATTCTGTTGTTGGGAAATTACATACCACTAAAAGTATATTTCAGTCTTTCGGGTAAGAATTGCCTGTTTAGTAGGCCTTAATCCATCCATCCTGTACCCACTTCTTCCAGTGCAGGGTCCCAGCAAGAGGCAGCGTACACCCTCATCAGTCCACATACACATAATTAAATAAGCGACTAGGGATGGGCACATCGATATCCTGGAGTCAATACTTCGATACTGGCCAGACAAAATATCGGTAATGATAATTTTGAGTATTGCGATACCGCTGTACAGATATAAAAGATGCAATTTGTTTCCATTTCTGAGAGTTTTAGGCAATGAAATAATGTGAAAGCAGCTTCTAGCTTCTGTGTCACATGATGGTGGTAGCCTATCAGATGTCATGATGATGCTGCTGTTAGTGATGATGATGATGATGTTTTGGTATTTTTCAGTGCTTTAACGCAGGTTATTGCACATTATGTTTTGGTAAATTTATAATATTATAGTGAATATGGGTAAACTGGGACACTTTCTGAAAATGTAACCTCAACGTAATTTCTGATTGTGAACCAATCTTAGCCCATCATATATACTGTAAGGTGCTAAGTTGATGCTTAAAGCGCGTGAAGTGTCGTTGGTTTAAAAACCAAATTGAAAGTTTTTTTTTGGTTAGTGTTACCTGCGCCAAAAAATGCAAAGTAAAATTTTTTATTTTTTTATTTTTTATTTTCCAAAAAAAATTTACAAAAAAAAAAAAAAGGGGAGGGGTTTAAAAAATTAATTAAATAAAAAAAAAAAAAAAAAAAAAAAAAAAAAAAAAAAAAGAGAGGAGGGAAAAAAAGTGTGTTGTCCTTTTTAGAGGAAAACAGTATCTGGTGGAAAGGAAGGATTATATAAAATATAATAAAAAAAAAAAAATCTGCCACCTAGTGCAGAAAATAAAAGTGTAATAGGATACCATTCTTAATAGTTTAAGATCTCTAATGCTACTATGTAGAAGAAATAACAAAGAAATATTGAACACTGGTGACCCTTCACCAAAGACACACTGACCCAAAACTAAAATTTCCAGGCACTATTGGTAAAGTGGGACACCATATTTTGACAAACTGGGACACTGGCAATACAATCCATTTCAATGTAAACACAATAATAAAAACAACAATTCACTCCTGATGAATATAAATATTAACAAGAACTTTCATGGAAGTAAAGAGAAAGGGACAAAACGACACAAATTCATTCCCTGAAGAAATTGAACAAATGGTTCGCTATTATTCAGAAACTAAATTTCACTTCAAAATAGCCTATTTTGGGTGATAAAAGAACAATGGACAAAGGCCAAAAACAAAAAAGGCTGGAGAACAAAGGCAAAAATGTTTTTGTAATCAACTGGAAAAATTAAAGAACAAACAGCAAACTGTGTGAGGTGCGGTGGCTGGACATCAATACACTCACGGCAAGTGAAGGCTTCCCCATCTTCAATAATGCCATTCTCCTCATCACTTCAATTTAAAGAGTATGCAAAACATGTGGGGCGGGGCAAGGGCTAGCTAGCATAGACTGAAAGCATCACCATTATCATTTTCATTGTAGCAAGCTTGACTAATGCAATTGAAGTAAATTTGCGTGTCTAGCTAGCTAGAAAGAAAAAATATGAGGGATGAATAAAAAGAGAACTTATTTCCACCTGTAGAATGAGTCATATGATTGTCCCAGTTTGCCAATAACACACTGCCCCACTTTAGCAATATGCTATTGCTAAAGTGGGACAGTAGATAAATTGATTTTTTATTTTTTTTAAGTAAGACTCAGATGGATGTAATTAAAAAAAAAAAAAGAATCAGCATTACACCCCTTGACAGAAAAGATCACAATTACAAACTATCCACCAGTTTTCTTATTTCTAGAACACTAACATTGTTTTCCTAAAAATGCTGTCATTTTACCCACCATCTTGTTTAGCCGCAGATGTAGTTGCAATAAGCCACGCCCCCAGGAATTGGTGTCATCCACACAGAAGCTTTTTTTTTTTAAACCTCATGTTGCCCTATGATCAGCTCAATGATGATTTTTAGTAACAGAAGTAAACACATGTAAAGATAAAAATGATTAACCTTAACTGTCCCAGATTACCCATGGTCCCACTTTACCAATATTCACCATACTATTACATTTTATATTTGAACATTTTCCACTGAATGAGTCTAAATAATCCTAACCTGTACTTAAGTTATTCTCTAATGGAAAGAAGTTTTTAATCTTACTTTTGTTTAATTTCTTCATCAATATAATTTATTAGGGATGTCCCGATACCATCCTGCACGGTGGCGTGGTGGTTAGCACCGCAGCCTCACAGTAAGAAGGTGCTAGTTTAATTCCCGGCTGGGGAGGGGGTTCAAACAATTCCAACAGCGGCCTTCCTGTGTGGAGTTTGCATGTTCTCCCCGTGTATGTGTGGGTTCTCTCCGGGTACTCTGGCTTCCTCCCACCGTCCAAAGACATGCATGTTAGGTTAACTTGTTACTCTAAATTGTCCCACGGAATGAATGTGAGTGTGACTGGTTGCTTGTCTCTCTGTGTTGGCCCTGTGACAGACTGGCGACCTGTCCAGGATGTACCCTGCCTCTCGCCTGATAATAGCTGGGATAGGCTCCAGCAACCCCCGCGACCCTGAACTGGATAAGCAGTACAGAAAATGATGATGATGATGATGTCCCGATACCACTTTTTTGCTGAATAAGTACGAGTATGGGCATTTGAGTACTTGCTGATACCGAGTACTGATCAGAGTAATTAATGGGAAAAGTGAGAGGCGTCTCTTTTTTTTTCTTTTTTTTTAATAAAGAGAAGCATCTCTGCTGCTCAGGTGTGATACCGGCATGTAGTTGCCCTCGGGGGCTGTCCTGAGCGAGTATTTGATGAGTACGAGTACAGCAAAATAAGCCAGTATCGGAGCGAGTACCGCGCTGGCATTGGTACCGGGATATCCCTCTATTATTGTTTTAAAGTGCTTCTTTCCAGTACTTCTGTTTTCAAGTTTTACTTTTAATATTGCCCTTCCATTCAAGCTATGAATGCAAACTGTACAATCATGTGATTTTCTTTTAAGGGACAAAAAGCATCGGTATCAATATCAGTATCGATGAAAAAGTACCAGAAAATACTGGTATCATACTGACAAGAAACATTTTGGTATCGCCCATCCATATAAGCAGCCTCAAGGTACATTTGAATATTTTTGAAGTCATCATTGTTAAGACGGATATCTTACTGATGAAGAATAAATGAAGATAGCACATACCTAAAAATAAAAGAAATGATACAGCTGTAGCTCTAAATCTTTATCAAGTCATAGAACAGTATTTGAATGTTATCACTGAAAAATCTACTCTAATAAATCAAAGCAGACCAAAGTTAGAGAGATTTTAGTGTAGACAGTTCAGGCGAGAGGTCTTGAAAGTGATCGTTTGGCACATTTTGGCCATCTGTTCCCCACTTGGGGGACCTTGGGTTTTGAAAAAAAAGGCTGTCTTAGAGTTGGGTATTAAATCCTCTTGATTTCAAGATGACTGTGTGATAATATAATACTGCATGCAGCAGATATTGTGCAGAAGGCCAAACTGCTGTAAACGAAGGGACACACTTAAAGAAGAGACTTTAAAAACATGGCTAATACAAGTGGGTTTAGATTAAGTGGGCTATTTCAGGATGTCAGGAGCAGTTTGAAATAACCTATATTGTGGCACTTGTGATTCTTACCACAACCAGAAATGGCAACAGCACAATACATTTATGTGCCTGCATTTTATTTCAGTAATCAACCTTTTTGTTTTCATTTCCGTGGTTTTTAATAACCAGATTTTTATCAGAGAAAATTAAAGACCTGGTCTGTCTCTCATTCAAATTGTTTCTGCTGCCAGTTGATTACACACAGGCTCGGTTTTCTAAAACTCCCCCTTCAAATGCATCTCGCTTGGCTGTCACTGGTGGGATTTGCCCCCCCGCTCATATCTGACTGTGTCTGTTGGGAAAGCTGCGCATGTTTCTGAATATAGAGGGAGAAATCATCACACACATTTGC
Source organism: Atherinomorus stipes (assembly GCA_023101725.1). NCBI lineage: Eukaryota > Metazoa > Chordata > Actinopteri > Atheriniformes > Atherinidae > Atherinomorus > Atherinomorus stipes. The sequence continues at coordinate 973,155 of JALJCO010004771.1, forward strand.
AGGCTGGCAGCTTCGCAAGGAGATCGCGTAAGCCATTTGAATAACGAGGGTACTCCATCAAATGCAAAAAGAAAGTGTGTGGGGGAGGGCGGGACAACTGGAAATGAAATATAGTTTGAGAGACAGAAGCTTTCAATGTTTGGGTGTTTAGTTGACCAGCTGGTCTTTCAAAGGGGTCAGGGATAAGTTTGTGTTGACAGGTGATATTTGATGTGTGTTACTGAGGACTTCCATGTGACAGAGAGAAATCAGTATGATGGAAACATCCTCGATGTATGAGTCCATCTGGAAGACCTTGTCCCGGGAATAAAGGATCCAAGAGAAGCTTAAATCAGAAAACAGAAATTTCTCTTTTTTACTGCATTTCTTTTTTTGGCCCAATTGTCTGTGACTTTATAAAGCAGGGTAAACTAACAGCTCTGTACCAGCTGCTTGGTTCAATATGAATTTTCACATGTGGAGAAAAAGGGAAAAGGTAAATTTAGATCAGATTTTGTTCCCCTAAATTACAGATGTGTGATTTATATCATGACAGAAACATCAGAGGGAGAAAAAAATGCCACAAGCATGTCTGGATCCAAAGTAGTGATTTACTTAGTGAGACAATTTCTTTCGTTAAGACATTCTAGCTATTTTTGTTTGTTTTGGGTTTTTTTTTTATGTCACAGAAACACAAAGCCTGCAGCTGGTACATGTAATGCTTCAGCAACCTGAACCCACAGAGACTCAGAAAACCACAGAACTGGCAAGAGTTAATGGTTTAACTCTTGAATGGGAACTGTGGTTCTGGCTCTTCTGTGGAGATGGGGAAGACAACAGGTGAGTTTCCTTGAATAATGGTTGGTCAGGGAGAATATTGCTGGATGAATGACATACCAGGTGTCTTGTGGAGGTTGTGAGATCAATGCCAAGGGAAGAAACAAGTTCAGTCCAAAGTCCAAAATCCAATCCGTGAAACGTTCCAGTGTCAGAAAAAAAACCAGAGAGGCATGAGACAGGGGGGGCAGAAAAAAGCAAGGCTGGGGCAGGCAGGCTCAGAGTCCAATAAGAGAAAAAAAAAAAGAAGTCATGAACAGGATCAAGGAAGTGAGGGAAAAAAGAGAAAAAAAGGAAAAAAAAAAAGGTCAAAAACGAGAAAATACAAACTTAGGCTGGATATGCTAGAAGCAAGCTCTGACAATTTGGCAGGGAAAAGAGGAAGGCTGCTGCTTAAATAGAGAGCAGCACAGGTGGGAAAGATCAGCAATCAGGTGTATTCAGGGACGGCTCAGAAAAAAACCCTCAGCCCAGAAGCCATGACAGGTACATACTGTAAGACTTTTAGTTTTCCTGCTGGTTTCTTCCTCCTATTTGTCTATTTTCTCATCTTGTTCAATATTTACATTAAATAAGCATGAGTTTAGCTGTTTGTTTGTGAGCAGAATCACTTTAAAAAAATGGGGAAAAAATACTGATTGTCATGAAACTTGGATAAGTTGAAGAAAAGGAAAGTTTTCAGAAATAATGGTTGGAATTTTTGTGATCAAGCTCATTTCAAATCACTCTTTAGCCTAAATCTCTATGATTTTAGACATTCCTTCTGCTTCTCTATCCGCTCATTTTTACATGAGCAACAAAACTTAAAAAAAAAAAAATCACTGAAACTGGTATATATGTTTTTGTGTTGTTGTTGTTTTTTTGACCGAACACAAGATAGATGTGACATTGCTGAAAGTGTTGGGACAATAAACACCCAACCAATGTGAAGAGAGATTATCTGCAGTGAACAAAGTAACCCTTAAACACACCACGAAGGCTACTTCCAATTTACTGTGGCAGTTGACGGTCCTGATACTATGCCTCTGACTGATCATGCGCCCTGGCTACTTGGCCACAGGGATGTCCCTTTGGCTGAATGGTCAGCATGCTTAACTTTACCCCGGGAGTCTGGGGATCAAATCCCACCCGGGCCCCCCATTCCCTACCTTGCCACATTCTGGCGTTGTCTGCAGGATCCATGTGAAACGCTGGTAAACAGTCCATGGATTCATAATTGGTGGCACCCTACGTGGAGCACAAGGATGTGCTTGTGGAAAGAGGGGGAGAGATGTGGCAGTTGACGGTCCTGTCACTATGCCTCCGACTGATCATGTGCCCTGGCTACTTGGCCACAGGGATGTCCCTTTGGCTGAATGGTGCAATCAGCGCGCATGACTTTCACCCGGGAGTCTGGGGATCAAATTCTGCCCGGGCCCTCTGTTGCGTGCTTTGCCACATTACAAACAGGAAGTAAGTTCACAGTAAGTTGCAAATTGATGACAAACTTTATATTACAGATGACTAATATCCTGTACATGAACAGATTTTTTTTCTTAAACCGAGAAAGCCCACAATGATAACTGACCAAAAATTCTTGAGGCCACTAATGAACAAAGTGATCTTTTCTCCAGTTTTGTGTCCAATGTTATTCATAAAAGAGAGTGTAAATCCAATGTTTGTCTTCTTCTAAGTTTGTTTAATTTTTTTTTTTTATGGAAAAACAAGTAATACCAAATAAAAATGCAATTCAAACTGTCACTATACTGTATAAGGTAAGATAAGGTAAGATAAGATAAGATAACCTTGATAAACTCTTGATTTTGAACAGGTAGTGATGATCAGAATGGTGTAGACTCGAAATTGCTTAAAAAAAAAAAACGGGTAATTATCTGTAATTTTGCATTCATGCATTTGCACATATGAAGAGTGTTAGCTAAAAGATCAGCTGCTGTGAGGTCCACGCAGGAGATGACACATGAAAAGTTCATTAAACACTTAAAACCAGTCTGGTGGATATAAATAACACTGTAAAGGCAAAGCTAAGCAATAACCTCACAGAGCTGACTTGTGGCCAGCAGCAACAGTGGCAAAACTCCCATTTGGCTCCATTTGTCAGAAAGCCTCCCTGATGGGAGACTGTCAGTCAACAGAGTTTGGCTGTGTTGTGGAGGAGGCAGAGAGACACATTGAACACGAGTATGTAAAAGCAAAGAGTCTGCGACTGGATAGATTTGGAAACTGGAATACACAAATATAGACTAACCCATTGCTGCAAGTGATGTAGCCGTTAAGCACATTACCATGGTTTGTGAGCAAGTGTGTTATGCTTGCATTTATGTGTTTACGCATCCACAGATTTACTGATGGTTTGTGATGTGTGTCTGCGATGATGTGAGGGAATGAGGCACATACTGAGAGAAACACAGCCATGAGCTTGTTACATGCTCACAACAGATTTAAGTTGGGTTTTTTATGTCACTGAATGTGCTGTAGATGTACTGGTCCCGCACTGAGCTGAAAGAAAAAAGCTGGATTAAGTAATGAGCTGAGGAAACATGAGTAATATGGACCGTGGAAAGTGAGAAAAGACTCATGCTAGAAGGCTTAAGCCTTTTCCTTCTAATCAAATTCTAATAAAAACATAAAAAGTAAAGAGATTTTAATCAATGTTTTGTTTTATCCTTCAGTGTTTATGTGGCTTACCTCTTCACAGCTCTGTCATAATCCACCAAAGTGCTTATTTTGGTGGTATTTGAGCCTGAAATCAAATTATTATTATTATTATTTTCAACCACAATTAAAAAAAATACTTTATTTAAAAAAATTCTAATTTTGTGAATTTTTATTTATTATTAGTTTCTTTAGTTTTTCGTTATCTGAATTACAGTTATGAATTTAGCCTTGTCTTTAATTGGAGGGTATTTTGGGGAAACTGAATGTGTTTTGATTGTATCAAAACACATTCAGTCGGTTATCAACCACTTTGCCAAACATATTCTTCAAATATTTAGATATCACAAGAAAATTGGCAACATCTGCTCTGAGATGCGAAGGGAGGTGATTGGCAGATTGTGGAAAAGCTCAAATAAGCCCACGACCAAGGTAAAGGCAACACAGCTGAACCAAACAAAGATGTGAAAACACAACAAAATGAATGTAAGTAGATTTTATTTTAGTCTTTAGTGAATATTAATAGATTTTACTTTAGTCTTGACCATGTTTCCGTCCTGTAGAGATTTAGCAGAACCCAGCAAGCCATAAAAATGTCTGAAATGACCATGACATTGTAAATCTCACCATCGGCTAGTTCAAAACCATGTCAATGAATCAAAGAAAACACAATAAGTTAAAACACGAAAACATGAATTTATCATTTAATCTAAAATCAAATAACTCAGTTGAAAATAAAAAAATTAAGTTATAGGGATATCAGCCTGCTAATTGTGTTTGCATGTACCTACACATAATGAATGAGATGTTGTTTACAATAGATACAAAGACTTTTTTGATGTGCGGTATAAAGGGGGAACAGAGATTCCCTCTATGAACAATCCAGTCAGGAAATGAGTGCTTTGTGCTTTTATGCGGGGAACACCGGGCCCAGGTGTTCCCCCACATGACCCGGCTCTGCCTGCTAAGCATCTGCAACACAAAACACAAAGACAAAAAGCAAACCCAGTAACCAGCAGAGGCGGGGTACCCACTCACCATCCACTCTCCATTTGTAAACTTAGACAGTGAGCAGCTTAAGTTTCTGCTGTTTCAAGAGGAAAAGCTTGTTTTGGGTACATTTGATCTATTTCTGTCTAAATCAAATGAAATAACTTATTTAAAGCTAAAGATAATGAGGTGTAGCAACATAGATGATTCCCAAGGGGTAAAGTGGGATTTGACAGGTGGGGGAGCCCTAAAATTTGGTGTTGAAGTGCAGTCTGGAAAATTGTGTAAAATTTTTCCAGAATTTTCCAAAATGATTGCAAAGACCCATATTTGCTTTATTGGCTGGATTGGCAATCCAACATGGCTAACTAACAAAAAATACAGTAAACTAACAACCTAAATAAATTTGGACAAAGACTAAATACAGTGCTGCTAAGTATAGGCTATGATCTTGGCTTTCTTTAGTCCCTAAACATAGTAAAAATATGGAATTGATCGAATAATAGTGAATTTACAAAAAGGGGCACATTTTAAATTGGCACTGACAAAATAAGAGTAAATGATGGAGGAAAAAGTCTCCTTTCTGCTCTTAAGAGCTCATACATGTAAGAGCATCACAGGAGCCAATGAATAAACGAACACAAAAATAATCTGTTTAAAGAATAAATTTCTTTTTTTTTTTTCAACCTGGACGTTATTTCTAAGAGTTTATACGTGCATTAACTCACCGGTAAAGTTTCTGCATCAAGTCCTTCGGAAGATATGAGTCACCCTTCGGTGTTTATCCTGTAAAATGGCGGAGACGGGGCAGCCACTATATTAGGCATTATCTCCAGTAAAACTCCTTGATTTCATCAATGCTTTGAGTAGGATGAAGGAACAAATGAGTACTATTGTCCTGTGAGTTCAGAGTTTCGCAACTTATGTTATTGTTGTTGTCTGGGTAGCGAGCTGCTCTTCTCAGCTGTACTACGGAAGCGCACATGGTGAACTTGTGGCCCCAAAAAGTGTGTAGAACACCCTAATAACTATCAGAAAGCTAAATCTGGACTCACGGGACAGTAGTACTCATTCGTTCATTCTACTTAAAGTATTGGCAAAAATCAAGGAGTTTTACTGCAGATAATGCCTTCTATAGTGGCTGCCCCATCTCCGCCATTATTACTGGATGCACACTATGAAAGTTAGCGATCTGTAAGTTATATCTTCCGGAGGGCTCATGCAGAAACTTTACCGGTAAGTAAATGCATGTACAAACTCCTAGAAATAAGGTCCAGATTGAAAAAAAAAGAAAGTAATTACTTTAAAGGATAACTAACATTTTTAATCAAATAACACTATTTTTCTACTTAAATAATATTGTGACTCCATGGACTTTTCACTGGCTGATCTATTTTTATCATTATTATTGGTCATTGTAAAAATGAATAAAATAATAATATTAGATCCGTCAAAATTAATGTTCTAATCAAGAGAGATTAATCTGTAAAATTATCAAGTTTATTATAATCACCTAAACTGTAGCTCATGCCAAAGTTATAAAAGAAAGTCCCTCCTTATTTATATTAAGTTTGTGACTTGTTCAAAGCCCTGTGGCCCGGTGGTTACCTCTGCAACGCATCGACTCACTCTGTAATGTGTGTCAGAGCAGATATCTATCTGACAGCAGAGTAGGCTATCCATCCACCCACCAAGCATCTTTTTTTCTTCTTCATTTTTTTGGTCTAAAAGATGTCTACAGACGTCTGGATTAGTTTTACCTAGGGACCACATCTAATAACTAAATTACCCCCCCGTCTGTTTTTTCTGTGGCGCATTCGCACGGGATAACTGAAGTCTGAGATTAACTGAGATTCACAGATATCTAGCAGATGTGATGTCAACGCGCTGCATATTGCTTAACATCTGCTCATACGAGCTACGTTTCCATCAGCAGCAGATGACATTCAGAGACAAAATGTGTTTAAATATCTCGCGGACAGTCGTCAACACTCCTTTAAGAACTTGCACCATGCCGGCATGTTGTCCAAAATAAACGTTTCTCACTGTGGGGAAATGCATTTACCAATCTTTCATACAGGCCTGTATAGGCCTATGACTGGTGAAACTTCCCCCGATCACTCCAACAGTACATAACTGCAGTTACAATGACTGACAATGGCACCACCATAAATCCAATCCATACAGGAAATCTTAAGTGGAAGTTATTTAAACACCGCTAAGAGTAGCTATCTGCGGCTTGCAAACAGATGCGTGTGGTGTAGTCGGGTGATTAGGGTTAGGGTTAGATTTTAGTAAGTTACATGAAGAAGAAACTTCCGATTGGGACTTCCAGCGTGGATAGGATATATGGCGACATATCGTGACTGCAGTTGGGTCCCTCTCGATCACCCCGACTCCAAAGTTAATGCTTTATAGATTACCATAAACACAATTATTTGGAAGGAAAACTTATTTTGCAGCCTCAATTCTTCACCAAAAAGGAAATGAAATGCATCCAGGAAACAAATACCACCAAATCACATACGTCATTTCTGTCTAAATCACAAAGATGCCTACTCACGTGGAAATAGTATTATCAGAGTTTAACAAAGTATAATTTGCGGGGAAATTATTACATCACAAATCACAGTCACAGACAATCTCTGTAAAATATTACAAAGTACATGTGGTTCCTTCCTATATGATACTAATCCCATCAGAAAAGGGCTTAATATGTTTTCGGCTCAGTGGGCTACCATCGCTGCGCTGCTAGATGCAGCAATGCAGCTAAAATAAAGAAATTTGACGTAGTGGTATCAGAGTAACTCTGCCATCAATCCCACATGGGTGCTCGGTATTGTCCGTGAGTGCTTGTCCCAACGAACCCAAGAAATAGGCGCTTCTGTGTCGTGCGTGACCAGTTAGAGATGAGGCGGAACCAGCAGAATGATGAAGATGATGCTGCGCTCTGATTTGTTCAGTATCTCCATGATTATGAGAGAGCCATGCAGACTGCATGCAAACATGATCTGTGGTGCAACGCTACTGCCAGTCCGAGTTCAATTATTTATTTATTTGACTGAGGTGGGGAAGCTGAGCTCCGGCATGCCGGAGCCCAACTCTGAGGTGCCGGAGCTCAGGCCCGAGGTGGCGGAACTGGGCTCCAGTGGGCTCCGGCCCACTCTAACCCCTGATGATTCTACAAAAAGAGTTCAACTATGTATAACTATGCTGCATGTGAACAAAGGAAACAGTGGTTCATAGAGGAGGTTGCTGGAATTAGTGAGTCGTGGGAACTTTGGTGTTCTGTTGAAACTGTCACAGTGCTCATCTGACATGTTCATCTGGAAAATGTGGTGAAGGGGGGTGTGTGATTTTATCCTTTATTACATGGTTGACAGTAAAGAATGTCAGAACATATGGAGAAAGAGTCAGGGATGAAATGTGATGACGGTCCTGATGAAACTGGGGCCTTGGCAGGCTTGACCGCTGGTCCACATGGACGCCCCAGTTTTAGGCTTTTTATAAGTCGAATTCCCCTCAGAATCCCTCAAAAAGCACTTGTTGGCACAGATGGCGTGGTAGCAGCTTGACCCACGTGGCACACACAAGTGCCTTTGTCTCTAAAAAGGCAGATGTTGGCATTCCTGATCGTCGCATGTCTAACACTTCCTCTGGTTGAAATGTGTTTTCTCTGCTTCTGTAGAGGAGGGACATCGTAAGCCAGACGCAGCGTTTGGAACTGATGCGAGCCAACTGTTTTATGTGATAATTTTTTTCTGACTCAGCTCTCTGAACAGCTCAGTGTAATTGTGTTTATGCATTAAGTTGGGTCTCAGCACAGACATTTTAAATTTTCTTTGTTACCCTGGCACTCAGTAGAGGGGAATGGCAGTAATTTACAAAGTCACATCGTTTTGTGCACACATTTAACAGACTGCCGTGTCTTGTTTTTGCCTCTCTTTGCTGTCTGTTTCTGTTGCTGCTCGGCTCTTTTCTCTATCTTGTCTTTCTATTCTGTCTTCTTTTTCCTGTCTGGCTTTCTTTCTTTCAATTCTCCCTCAACATAAACATCGACAGTTTTTAAAAACCTCTGACCTTTGTTGCAAATTCTATTCCCAAGATCCTGTCTTTCACATGCCCGTCTAAAAAAGGAGAAAAGACCAAACAAACACAGTGGTTAAAACATAATTGTCACTATTCTTTTCTTTGAGTTTTCACACATTCTTAGACACAAAAAGTCACAAACCAACTGAGGGAAATCAACAGAGTGACAGCGGATGAGGGATTAGAAAGAGACGGAAAGGGACACAAACAAAGAGGAAGATAAAAGAAGAGGTGTGCCGGAGTTGTCCGTAGGAGTGGACCGCAGTGCTTCACCTTTTGTCCTGTGTAACTCTATAGCTTGCATACCAAAGTACTCACTCACCATGTTACATTTAAGTTTCTGTCTTTTCTCATTTTACTTTCACCTCTCAGATTTTTCCAGTGTTTTTTCTATGTAATTGTTTGTTGATAGTGGGATTATTCCATGCTAAAAACTTTAGCTAAACTTAAAGTTACTTGTTTTAAATCTCAAAGCAAACAGCTGACAGCTGTTTAGACTAAGGTGGATGACAGCAGTCATGCAAGTAAAAGGCTTTGCTGCTCAAAGTACGGTGTCTTGACATGGTTTTGGCTGAACTGAGATTTGAAAATGCCGACCCAGGAAGAATACTTCACAAAAACTGTTGAGGGGATCAAAAAGATTGTACTGCCCAAACAAAAGGAACAAAAAGACTAAAATCCTTGGGGGAATCCAAAATAAATAGCTTAGACGGGCAGCAGTCCATGGTAGTCAGATCTCTTGGGAAGTTAGCACCCTTATGGCATTGAATGTGTGTGACACCAGTCCTTAAATACTGAAGGGATGATAATGATGATGATGATGGAGAGCAGGTGTGGTGACTTGCCCCAGGGCCACTGCTCTGCTTTGAAGGAAGGAGGAAGCAACAAAAAATTGCAGGAAACATCTGTAAATGAAAACAATGTTCTAACTGGATGTCCAATATTGTCTGCCTACCGATATTACCAGCCGATATTGGCATTGAAATGTGATATTGGAAATGTTGGGGGTTTTTGGACCGATATTTTTTTTTTTTTTTTTTTTTTTTTTATTAGCTTTTTAGAACAGAACAATATTAACAACATGGAAGCAGGTAAGGGAGAGGAGGGAGGAAAAAGAAAAAAAAATTTTTTGGGGGAAGAAGAGGGGAAGAAAAATTTCCTTTAAGGGTGTAAAAAAATCCTAAAATAAGTTTTAAACCCGGGAGAAAAAAAACAAATATATATTACAGATATTTATCAGACAAAAAAACAGGTCTCTTATAAAAAGTGTGTAAAGCAACTATAATCAACTTTTTTCTAGATATCTCTTTGACCCCTCAGATTAAAAGTGATTCTTTCCATTTGGTATATATTGTGGACTATGTCTATCCATTCATCTATTGATGGTGATTCTTTTTTTAAACCATTTCCTGGTTATAGCTTTCTTACAAGCCACTAACAAGATTCTTAGTAAATATTTGTCGTTTTTTGTACATTTAAGGTCCCCAATATCACCCAGGTATAAAACTTTATAATCCCAAATATTTTTAATTCCAAAAACAGCTTCAAGGATATCTCGAACCCCTATCCAGAATGGCAATACCATGGGGCAACTCCAAAAGATATGAAGATGGCCCGATTCTGTCCCTCCACAAGATCTCCAACAGTCAGTATGTTTGGAATATTTAGCAAATTGTTCTGGCGTGCGGAAAAAGCGAATCATATTCTTCCAGCTAAACTCTTTCCAATGTGGAGAATACGTTGTTAACCACTGTTGTCCACATATCCTGGTCCATCCCTCTACTGTTATTTTAGTCTTAGATTCTGCCTCCCATTTTGTTTTTATTTTCAAACTAGGTTTTTCTTCAATGTCTGGAAAGCATTATATAATTTGGAGACCAATTTCTGAAGACTATCCCCTTTATATGCCTTCTGGAAGATATTTAAGATTTCTTCCCCTACTATGATCTCATCTTTCAATATATTTTTCACTATAAAATTTCTAATTTGTAAGTACCTGAAGTGGTCCTGATTTTGCAAGCTGAAAGTATTCTTAAGGTCCTGAAAACCCAGAACGGATCCTCGATCTATCAGGGTGAAGTATGTTGTTAACCCATTCTTAGTCCACAACTTAAATCTTGCATCATGTATAGCTGGAGTAAAATTAGTATCATATGCAAACCATTTAAGCATGTACGAAATATTTTTTTTTTCATGTCTTTCAGCTTATGTTTTTGACAGATCTCACTCCATGCTTTTAATGAGCTGATTATTAAAAGATTGTTAGGGTCTATAATGTGGCTCCTTAACGAGGGTTCTCCTATCAGGGCTCTAATTGGTACCTTTGTTCCCATTGAAGTTTCTATTTCTTTCCATTTTGACTCGTATTTAGAGTTGCACCATCCAATTAAGGGTTTTATTTGGGCTGCCCAATAATATTCCCTGAGACTGGGGAGGGCAAGCCCCCCTGTCCCTTGAGAGTTGCAGGATGTTATATTTCACTCTCGGTTTTTTTTCCCCGCCCATATATACCTAGAGATAATCTTGTCCCAATCTGAAAAAAACTCGGGTTTTCCTATTGGCACTGACTGGAATAAGTATAAAAGTCTTGGTAAAATATTCATCTTTACCGAGTCGATGCGTGAGCTAATGTTTAAATAGGGAATCAAAGACCATCTGTTAATGTCAGCCAGTATTTCTTTTTTAATGGGTTTATAATTTATGTCTTCCAATTTATTCAAGTCCCTCGGTAAAAAGATACCCAAGTATTTAATAAAATTCTTGTTCCATCCCATTTGGTATCTGGAGCTTAACTGTTGAGATGGATTATAGTGAAAATTTAATATTTGGGTTTTTTGCCTATTTAGTTTATATCCAGAATATGATCCATATTCATCCAGGAGTGACATCAATGTAGGAAGTGATTCATTTGGGTCTGTGAGGAACACCAATACATCATCCGCGAATAAAGCAATTTTCTGTTCCCCAGCGGTCATGTCTATCCCTTTAATCTTATCATTTTCTCTGATCCACTGTGCCAGGGGTTCTATGAATATAGCAAACAGCATAGGACTAAGTGGACAGCCCTGCCGTGTAGATCTCTCTAGTAGAAATGAGTCTGTTAACTCACCATTAATCTTCAGTCTGGCTGATGGCTTATTATAAATTGCTTGAATTATTTTAATCACTTCCTGGCTAAAGCCAAAATTTTCCATTGTATGAAATAAAAGTTCCATCTGACCGAGTCAAAAGCTTTCTCGGCGTCTAAGCTTACCAACAGAGCCTGTATTTTGTTTTGATTTATATGTCTAATGATATGTATAGATCTCCTTATATTGTCCTGTGTCTGACGAGACTGTATAAAGCCTGTTTGGTCCATATTAATTATTGTGGGTAAAATCTTTTCAAGTCTCCGAGCAATTATTGAAGTGAATAATTTGTAATCTAGGTTTAAGACACTAATTGGTCTGTAGTTAGCACAATTTAATTTATCTTTCTTATCTTTTGGTACAACTGTGATAATAGCTTCTTTCCATGATGCTGGAGTTTCCCCCTTTGACAAGACCCAATTAAAAGTTTGCATTAATAAAGGTGCCAATTCTTTTTTAAATTTTTATACCATCCTGCTGTAAAACCGTCAGAGCCAGGAGATTTATTTGCTTTCAATTTAGTTATAGCAGCATATATGTCTTCCTTTGTTATTTGTTTTGTTAATAGTCTATTCTGATCTTCTGTCAACTTTGGCAAAGATAATGACTTTAGCCTCAACTCCATTCCCTGATCAGAGTCTACTTGAGGTTGGGAATAAAGTTTTTTAATACTCTAAAAACATTCTTTTATTTCTTCAGTCTGATGTTTTGGTTCCTCCGTCACTGGATCCTTTATCGTGGTTATTGTAGACTCTGCCTGTTTTTTACGCAGTCTATAAGCTAATAGTCTAGCATATTTGCTTCTTCCCCCCTCATAGTATTTTTGTTTGGTATAAATAAGTTTATTTTGGATTTCTTGATTCCTAATTTCCTCAATTTGATTTCTTTTCTTTTTTATTTCTATCATTACCTTAGGGTCGATAGTGTTTTTATGTTTTGACTCTAGACATTTCAGTTCCCCCAGAAGAGTATTAAGCTTTTCTACACGTTGTTTTCTAAGGAATGATGTCAATGCAATCACTTTCCCTCTCATGACAGCTTTGCAAGTATCCCAAAGAATCGGTGGAGCAACCTCACCATTATCATTATATTCTATAAATTCCAAAATATCTCTAGACAGTTGCTGTATTCTTTGTTTATTTAAAATACTTTCATTAAATCTCCAATGTGTAAACCTCTGTCTAAATGTTGTCTTCAATATCAAGTATACTGGACAATGGTCCGAAATATCCCTCGTCCCTATATAACAATTTTGTATAATATCACTGTCAGACATAAGGAAATAATCTATTCTTGAGTATGTCGCATGCGGGGATGAGTAGTATGTATAGTCTCTAAGTAGAGGATTTCGTTGTCTCCATACATCAAATAGACCCAACTCTAATAACAATGAGTTAAATTTTCTTGTTAATTTACTCGATTGGGAAAGCCTCTTTCCTGACGAGTCTATGCTGGGGTCCAAAACAATATTAAAATCACCTCCACACACAAGAGTCCCCTGGGTTTCTGTTGAAATCCTGTCTAGGACTTGTCTATAAAATTCAAAGTCAGAACCCGGAGGGATATAAATATTATAGAAAGTATAGAGATTTCCATCCACTTTACCCTTCACCATTATAAACCTTCTTCTTTATCCTTTATATGGCTTTGAACAAAAATGTTCCGAATATTCAACCTTTAAAGGAGCCGTATCATGAAAAATGGACTTTTAAGAGCTGTCAAATAATTTACTACTGTTATTTCCTGGTAAAACTTTATTTTCATCATTTGTGCATATTTGAGTAACATATATGAATATTCAGGCCAAGCTTTAGCTCCCTTAACATTGACCACCGGCGTGCGTAAGAGGTGGCACCAATCATGAAGTGACAAATACGCATGCACAGCATCGTAGCAAGACGTCCTCTTTGTTCAAGAGACACTCGAAGAGAATCCTAACCTAACCTGTCCAGGAAGAAACGAAATGCCTGCAGGAAGATTTTCTCAGAGACGAGCAGCCATCAGCTAACACATGTTTGCTCCAGAGTTCAGAAGATTTTTTTATTTTATTTATATAAAACTAACTTGATGGAACAAAAGTTTAAAGTTGTAAAAAGGGATATTACAAATTTTTGAAGAAGGTTAACGACATAAAATCAAGATAATTCATGGTATAAATGATGAATTATTTAGACTCTATAACATTTTATTTTAAAAATCCACTGAGATTAAGAACATTTGTTGTTACACAAACATAGCAATACGTATAAAAATAGTCAGTTACTGAATCTGAACAGCTGAGAATTATGGGTAACTTTTGAATTTTTCTTACAAAGATGGAAAGAGAGCAGTGTCTGACTGTCAGCAGCAGCAGAGCTGCAAGAGCTCCTGCAGTCAGCAGTGGTGGACAGCAGCAGTCAGGAATCAGAGCAGGAACCTCCA